>QANW01005609.1:1155828-1243793 GCA_003254865.1 Dryas drummondii
AGAAGTGCAGCAAGGGCTCAAAGAAAAGCCTATATCCTTTTTCTTGGTTTGCCATGATCTGAACAGTAGAGTCCAACTAGGACTTGGGAGCTTTGCAACCTACTATTCTATCTTTTTCACCATCTGTGCAGCAACCTTTTCGTAATCTTCTACGTGGCTGAATAGCAAAGATGGCTTATGACTTTGCTTTTGTGGGCTAAATAAAATAACCCCATTTGGTTTGCAGGTACATACCTGCAGAAGGCAAGAAAGCAAGCCTTCTTGTTCATTTTATTTTCTTGGCTTTGTGCCACTTGTTTTTGGTGTGTAATTTTGATAGATGTCAGAGAGCAACAAATTGAATGGATTTATATGAGTCCAGATTGATGCCCATAAACATCAACTTGAGAGGATTCACATGAAATCCAATTGTTGTCCACGGACAACTAATTTAGAAAATGCAATGCTCATGAGCATTGCTTTAGATTATTTCTTTTGGATGCTCACGAGCATCACTTTAGATCATTTCTTTTGGGTGACTCCATTCCAAAAGTTGTCTTGACAGGATTCTAAACGAATCCAAAGGCCGTCTTGAGAGGATTCTAAACGAATCCAAAAGCTTGATTCAACACGCCATTAGAGGAGAATTTTTGTTGAATCCCAAAACAGAGATGAAATGAATGGCATAGAAGGACAGCTACCTGCAATGATTGTTCTGGCGACTGCACTTTTGCTTTCTACACCTCCCTTTCCTCAGCCTTCTGTCGTCCTCTCTCTTTTTTTTTTCTCCTTTTCTTCTGAATCCCTTATGCTCTATTGAGAAGTCCAAGTGATGAGATCAGATGGAGATGAGATAACTCTCTACATTTAAATTTAAACTCATCAGATAAGAGATAATTAAGCTTTCAGATAAATCCATATTATCTCACTTTTCAATTTGCTTTCATTTGAAATTAATGTGGCACATGGTATATGGGGATCTTATCTCAACCTCAACCTTTGTATATTTTTTTTTTAAATTTTTTTTTTTTTACGGTTCAACAGTCCAATGGCAAGAGTACCGGTTGGCCAGGAGTGTGAAAAGTGGGCTTAAACTGCAACACCCTTAACACTTCTATACTTTTCATGATATGGATGTTTGGCTAATAGGTCAGAAAGGATCCATTCTCATTATACAAATATCAACATAGGAACTATGGTGAAAGGCATTCCCCAAACATTCAAACCAATCTGTCTAATCACATATACTCACTCACATTCACCTTTGCAAAACTTTGTTGTTGTTGATGCCCAACATGCAGCACAGATGCATCATACATCAAATCACACAAAGGGCCACCCCGTCCCTTTAGTCCACATTGCTCTCAGCCTTTCCAAACATATCAAATCATATTTGAACCCAAGAATGAATAAATTTAGAAAGCAAAAATTGAAGAGGTAACATCGGCAACCAGCTTTGACATGTAGCCCAAAAAGCTTTGCCTTTATGGTTCTTTTCCTCCTCTGTTGTTAACTTTCTGTATCTATGTTCTTTGGCGGAAGCTATCTAAGCATCTATCCATCTCTGATCAACTCCAAATCATGCCTGTGAAGTAATTACTATACACACTCTCTTGAAACCAATGACAAAATGACTAATTAGCCACAGATGGAATTTAGTAAAGTGGTAACTATAGCAGAATCACTTCTCTGAAGTAACTGAAGAATTATCTACAACATCATCTACTGGGTACAATTGGGTTGGTGGTGAATCCGGTGGTTTTGCAGTAGACTTGGGTTGTTCTTTGGGTTCCAACTTATTTTTAGCTCTTACTGCTGCATTATATTGTAGCATGTAAACACATCTTCCTGTAACATTAGCCAAACAACAAGTCCAAGAAGACCAAAACCCATTAATTAGAATCCAATCTTTAACTTATTTGATGCATCAACTAATGAGGAAATGGGTTCTATAGTATCATGAAAATGACTCACAATATCCAAAAATTCAAAACTGGGATTGGAATTTATCACCGATTCGATTCCGTCTCTTGTTAACTCCTGATTCAATGCCATTATTGTGGCAGCAACTGCTATGGAAGACGGTCGATGATGCATTATATTGATCTCTGCATTAAAGACTAAACGTACTTAATGCATACATAATAACAAAGTTTATTATCAAACATTAATGTTTATAGAATAAATAATTAAATAGTACCTTCTATTATAGACATGACGAATCCTTCAATCCTAGACTTCACATCTGGTAAGGCTTGGCATAACCTTCTGATGAAGTAATCAAGAAACGCAAAGGGAGTAATCAAATCCAACCTCCATTCCAATGCTTCCATTACTGCAAGCTCTGCACTCTTAACCCAATGGGATGGAAACATGTAATCTTCGTTTTCAAATTTTCGTAGTGGTGGCCTTTTCGACTCCTCCCTCTTTGCCTCCTCCATCTTTGCAGCCAAAGATAGACATGCCACTGCAATCAATCTAGTTGATTGATGCATATTGTCTATCTGCAAACCATGGATTAATCAAGGATTCATTAACAATAACAAATTTGAATTAACTACTTTAATTAATGGCTTGATGGTTCACACACACACACACACACACATATATATATATATATATAAAAGAGCCCAAATAAGAAAATTAATATTACATTGGGGTACTGCCTGCAAAAGGATCGATCAATGTATGTCATGGACAGATATGCTGTTCGGGAATGAAATCGTAGAGCTGGGCTTCTCTGAATCAATGAAAAGAACAGTAACATAAACAACATTGAATTTCCATTGAAAGTTTCAAAAATGTAGTTCAATCAAATACAAGAAATGGGGTTGCTGAGACCAACTCTGAGAGTCCATGCCAAAGCATCCGAGCGAGCATGTTTAACCCAGTTGGGAATTTCGAACAGAGATTGATTCTTGTTGAACACAAAGTTGATCTCTCTCTGAATTAAGACTTGAATCTGCTCTTCTTCCAATGCAGGATCATAGTAGTCGTAAAGATTATGATTCTTGACTGTGTTTTCATCTACCTCCTCTTCTTGGTCTTTATCTTTATCTTCTTCAAGTTCTATATCAAATAAAAAGCTCGGACTTTCTGGGCAAGAAAGGTCCGGTGAGTAATGAACACCGTCGTCCGGTGCTTTTCTCTTCATTTGCTCTGTTTTAACATCTGGTGCAGAAAAATCGAGTGGAAACAGAGGCAGATATATTGACCCAATGAACCCAAGATTTGGAGAGAGAAAGTTGACCCAAAGACTATATATTAGTGATGAGGATATATATAGTGAATATAGAGAGGTGGAAATGGAGACGAAATTAAGAGGGTGTAGTTTAGTAAGAATGTGACACCATTTTGGCGGTTAAAGAGTGGACAACATTGGGCTTGTTTGTTATAAATGAATCTGCATTGTTTTCGAGCTTGGTCAGAGACTCAGAGTGAGAGTTAAGGACTGAGGACCAAATCACCAAAGTTTGACTGAGAAAGCCGGGTCTTCTCTTTTAGGGCAGGAAGAGCGAGTGGTTTGGGCTTTCTGATCCAGTGAACCACGAGAAGATGGAATTCTCAAGTGGGCTGCAGTCACATACTTGAGAGATTTTGGCGTCCTTTCACGATGGGCTATGACATACGATAGAATAAGTCTTGAACGGTAACGCATTACATTGGTGGAATTTAGGGGTGTTCAAAAACCGGCCAGACCAAACTGCAAAAATTGGTTTGGTCAATGAAAAATTAAGAAGTCAAATCAAACCGAACCAAACCATTATCATCGGTTCGGTTGCAGTTTGAAATTTCTACAAAATGGTAAAATCGAATCGGACCATTCATTATATTTTTAATATTTTTTTTATATATGGCATATTGTGATTGGACTTTTATAGTTGTTTGCTTGATTACATATTTTCATATTAATATTATTGCATGTTTTATTGTTTTCTTAGTGTAGATTGTGCATTTGAATGTTTTAATGAAGTTATTTCAAATTTAATTATTAATTATTTGATTAGTGTTAGTTGAATTCAAAGTTTATTTTGACACAAAAACTGCTTAACCAAATCGGTTATGAGTGGTTTGGTTTGGTTCGGTTTACAAAATATTTCAGGATTAGTTTCTAAACCTAATCCATTATCATTCTCATATTCACCACTTGAGCTAATTTCATGGACTTAAAAAACTATAATAAATTACTCATAAACTCAGTTTTTGAAAAAATTTTAACTAGAAACCCATACAAATAAAAAATTAAGCTACAACCTAATATGTCAATGTATGTGGATGCAGAGAAGAAAACTTATACTACCGAGAGCTTAGTGCTTGTAGATACATCTTTTTTTGCTTGCAGATACATTTTTGTTGCTTGTAGATGTAGAGTTTTTGCTTGCAGATGCAGAATGCATCTATAAGCCGCTGAGCGTTCGATGAACAATTTAAGTTTTTAATCGGCTGAGGTTTGACGTAATTTTCTTTCTCATTTTGGAATTCTAATTAAAGGACTCAAAAAATTAAACTTTACTTAAAATAAAGATACATGTTAATATATGCAAGGACGTGACAGGAGTGCCCTACTTAAGAATCTATCACCTAGAATGCATTCAACCCACCTTACTATGAAAGGAATGCCTCATTTAAGAATTAGTGCACATACTCACATGATGTAGCCAATTAATTATTTAAGTTCACAAATAATCACCAATCGTAATGTTATTTCATTGTCGGCCCTTTTGTCTAGTGCATATTTCAATGTGTCTTAAATTCTTAATTAATGAAAAGAATAAAGGCTTTTATATAGTTGGACGTATTTCATAACACCCAATTAACAAATTGTTTTGTGGGAAATCATAATTACTTAAGTTATTAAGTAATGAGTTAAGATTAAAATAGGTCAGACAAAAATATTACTTAAACCATTAAAATAGGATTTGATTCGTTGTAGATACATAACTAGATCTTAATAACATGTGGCAAAGCCAGAATCCCCAAGTCAACCTAGCCGATTTTCTTTCAAACCAAACAAGTCGCACACAGCCACAACTTCTATCAGCTAGGCATCTAAGAAAAATACCGTTTCCTGGAGAAACCGTTGTCTTTGAAGACTTCGATTGAACCACGCCTCCACTGGAAAGCTACGAAGCCTGAATCACGTGTCCCATTTAAACTCCACGTGGCACGTCCTACATTTCCCAATCTTCCAACTGGAGCGTGGTGCCGACAACTCCAACTCCCACTCCATCATCGTCAATTCGTCATCATCAAATCCACGGCTCAGAAGCGGCCACGTAAGGACCCACACGATCTTTTGCTGTAGCATACCACACGTAGGCCGAATATTCCATACCACCCAAATTGAATAATTCCCTTAACCTTCCCTCCCTTCTCAAGAATACGATATCACATGTGGTTCGAGCTCGCGGCCATTTAAGCCCTCTCTTTCTTTTAACATTTTTACATAACCCCCCAAATTTGTTTCCCAGAAGGAACACCTTTCTCTCTCTCTAATTTTACCCTAAATCGAAAATCAAATCTTTTAATGGCTAAATTGTCCCTGGGATTTTCTGAATCACTGTTTTACCTCATCTCCAATCGATTCGATTCCGCCGATCTTATTATATTTTCTTTTTGGAAACGCTCTCCTTCTCCTTCTCAGATTCTCAGTCAGCCTTGTTATTCTTTCTGACATTTTCGAAGTAGGGATCCCTCACACAACTCTCAGATGGGGAAGCGTAAGCCTTTCTCTCATCTTTGACTTTCATTGACCGTGTGGCTTGTTTTGTGTCTGGCTAATTAGGGTTTTCTTCGATTATTCATTTTTTATTAATTCCTCAACCAAACTGTAATTTAAACCAAAACATTTTCATTGGTTTTTCTTCTATTTGCCTATCAATTTTGATTGCTTGAGATCTGCGTTCAATTAGTTCAATTTTCCCCAATTATTGTAATATATTTGCTGATTTTAATGTTTGTTAGAGCTTAAAATACATAAATTGTATGTATATACAATGTTTGGTTTTGAGTTTAGCATGAATTGGCAGGTAAGAATCAGCGTAAAAATGCGGCGATGTTGGATAGCGACGACGATGATAGTAGCGTGAGTTCGACGTCGACTATTCGCTCTGATCTTATGTTGGTGCCCGTGACTGAAGAAATGCAGGTGGATAAGGATAGTTTACTGGACCAAGCTCTAGATGCTTTATTCGAGAAGAGGTCTCTATTTTATTGTTTCTTTCTTTTAATCATTATTTACTACTTGCATTTATATTATGTGCTTTTTGCTAAAGATAACAATAATAATTATGAAAGAAAAGGGGTGAAAAAGCTGGTTTGATTGTTGCCCATTTTGCTCATATGTTTATTTGGTGATTTATGAAGGGGTTCCACAAGAGAAAAAGCTTTGGCATCAATTCTTGAAGCGTTTAATAGCAACTTGCAGTATCAGTTTCTGGAAAAGAAGTAAGGGCTTTTTAATTATTTTGCTGACACAATGTTCAGTCGTATTTTTTCTATATAGGGATTCTCATACAATTAATTTGGTGTTCCTCAGATTTGCAACTTTATTGCATCAGTGTCTGACTTGTATCAAAAAGGGTTCGTCCAAAGAGATATGCTTGGCATCTCATGTGATTGGTTAGTCCTCTAGTCCTTTTTTGGGCTCATTACATACTTACCCCTCAGTATCAAAATCAGTTTTTAATCTTTCATTTATGTTTGCAGGATTAGTGGCCTTGACTGTTGGATGTGGGGACAATGCTCATGAAATACTGGAAGATTCTCTACCTGTGCTTTCACAGGCTCTCAAAGCTGGATCTGAATCCACAAAGGTCTCAGCGGTATGTATGACGTTGGCTTTTTTAGGACATAACTTCATTGGTTTTCTAGTTGTAGGGCTTATCCTGAATTCCTGATGCTGTACCTGCTTTCCTTTTTCTGAACAAACTATCTGGTTTATGATTGCAGTTACTGGAGTGTTTAGCTATTATCACTTTTGTTGGTGGTAGTGACCCAGAGCAAACAGAAAAATCGATGCAAATTATGTGGCAAGTGGTTCTTCCAAAACTGGGTTCTAATGTAAGTATTTATGTTCTAGCTATTTATTACGAAAGTGCATGTCCACACCAATATTTTTGAGCCTATCTATTTTTCTTCCACCTGTTGGTTGAAGGTATTGTTTCACAATCTGAATGTTCTCCATTCTTTTAATATTTCAGGTGGTTGCAGTCAAACCCTCTGCAGCTGTAATAACCACGATGGTGTCTGCATGGTCCTTTCTTCTTACAACTGTGGATGGATGGAAGCTTAATCCCAAAGACTGGCAAGAGTAAGTACATTTTATCACCTCATTTTTATGTTTCATGCTTTTTTAATGCGATAAGGATTTTTCTACGTGCTAATGTGTGATTCAGAAGACACATTCCCTTACCGACTTCCAATTTATGTTTTAAGATTTTGACACCAACCTGGTGCAACGGCCTTGTGAAATATAAGACCTGCATGGTGTGGGTACTATTTCAGCATAGAATTAATAATGGTTCCTAGATTGAATCCCCATTCTTTTTTTCTCAATAATGCAGGTGCATATCATATTTATCTACTCTGCTAGACAAGGATGACCGTTCTGTACGGATAGCTGCTGGTGAAGCTCTGGCATTAATTTTTGAGATAGGAAGTTTAGAGAAGTTCTCTGCTGGAGCTAAAGGTTCAAGCGATGACTCAACTCAAGAAGGAAATAAACCTCGTGAATATATACACATACAAGGATTGAAAGCAAAAATTATTAATCAGGCCAGAAACCTTTCCGCAGAGGCAGGTGGTAAAAGTTCTGCTAAAAAAGATCTTAGCAACCAGCGGAACACATTCCGGGATATCTTGGAATATTTTGAGGTATTTCTACATTCTTTTTATTAATATAGATGTTTAATTGTATTGGTCCTGTATATTGATCTTATTTTTCAATTTTAGGATGGTTATTCTCCTGAAATTTCAATAAAGATTGGTAATGAATCACTACAAACATCAACATGGTCGCAACTGATACAGGTCTCTTCTCCTCATCCTCCCCATCACACTCTGATTTGTTTTTTTTTTTTCCTAAATATTCATTTGGTGGATAGGTTGTACTCATCAGTGCTTTTCCAATGTGGAAATATTACAGTTGAACTTTTTGAAGCATTTCCTTGGAGGAGGTTTTATCAAGCACATGCAGGAAAATGAATTGCTTCAGGATGTCCTTGGGTTCACTCCAAAGAAAAAGATTCTTTCAGATCCTGAAAATCGTCTATCCAGCAGTGAAAAGGTTGGTTCTTGCTGCTCTACACCAAATTTGTTTTTCCTTTAGTTCACCATTTGTTGTATTGGCTTTTGCTTTGTGGTGATGAGCATGGTACTTGTTGACTCCTATTAATTTGAGATTCGTAAGCTTTGTTGCAGGAGTTCTTTTGTTAATAGTTTACTTGTTTTTATGTAATCTTATTTATTTATTAAAATTATGATCAATTTCTTTTTTGTTACAGAGGATGTATAGATCACCAAACTCAGTTCTGAATAAAGCAAGGACCCAGCATCTTAACAAGCAGCGAATGTTATCCGAGGTATGTCTTCATTATTGCAAGAATGTATCCTTGCTTTTCGACCTGCGATCATTTTTGCATTTGCATGGATATACCCTAGTCTTGGAACATGATGAGCTGTTATGTTTTTAGGCTCTCATCTATACTTGTTGCAGGTATCCAATGCCTAGTTTTCATCGATCCATGATTGTTTTTCCTTCTTACCTTCTTTCTCTTGTATGCTTCCAGGGTAAAAATATTGGCCGCTTTGCAGCTAATATGGGGGATGATGCGTAGTTTTTGACAGAGCTTATTTTTTGAGGCCTTGCATAACTCATGGACCCACATGCTGGATTTCTGATGTCAAATTTCAAACAACTTAATTTTTTCATATAGGAATTAGTTGTGTGACTTAAAATACACACCAGATGGGGTAACTTCATAGTTTGTAACATTAAAAAGTTTGTCTGACAAAGGCATCAATGAAGAAATGTATCTTCTATATTTATACGGTATTTTTTGCCGAGAATTTATAATATATGTTCCTCAGTTTGTGTTCAGTCTACTTTCTAAAAAGCTGTGAAGCTTGGTACCAATTCAGTACTCAATAACGAAGCTAAAATAGAGAAGAAATTTTGATCCTATATGTTCATATAAGAGGAGCAATAATTGAGTCCTCACCAGTGAGGACCCCTTTCATGACTCCTTGACATTGACAAACCAAAAGTCTACATTTGCCTTAAAAAATAGTTCTGAATCAAAGCATTCCTAACACCTACCTCCCTCCACCCCCCTCCCGTCCCACTAAAATCAACAGCACTCAAAATTTGGAGAAGTTCGAGTGTCAGGTTTGGAAAAGTGAATGGTTTGTAACTAGCGTACGCATGAGAAACCAAACGGTCAAATAGAAACCTGTAGAAACTATTATCGTCACTGCTGGAGTAGCTCAGTTGGTTAAAGCGTGTGGCTGTAAACCACAAGGTCGAAGGTTCGAACCCTTCTTCTAGCGATTTTTTTTTTTCCATATTTTTTTTTTCATTAGCCTCATACTAGTAATACTTTGATTTCCGAATTCCAAATTTTCAGTCGTGGGTGGCTTCTTAACGAGTGGAGTAGGAACTGGAATAGGAGCTATGTTTATATGCTCATTCTTTAATTACATTTACATAGATGGTAAATTTTCCAGGAAGAAAAACCCAAAAAAAAAAAAAAACAAGAATCCTGCGAGATATTCTGCACGAGTCTTTGCATGATAACTGGTTTTCACCCTGATGGGTATAATTCATAATGATAATCAATGTAGCTGTGGTCTAGACAAATGGCAACTTAGCAAGGAACCAAACTTTACAGTGGTTCAAAACTCTAAATAGATATCATGCTTAAAACCATTCCCAAAAACAAAAATGAGGGATATATCAAAGTTCTACATACCTAAAAGCCACCCAAACCAGAAAAGTGTTTATTCATGGCCCGGTCCTTCCTGTATTGATTCCTTCCCCCTCCACCTCCTCTCCTTCCTCTTCCCCTGTGATTCCGGGTATTCTCTCCGCCTTCCACTTCAGAAACATCAATTTGCTTATCTTGCTCCTCACTGGAGTCCCTTTGCCCTCCTCCTTCTCTTCTTCCCCTGCCCCTGGAATTCCCAATATACCCTCTCCCTCTCCCTCTCCCTCTCCCTTCCGTCTGAGAAATATCAAACCCTCTCCCTCTCCCTCTCCCTCTCCCTTCTGTCTGAGAAATATCAAACCCTCTCCCTCTCCCTCCCCCTCCCTCTCTCCCTTCCATCTGAGAAATATCAAATTGTTTATCTTGCGCCTCAGAGTACTCTGTCAGCTTCTTAACTGCACCAAGAGGAAGATTGCCGCCACGACCAAGGCCATAAATCAATTCTTGTTGTGCTTGTGTAAGTAATGATGCTTCACCAGCATTTGCAGCTGCAACTGAACCTGCAACTTTGTAGCTGTAATTCTTACCATCCTTAACATAATATTGGGGCTTCTGTCTGGAGCCCCATTTTGAACTAGGAGCATTCTGAAATGAACTTTCAGTTTGTGCTTCCAAAGATCTCCCCTTACTTGAGCTGATTTTTTCACCCAATATCTCACTGTCTCCTGCTCCTGAATCCCCAACACTAAGACCTAGATCATCAAAAGAGTCATCATACTCATCTTCGTACTCAAATTGTGAAATAAGAGCAGTAGTTTTCGCTGAATATTTTTCATTTCTGTCATCAAGTGTATCAGAATCAGGCAAGTCAGCTTTAGACTTCCTAACAAACCTTCCCTGTGAAGATGAAGATGAAACTGAAGTGCCCCCGTTTTGCTGATCCCTACTGACAGCCACTGTACTAGTATTTGTGGTGGGTGGCGTTGTAAATTCAACTAGTTTTCCTTTACCTTTATCATTCCTACTAACGGTAGCACTCTTGGGTATTGGCATTGTCTCTAGTGAAGTGTCTGAGGACTGCAGATCTTCATGAAGAGTTCCTTCAAGAATCCTTTGAATTACCTCCTCAGGATTCTGGTTGTAGGCTTCAAGACAGGCAGCTAAAAACCCTTTTCCATAATCAGGAAAGAGGTCCTTTATTTGACTGATTCTGGACTCCATAATTGCAACATCTTCATCCATCTGTACCTTGTTGTTTATCAAAGGGGTTTTTATATTGGGGTGCTCCTTAACAATGACTTCCTGAGAACAAATCATTATCCCAGATACATACCCCAGCTGCTCATCATCCATGATTATCCATCCTGCATGAACAAAGCTGATTAAATATAAAGTCTCTTCAAGCACAATTACACTTGAAGCTGACAGATGAACTAAATCCTGTATGGTAAGTTATATCTAAAAGATCTGTTAGCCAATTGAGGGACATAAGTTTAGCATATTTTGCAAGGTTAGAATTACAAGAATCCTTTATCCATGTAAGTCATTCTATGAAAAATCATACAAGGAGCATTGTATTTATCACTAACACCTACCAATTATTAGCAATTAGAAAATTATAATTAACAAGAACAAGTAAAACAAACTGTAATAGAATGTAATCACTCGCCATTATTACGTAAGTTCTCCATTTTCCTCATAATATTGAAGTTCTTTTCAACATTTTGAAGAAATGTTTCCCTTTTCTGGTTCTCCTGAGCACATACAGAAATTCCACTAATCTCTTTTAAAGTTTGAACCAAAATATCCGCCCTAATGAAAGGATCCTCTACTTTGGCTGGAAGCATCTCTGCAGCAGCCGGAATGGCAAGGTTATCTTTGAAGACCTCATCACTTAGATAGCATAAGTCCAATAGTTTCCAACCAAACTTGACGATTCTCATTGATAACATCTTCAAACTTATAGCAATATTTGTCACCATTTTATCTTCTCCATCTGTTAAAATTTTTCGAAACCCACGCTGAAAAGATGGAAGCAATAAATCATGCAACCGTGCTAGAGTGCTTAGTAATCCCTCGTTCCCATAACTGCGTAGACAGAAAAAGCAAAGATATAGTATTTTCTTACTATTGAAACTTTTGACAGCATTCTGGCTGAAAACATACAATTTACCAAACACTCCTAGACAGCAAACCTAAACATGCTGATAAAATGTCCATCAGATTATAGATACTCAATTTTGAAGAGCCAAACAAGATTTTAAGACACCTGATTGTTGACTCAATCAGCCGATTCCATGGGAAAACTCAAACCCCTTATGCATCTACATGTTCTTACTGCAGAATACAGCTACTACCATTCATGCTCAGATCACCAATGCTAAAAAAGGTACCTCATTTCAACAGGGCACAAAAAGAACATAGTGGATGGCTCGTATGCAATTAGAAACGCATCCATGGATACAATTGCATCGTTTATGAAGTCCATAACCTACCAAGGAAGGAGAACAGTTCTTAATTACAGTACCATAAGCATGCAAACATCATTATGTCTTGTAAAAGTTGACAAGAGAAATAGCAAGGATCCAATAGAAGTACCAGAGATCCAATCCTTATAATTTCCAATTACTTTACTATTCTAAGGTTCAGTTTTGAGAGGAAACTAAATGATTCATCCAAATTCCTTACTAAATAAGTATCCTTTGCTGTAAAAATTTAATAGAACTTCCAGATAAAATATCGCATGTTACTGTAAATTTTTTTTGGCAAAAGCAACTTTTGCAAAGCATGAACCATAAAGCAAAACATATCCAGATTAATACATCACTTTACTGTGAATCTCTTGAAGAAACTAATTCAAATTGCAAGGACACTAAGTAATGAATGGGAGAAGAGGGAGGAAGGAATTAGCTGTCCAATATTTACAATCAATAAAAGAATAAAAAGCAACTCACCTCCAACAAATCAGCAAGAAGACGGCTGGGTCCATGGTCTCCAGGGTTTCCAGAGGAAAAAAGGGCCTGTACATGATATCAGAAGAAACCTTTCTGTCATGCAAAAGAAGGGCAAGCAGACCACTTTACTGAAAATGTGCTTATAAATTCTACCAGTAAAAGGATTAAATAAATAATTAATAAAGCATGCAAACCTAGTTTAAAATTTACTGTTATTCTTAGGCTGCAATTGCTTGGAGCAATTAACCATCTTGGAGCCTTAATTAGAAACAGATGATTTGCAGTATAAGGCACTATGCTGTTATCCCATTAATATACCAGCTGGTTGGGTAAAAAATATAGCCCAAGAGAGGACTGTAGCCCTGACAGGAATTTATGCTTATTCAAGAAGATGAATGAGGACAAAGGTGGAATAAAATGATTTGCAGTTTATGATACTATGCTATTATTCCATTACTATACCAGCTAGTTTGGTAACAAATATAGCACAGAAAGGTGGAATCGGTCACTTTGGAATTAAATAGATTTGGGAAGACTACCTCCAATGCTGAGCTGCTACGTTGATGCATTGTTTGGACAATGCTAAGGAAATGTGATGCCACTGCAGTCAAATTGTCATGTATCCTAGTATGGGCATTCACTGCATTGCCAACCTGAAGGACATAATAAAATATGAGAGAGAGAGAGAGAGAGAGAGAGAGAGAGTGTGTGTGTGTGTGTGTGTGTGTGTGTGAAAACAATAGGCTGCTATTTATGAAAAACTCCTACCAACACTCTGGTCAAATCTTCATTTTCATGGCCATATATAGCACATATGTCTAGCAACTTAGGCAAGTCAAGCAACTTCTTATCCTGCAAAAGAACTACATGTGGAATTAGTGAACAACTGCTAATAGGATACAACATAAATGAGACGAAATGGTTCAACTACATTGGTTACTGCTCAAATTTGGGATGAAAAAGAAAAGGAACCATATCCTACAATTTAACCGCGGAAATTGGTACAAGGTAATACATAATAATAATCAGATTATTTAGGGGTTACATCAATTCATTCCAAAAAACTGAATGAATATAGTTGCAGAGAAGACAGAACACACCTTCGTGATCTTTTGGACTGAGACTATCAGCAGCCCGAGCACCAGGATCCCTATTAGAAGATCTGCAATATGATGACAAAGATAGAGAGTGAATACGAAAGAGGATAACCCATTAATAAAATGTGAAGCTAAAGCTGCAAGCCCAAACTTACATTCGATACAATACCATAAAAACACGGCGGCTTAATTCAAACTCTCCGACAATGACCCCTGCCACCACTTCATTGGCTCCACGATGAGGGAAATCATACCATCTGCTCCTGAACTGTAGGAAGCTATCCAGAAATTCATGCAAGGAAGTATCACTTGCCACTGAAAACCATGGGCACCAGAAACAACAACAGCCAGTGATTAATGATATTACCCACATAAAAAAAACAAAACTATAATAACAAAAACTGAAAACTTTTAAAGCATAACCTTTCATTTTGAGTATTGGGTTAATGATTTATAGAGTAGAAAAACAGAAATGAAACAGTTTATTTATTTATTTTAGTAATAAAAGTTGCAGCTTAAGTCTCCAGCTCTAATATTAGAACAGTGCGTACCTTGTCTCCAAAACTCCTTAGGGTTCAACTTGAGCAACCGAGAAAGCTCTCTGTTGAGAAGATCCACAACTCTCTGAGACTCCAGGGGATCCAACCCACCTTCCTCGGGGCCGAGGCCAGCTGCCACCGCCTCATCTTGGGGCAAGTAATTTACGAAATTGCCCGCGTGAGCTCTGGTCGACACCCACACTCCTTTCTCTCCCATCCGAACCCTACTCGCCGACGGCGGCGGCGCTGAAGAAGCAACGCTGGCAGTTCCGGCATTGGATTGCTTGGAAAGCGATTGCCTGAGAGAGCTGGAGAGGGTGGGATTTGGGTTTGGATCTTTGGGGATTGGGCTTGGAATATTCTGGTCTTGATTTTTGGGGACGAATACCTTTTGGGTTTTGGTGAAACCCTTGTTTACGGCTTGCCTACTACCCTCAGCGTATCGGTTCGACATGTTCGTTGTTCTGCTGTCTTTTGACGACACTCCGATCCAATTTTCAATTAAGGACAAGAAGGGAAAGAGAGAGAGAGAGAGAGAGAGAGAGAGAGAGTTGGACCGTCGGTGTTTACTTGCAGCGCCAAGCCTGAATTAGTATGGAAGAGGCGGAGTTCGGTTTTTATTTATTTATTTCTTGGGGAACACTCTGTCAGACAACAAGAACCAGCCACCCTACACTCACTTCTCTACTTATCTGTCTTTAACCGTTAATCTCTGCATCTGCATCAAGTCACCTTTTTGTTTGAGTGCTGCTGTGTGCACGTTTTTTTGCACACCTTTTTCTCACTTTTTTTCATTTCACACCCTCATACTTTTTTCATAATTAAATTTTCTCATATACACACATCTCTCAATTACCATAATATCCTCATTTTATTCAACACACCCCATCAACTTAGGAAAAAAAAAAAAAAGCACACCCATTCTCCTTCTTCACCGGACAACCCAGCCCATCCAGCTCACCGAACCACCTCTCTCCCTCTCCCTCCCCCTCCCTCTCTCTCTTCCCCGGCATGCAACACCACCATCCTCCCCAGCATGCAGCACCACCCTCCTCCCTCTCTCTCCTCCTCGCATGCAGCACCACGTCTTTCACCCAGCCCCTCACCCGACCACCTCATTTCCTCCCACACCCTCCCCGCACCACCCTTCTCTCTCTCTCTCTCTCTCTCTCTCTCTCTCTCTCTCTCTCTCTCTCTCTCTCTCTCTCTCTCACACACTGGCTTTATGGAATTTACGGACGGNCGACACTGACCCACCGAAAATTTCACACTTGTTCGGCAGTCATCCGCCAAACGATGTGAGTGTTGTTCGGCAGGTACCCACCGAACATCAAGGACCCGTTCGGCAAGTACTCGCCAAACCAGCTGCTCGGAGAAGGTGCTACACGCCGGGAAAGAGAGCTTCGACGGTGCTGCACGCGGTGGCTGGAAGGCGCTGCGCGCGGTGGTGCTGCAAGCAGAAGGGGCGGGGTTGGGGTGGTCGGGGCTGGGCTGGGCTGGATTAGGCTGTGACGGGGAGAGAGGGAACAAGGAAGGAGAGATAGAGGGGATGGGATTTTAGGTAATTTTGTTTTAGGTGTTTTTTGTCATTTCACAAATTAAAATTTTGGGGTGTGCAAAAAGAAAAAATAGGGTATACAAATAGCAGCACTCTTTTGTTTTTGGCTTTTTTTTACGAGTCACCCGCTTGGATTATATCATCGTTTATACTTTATTATTCAAATTAAAAATTAAATCAATTTATCACTTTAATTTTTAAATTCACGTTTTCAAATTTTTTTTTAATATAACCAATCCATCATCGTGTAATGTAATTAATATATTTATATCATATGAATGAATGTTATTAATATTATATTATACGAAAAATAAATATATTATCTAATAAGCTCTCTATTCTTATATATTAAATTGATTACATTACATAACAGTGTATTGATTATACAAAAAAATATTATCCACACTTCCATCCAATTCCGTTAAAAAGACTACCAGACTCACATACTTTATTTTTTTAAAAGATTTTTTCATCATTTCAATCCTAATCATCTTTCTCTCTTTACACCTCATAGTCGGAAACCTACATAGAAGAAAATAGAAACAACTTTTACTTATTGGGTATGGTTATTTTTCGATGAACAAGCCTAGCCGCTCCCAAACCTAATCTCAATTTGTTTATTTGATTGTTTCAGAGAAGTGACAGACCCAATTTTCAACCCACCCAAATAACTATACCTATACCAATATAATGAGATTAAGGGCTCGTTTGGCACTGCTTTTAAAATTGTCAAAAGCGCTTTCAAATTAGTAAAAGCACTTTTGATAGCGTTTGACAAAAATAATTAGAAGTGCTTTTAAGTTATAAAAGCACTTCTAAGGAGTTTTTTGAGAAGCACTGACAAGTGCTTTCTCAAGAAGCACTTTCAAGTGCTTTTGTATAAACAAATTATAAGTTTTATAAAAAATTATATGTACTTCTTAACACAAGCGTTTCTGATAAAAGCGCTACTAAATAAAAATGCTTATAAGAAGCAGTGCCAAACAGTCCCTAAGAGTAATGCTATTTGGCCCAAAATAATTGACTAAATTTCTTTGATCAGATGAAATGGCAGCCATCAATTAGGTGTCTTGACCAAATGAACAAGCCTATCCGCTTCCAATTTTACTCGAAATTTTTTATTATCAAATCTTTAAAAAAAAGAAAAAAAAAAAAAGGTTTTTATATATATAGGGTTATTTACTATTTCACTTTCAAATCTCATTTTACCCTCTAAAATTTATTTTGTATTACATTAACCTTTGAAACTAATTTTCGTATATCACTTTATTCACTTTCTATTTTTACAAACTTTGAAAATAAATTAAAAATAACTCCAGACTCAGAAAAATACGTGAAAAATTCTTATGGACTCGTCTTGACTAATATTAATTTACTATGTGTTCAAATTACCAATTTTTCATCCGAGTGTTTCCAAAAAAATAAAATACTCTAGATTATTTGGAAATTCATAGAATAATCTTCCGAATTCAAATAAAATATGAGCAATGTTGGTCTTCTAAATAATAACACTACCTTTCTTGTGAACACTTACTATCCAAAATACCTTTCAGTCTTAAAGGAAAATAAATTTCTCTTTATAAAATAAATTCTAGAATTTCCGTAAACTCTAAGAAGAATTTTCTAAAATAGGTTTTTGATAATTTCCAAAATATTTTTGAGAATTCATCCGAGACTTTACCAAAATTTTATAATTTTTATAAAGAAAAATTTAATTTTCTAGAAATAAATTTAAACTTTCCAAATTTTCTAGAAACTCTTAAAGGGAAATTTGTATTTTGACCCTATAGTAAATTAGAACTAGTCAAGATGAGTCCGTAGGAATTTTCCGTGTATTTTTCTAAATCCAGAGCTATTTTTAATTAGTTTTCAAAGTTTGTAAAAATAAAAAGTGTGTGAAGTGATACACGAGAATTAATTTTAGAGAATAATGTGTTATAAAATAAACCTTAAGGGGTAAAATGAGATTTGAAGTTACTTTCAGGAAACAAACTAGTAAATAAGCCTATATATTTGTTTTTCTTTTTCTAAGTTTTGGCCGGCGGTGGAATCTCCTGGGAGTGGTGTAATGTGGTGGCGTGTGGGACGGAGAGATGCACGTGATTGAGAGTGAGACTGGATTCCCTGGAGCATGCAAGGCAACAAGAAAAAAAAATAAAAAACAGTTTTTATTTTAAGAAAATGAAGGTCCGAAGATGGAGTTGGAGAGACAACGAGAGTGAGAAATAAAAAGAAGGAATGGAAAGAGGATTAGGCTTGAAACGACAAAAAAACCTCGTGAAAATGAAACATGTGTGTCTCACGTGATTTTCTTAGACGGGAAAAACTGATAGAATTAAACAAAGCATGACATTGCAAAGTTTTTAAAATTAAGACGTGGCAGTGCAAATCTTTAGCAGTATAGGTTCTTGAGGCCCAGCTTATGTAGTTGTGTGATCTGTGGCTCGTTTGGCTCGTTGGCCACCTATTTCCAAAGGATTAGGACGAAACTGTAAATGGATGTCAAGAGTCAAGACTATTTCTTCATTTGCTGCTTTTAGGGCCCACTAGCTCCGAGCCACTTCACTCGGGGAATTAAGAAAAGAAGCTCCAAGCAATCAAGCCATGGTGCCTAACCATGGGCTTCCTTTTTCCTAACTCATTATGTGAATTACCAAAAAGCCAAGGGAATGGGGTCAGATCACAGATTTGGAAGCTAGACTTCACAAAACCCAAAAAGTAGACGGTTTCTTTCTGGAGATACAAACACAATGAAAGCATTGTTTCACAATGAAAAGAAAAACCTACACAGCAGTCTTTTTTTTTCGAAACCTACACAGCAGTCAATGACATTAAAAATTTAAAATATCATCAAAGAAAAAGAAATGGGAAAATTTTGCAAGCCATTAAGATATCATAACAGGCACATGCATGGCCAGACATCCATCCATATGGTAAACTAAGATCATACCCACTCAAAGTTTGTTTCTTTAGGTAATATTAAAGCAATGAGGGAATCAGGTGGAGTTGGTGCAATAGAGAGCATAGAGCAGGTGTCATTCGAGTATGGAAGTATGAAGAGAAGCCTCGCCCATATGGATTTCACAGCCGGGATCTTGATCACTCCCGAGCATTCCCTCTGCTTCAAGTATGATATAAAATCCTGAAACTGGGGAACAGTATTGCAAGACTTAATATAAGTGGTAGATAGAGTATATGTACAAATATACAGCTCAAAGATCTTCATCTTACAACATTTGTCATTCAATGCTCACATTCACATAGCTGAAGAACAGACATATTAGGAAGGCAGGTTAGGAAGTTAGGAATTGAATGAGTCACAATATGATGTCATACTTGGGATGTTTATGAACTTTGATTAGACAAGGACTGAATACATTAATTTTTGCTTCCTTATTTACAAATCTTGGTAAATTATGCTCAAGGCCTCTACAAGAAATAATTTACACAATCTCTAACAAACATGCTTTCATGGAAACACTTCAAAAAACTGGATTTCACAAAGAATTCAAATCTGAAATTTTTCTGCGGGACAAGAACAGAGCAGATTTTTATTCTTCTACTGACAAAGAGACAAAATCAGCTGCCATCCCAATAGACTAGGACTATTCAATAGCAAAGTAAAAAGGGATAACTTACGCCTTTATGGTCGCCTGCAGAAGATGAGATCAATCGACATACTTCCCTCTGCATCACACGTTAAAAAAAAGACTAAAAATAAATACATTTGGAAAAAGGAAAAGAAGAAAATTAATTTGATGTTAATATGTAGAAATTCAGCAATTAAGACAGAACTCAGTAGGTAGACCTGGGATCAATGTTCTCAGTTTGTAACACAAAAGTTTATGGCAAATGACTGAAAGGGTAGTACCATAGTAGGCCCTATAAGTCCATGTATCGCACAAATTTAACACATGTACTGTGTCGTTTTCTTTCAGTTTGACCAAACATAAACATCTTTATCAGAATCTTTGGTATCATCTATGGCAACAATGACGGTCAATTTAACATGGATTCACCACATGCCAATTTATGATCCATAATTGATGTTAACTAGTGAAAATTCTATTACCTTACATTCTCTATGTGTTGTCAATTGTATAATGTAGATCATCTTATAAAAGCAGACAATATTCTACATTATGCTTATTTGATTCTGAAAAACTCATAAAACAGAATTTGGAAAAAGATATATTAGGCACTCAAATACACACGCGTGTGTGTGAGGGGGGGGGGGGGGAATTTACTGAAAACCTACCAACCTGACCACCCAACCCAGTCAGATTAGGTTGGTTCGGTTTTCTGCCTGAATTTTCTCAATCTAAGTCCTAACCCGAACTACCCGACCATATTCGGTGCGGTTAGTGGGTTAGAGAATCTGGAACCGGAGAAAACCAACCTAAACCGAAGATCCAATTTATTAAGAAAAATTCCAACCATGGGATGCATCCAACACCACTCGAACAATGGACCACTTAAACACAACACAGATAGAGCATACCAGCAACCACCGCGCCACACTTGCAATTTGTGATATTAGACTGAATGCAATAATTATATATTATTCCAGCAGCCATGCATGTAATTTCCACCAAACTCTCACTCTCAATTATCTCATTAATTATTATATATCAGTTAAAGGTTATTCCATTAATGTATTAATAATTTCAGATAAAAAAGATTTTATAATTCCATTAGCACATCCTTTAATTATTTATTTGTAATTTTAAGGAAATTTGAAAGTTTTACTGAGAATTTTTTTTTTTTTTTTTTTTATCATTAAAGTTAGTCCCAATTTATTATTTACGGAGATTTCTCTTTTTGTAGTGTTAGAAATACAAAAGGGAAACTAGAAAAGGCCAAGGATAAACATATATGGTTCATTTTCAAATGAGTTGAATCATTTTCAAATACTGAATAAGCATATAGAATTTCTATTTAATTAACTAATCTTTAATTATCAGTCTTATATTTGTAATGAATAATAAATTAACATGGTAAGTTATCCATTTTATTTAGGGTCTTATAACTTTCACATATAAACATAGACTTAATTATCAGTCTTATATTGTTAGTCTGTCTCACCTATGATGATTAACTAATGTTCTTACATTATTTACCTTTAATTGTTTATTCAATTAAAGATTAAACAATTAATAATTATATTTGTCTCATACATGACAATAATGCTTAAGTAATCGCATCTCTTATTAGTAACTTCACAATTAATTTGAATGCTTAGCTATTAAGCACATATGTATTTATACTTTTAAGGAAAAGTAAAAGCAACTTGAATATGGAAAACCACAGCAACATTTAACAAAATTTAATAGATAATCAACTTGATTATCAAACCTAGCCACCAAAACTTAACAAAATTTAACAAAGTTTAATAGGTATCAACTTGATGACCAGCCACCAAAACTTCATTCAACTCTTTGCGTATGGGAGTTATCCCACATCGCTAGGGAAAGGATCCCGGCTTCGCTTTTTTCCTTACATAAACTTCCACATTTCCATCCAATCCCGCACAACGGAAGCTCTTGAAAGCTGACTGCTTGGGCTCTTCTGGGATCAAATGGCTCATAAAATTATTGGGCCTTTTAAGTTTTAATTGTTGCTTTAGTAATTTGGGCTGAGTTAGATAATTTCTAATGCCCAAACCGAGTACCGTCCCCACCCCAAGATAGAGAGAGAGAGAGAGAGAGAGAGAGAGAGAGAGAGAGAGAGAGAGAGAGAGGGGGGAGTTCAGCATAGGAATATTNAGAGAGAGAGGAGAGAGAGAGAGAGAGAGAGAGAGAGTTGGGAGTTCAGCATAGGAATATTCAGGGACATACCTTATGTGGTGGGGTGCTTGTAAATGTTGACTTCACATGCCGAAAATCTGTTCGCTTGGTCATGTCTAATTTAGCAGGCCATCTGAACCAATTAGCCATAAAATTATCAATAGACATTAGTTTGTATTTGTAAACTTTAATGAGATTCCAGAAAGGAAACTATGGAAAAGAAAAGTGGTAAGTTCTTACTCTATAGGTTCAGAAATGGCATTGGAATATTTGCAAATATCTGAATCCACTCTATATGCATAAACTGTACAGTAATGAACACCACTTTTACATAACGCTCCCTGCCATTGATATTGCGTGGTTTGTCCAGAACTTTCCACATTAGATGATTCTGAGACAGGCAGGGGCGGAGGTGGTGAACGAGGTGGAGGAGGAACAAAAGGTGGCTGCGATTGAGGCAAAGGTGGTGGGGATGGGGGCAATGGAGGTGGCATTTCAGGCAGAGGAGGTGGTAAAGATGACAATGGTGGTGGTGCTATGGGCACTGAAAACATTTGATCAAATTGCTGCACTGGAGCTCCTTGTATTTGTGCAAGTGGAGTCACAGAAGCAGGAATGAAGGGAGCTACAATAGCATTACCATGAAAATTGTTGGGCATTACACCTGGTGAAATTGGGTTCAAAGGAGGATTATGATTTAAACCCCGTGGATCCCAAGAACTATTTGGAGGGTGGTAAATAGGTCTCATAAAAGGAGATGAATGAATTTGCGGTGGAGGTGGGACAGAGGGCCCCTGTGTTTGTACAGGAATGCATGGAATGCTACCTGGTGCAGAATGCAGCTCCATTCCAGGTTTTGTATACATCCACTTTTGTTCAGTTGCACGAGAAACAACATGACTACCTAAAGTAAAATCATTTAACATACAATTCCTTTAGTATCAAAGGGGGGAAAATAGGGGGGGGAGGGAGACAGTTTCAAATAAATTTCTAAAGTTGATCACCTCCTTGTGAAGGATCCACAGCTAAGTTATTGTCATAACAATCAACTTTTCGGGTGCCAGCTTCAACCATCTCTGTACAGCCAGTAACAGCTCTGTTTGACTGAAACAAATATCCACTCTGTACTGCATTCCCCTGATTCTCAGATTTTATTTTAGGGGATACAAGCTCCATGGAGTGGCTCTCATGTTTAACTGAAAATGGTGCAGTAACATGACTATTAGACATGTTTCCAGGGTTGTTGCTTCTGATGTCAGCATGTGTAGGGGTAGGCATAGATCTCACACCATCAATGTGGGATATTACAACATTTGTTGGCCCCGCACCATATGGTGGCCTGTAGTTACTCCTTTCCTTGCGATGTTGCCTGAGATGTGCCATCACAGCAGCAGCTTCGTCAGGAGTATCAAATTCCATAAGTAACGCACCTTCATTGCTAAGATCAGTGACCATGTAAGGACCCTTGCAAAGCACTTTCCTTGATTCATGCAGAATCTCATCCTTGGCCCAATGACTTAAAACATTTCCAACATAAACATGGCAACTAGAACCAACTGCAACACCATTCATAGCACCTCTAGTTCCCAGTCCTACATCCATAAACTTTATGTGCCAAGGAAAATGTCGACGCATATATTCCCGAGCCTTTATGGCATCCAGAATGTTTCTATACTCAACCAAGGCAAATCCTTTAATTGGGAAGAAACAAAATTGTTCTATTGCACCAAACCTCTCTAACTGAAACCTTACGTGAGATTCAGATGCATCAGATCCCAAAAATCCTAACCAGAGCTGTTTAGAAGCCGAGCAAATATCCATGGCTGCAACATCCCCGTCAGAATACCAAACAATTTGACTTGGTGTGGAAGTGTATGATGACACCAAATGACATTTAGGAGATTCAAAAGAACTGTTTGCACCTCCACTTGAAGATCTTAAGGAAGGTGAGCCAAAATCCAAATTTGCATCTGGGTTCCTCTCAATATGAGCATGGTTTCTCCCATCAAATGAATTACTCCTAAAGTCTAATGGAGATCTTGCAACAGGTGAAAGCATCTGGTGGTTCATTAGGTCCCTGGGCATGGATAGCCTGCTGTGTGACATATCTCCACACTCCCTAGTCTCACTGTCTGTGGACCTTGCACCCCCGCTATCTTGACTGGAACCCGCAGCCGAGTGGCTATTAGTTTCAAGAGGGTTTACAGAGCTGCGAGGTTTCAGACGTTGACCTGAAACTCTGTCAGAATAAACATCACCATAATTAAGTCGTGAATTACTATCTTTTCCAAATAGTTCACCACAGGTTTCGTGTTGGTTAGAGAACCTAGGCACCATATATGGTCGATTAATAAATCTGGATGGATCAGAATCATCATCATCACTATCTACTTGATTGTCTTCTACCTCCATTAGTTCTATAAATGATTTAAAGACACCCTCCAAAATAGATTTAATATCTGATAAATCTTTAGAAGATGACAATTTACATAACTTCTTATACTTTGAGAACATCCAACTTAGCAATGATGGATCTTTGCTAAGGACCTGCATGTAAAAAAAAAGGCAAAAGAAAAAGAAAAAACCCCAGTGCAAGAGACTGTCAGTGAAATCAAAAAAAGGAATAACTATAATCATACATCAAAGCACAAATCAACAGGAAAAAAAAATGATTTGAATGCCTTATCTTCAAATCGGATTTTTTAGAATATCCCACTTATTTCTAACGACCGGCTAGAAGAACAAGGATAAACTTTATGCGAATGTGAAAAACCCCCCCATTTAGTGGTGTATACTCCCAACTCCCAAGTTACCAACCCCTCAACATATTTAATTTCGTAGCCAATACAGTAACTAATTTTCTAAAACTCATTGAACTTAACAAACCCTTTCCTACAGAAATTTTGCTTATTCAACTTAAGCTGAATTGCAATCCTACAAAGACATGGAAAAGAAGTATGCATGTGATGCATATCAGTATGCTACTATCACACAAGAAAATTACATATTATAATACATGACAAACGGATTTTCCCATTTCTTCTAAGAAAAACATGAGGCAGTAACTGATATTTTCTTCATTCTCTTGCAAATGTTAGGAATTGCTTATATATTCTCCCAAATCAAGAACTTATAAACCAAAAAACTATCAAACTACTACAGTTCATAATCAAATACAACAGAAAAATATATAGCATGATACATTGATACCCATTCAAAATTGAGGGGAAATCTAAAAAATTACCAGTCCTAACAAGCAGCTCTTTGAAACTGAAAATGCATCTCCAGATACATGGTTTTCATCTAATGTCAGCTTCTCAAGGCTAACCTCATTGCATCTGGTGCTTGTTTCAACAGAACCTATACTTGATTTAGGTTCATCACCAGTTTTACCCAAAGGATTCGCACCATCATTATCAAGCTTGCTAATCATTTGACTTAGAAAATACTGCCCTTTAAGAACTCCTTCGGATGCAGTGGATTTGATGAGCTCAAACCAGGCTGCAAGTAAGTTTTTAGGATAACAAAAGAAAACCCAGAGTAAAATAAGAGCATTTAACTTTGATAATTTAATCACTGAAGATTCATTTTCATCTGAAAACTTTTCTTTTAGCTCAGAAAAAATCTCAGCAGAATCTTGCATTCTCACAGTTTCTTTGCCAACAATCAGAAAGACATCCTTTCCCTCAAGAGAGGATATAAAG
The DNA here is from genome assembly GCA_003254865.1 of Dryas drummondii. Taxonomy (NCBI): domain Eukaryota; kingdom Viridiplantae; phylum Streptophyta; class Magnoliopsida; order Rosales; family Rosaceae; genus Dryas; species Dryas drummondii. The sequence continues at coordinate 1,181,372 of QANW01005609.1, forward strand.
AAGGTGAGCACGTTTTGGAAAACTGCAGAGCAGATACCCCGGATGACAGATGATGTTGACGCCACCGAAGAAGCAGTGCAACAAATATCAGATAGACCAAGAATACAGGACTTAGCAGTCTGAAATGCAACACCGTTATCATCCTCTCCTCTATTTATCACTGCCATGCTACAGTTATGCATATTGATAACAACTTTTGCAGCAGCTTCAAGAGCAGTTGGAAAGTTTGAAGCATATCGAGGAATGAGATCAGCCACAATACGTTGTACACTCGTACAACCTGTGAAGTTAGCCTGAGGATTACCACATTGAAGGGAGAAATTTATAATCTACAGTATGTATGTTGCTTATGAGGGTTTGAGTGAAACATCTCACTCTTCGCAAACCATTCTCTCTTTTTTTTAGTCATTCACACACTTGTGCAGGGCCAAATACAATCCAACTGGTAGCTTGACAGCAAAACAGTTGAACATAGGCAAAGTAATGGTGAAAGATGGGACTAATAGGCTAATCAGCACCTGCTGTTTCGCACAATATTCCTATGCTACTTATTTGATCTCATGCAATGCAAATTTATGCAGAATCTATAAGCTTATAACAGAGAAAAACATAACCAGCGACACATGGGAGAGCGCATAAATATAGCTGCTCATTATGGGGATCCAGCTGCATCGTGTGGCTAACGACTTGTATTTGGGAACAACATTTCTTCTCTACTGAAATGATAAAAGTTTCATTACGCTTAAACAAACTCAACAGATATTCCCAAAATTTTCTTTTTCCTATTTTGAGGGGGAAAATGCTTGACTTTCAATGTAAGCTCTATATCACAAACCAGGGGCTGCATAAATTGCCAAAAAGAAAAACCCTAACTATGAAAATTTCCTTGATTCTTTACTAAAATTAACATAATGCCTACAATAATCACCCACCCTCGGTTCTCTAAAGTCTCAGTACCAAAGGCTTAGCATCCAATCCAGTATAATTCACAATATCAAATTTTCTAAAGGCTTATCAGCAACCAAACGGAGCATTAACACAGCTTAACAAACCTCTCTTCTCTAAAATCAACTCCACTCTAATCAAACAGAGTAACAGTTTTGTTTAACACTTCCACAGTTGCTTGAAAACAAACAAATTGAAACAGGCAGGGGCAAAAGGGTGAAAGAGTAAAAGCCACACTGACCTCTCGAAGCAGTAATGAGAGAGAGATAAGCTTGCTCGAGTTCAGGCGTGAGAGCAGAGTCCTTCTTCGAAAGGCAAAACTTAAGCCGCTTATAGCACTCGTAAACGATTCGAATCTCATCCCTGTTTCTACGTTTCTGGAGAATTTCCTCTTGAGCTACGGCGGTCTGAGGTTGAGGTAGGGTTTGTGGTGGTGGCTGTGGCTGTGATAGTGGTGGCGATGACAATGGCGGTGGCTGTGGCGATGGTTCGGGTTGAGGTTCTTTGAGCTTTCGCTTCTTCGGAGGTTGCTCTCCCGAGGCCATGGGGATTGGGGACGGCGGTGGCTCTCTCGGGTGGCCGGTGGTGGGTTCGAAGTTCGAGTCTTCGACTCAATGTGACTCCGTTCTCCCTTATGAGGAGGGTCCCTCCAGACTCATCCTACGTGGCTTTCTAGTTTTACTACAGTTGTTGCTCATGCGTGCGGAGGTGGGCCAACGTTTTTGGCGGTTTTATTTCGGCGACGAGATAAAATAATATGGCGTAAATTGGGGGAAAATAAGGAAATTCACTTTTGGCGTGTTTCTTTGATTACGATAAATTTATAAATTTAATAGTGGGATGGTAATCATGGTATGAGTAAATTGTTTTATAATTAATAGGGTCACTCAAATCAAATGAGAAAAATTTACCTAGGACTGGTTTAACATCCCAATATATAGTTTATGTTTAAAAATTATAAAAAATTTTATGTGATTGAAATATAAGAATATATATATCATCATATTATTAGATTAAAATTTTAAATCAGTCATATCCTTGTTGCATAAAAATTTCTCTCCACTTAAATTGTTTGAATTTTTTTAAAAAGTAGATCAAGAGAGGTTTAAACTTAAGCAGTCCTACTCTAGATGGTTAATAGTATAATTTTTTTGTTTTTAAGGATGTTAGGACTGTAATGCTTTTTATTTGGCTTATCAATTGGAGAAATTATTCTGTATAACTGCTATATTGACACGTGGTATAACCAGTCTATTTGTTATAATATGAATGAATGTTATTAATATTATACCCTATTAATATAAATATATCGTTTAATAATACCATTACACGTTGAATTGGTTATACCACGTGACAATATATCGGTTATACCATATAATTTTTCTATCAATTATATCTAATGTTTTTTAAAATTATACAAATTATCTGTAATATTGAAGGGTTGGTTTCATTCAATTCAGTTGGCATTATTCCGTACAAATTTTCAGAATCACTATCTTTCCATATTTCCCTACAAATTAAATAAAGATCATCAGGGTTAAAACCCAACGTTTCTCTATGAGTGGTAAATTTTAGAATCCAAGTATCAAAACTAGAAATTTCTTGCTTTGGAGGCTTGTAGTTTATTTGGGATTCAAACTATGCATAACTTGGAATGTTAATAGAAATAATTTCGAATGAATAAATGTAAAAATAATTAAAATGACTCAAGTTATGAATTGAAATTTTTAATTTATAACTTAAAATGCCCTTAGATACGAATTGAGATTCTTTAGAAAATACTTGGAAAATATCAATGCTTAACTTGAGATATTTCTAAGAACAATTTGGAATGAATAAATGTAAAATAATTGAAATGACTCAAGTTATGAATTGAAATTCTCAATACACGGCTTAAGATTTTTTAATGAACGACTTGAGAAAGTAAATGTATGATTTGAGATATTTCTAAAAACAATTTGAAATGTTTCAAGCTAAGAACTTGACTTGCCGAATATGCAAATAAAATTCGGATCAACAACTAGATTGATCATGATCCTCTGCTGTTAAAAGGTGTGATGTTGCATGCCTATGGACATGGGTAATGCTACCCACCTAAGAAATAATACACTAGATGATACAAATGAATGTCTATCTAGCTTCTATTTTTTTTTCGACATATCTTGTCCATTGGAAAAATCCTATGGCTTAAAATTATCTCTCATTTAGAAGATTTTTAAAAACTAGAAAAAACAATAAATAAACACATAAACCCCACCTCCTCCCCTCCCCGGCAGTCGATCACCCCTCTCTCTGTCTTTCTTTTTCCTTTCTGCAACTCCAGATCGCCGCCGACGACGAACAAAAACGATGAGCTCCCTTTGCTTCTCTTCTCACCCAACACCCACTTGTTCTCCGTGCAAAAATGAAAAAGAGAATGAAAGAGAGAGAGTGAGTGAGAGAGAAGTGGTGGCCGGCAGCTGGCGAGTGGAGAAGGAGAAGGTGGGGATGGGTTGCAACGGGTGGGGGTGGGTTTATTTATTTATTTATTGTTTTTTCAGTTTTTTTAAATCTTTTAAATAAAAGATGATGTAGCATGTTTTAAACCCTCGGATTTTTCCAGTGGACAAGATATTGTTGAAAGGCATGCAACAGCACACCCTCTAAGAGCAGAGGAATAAAATTCATGCTGCATCCCACTGTACATCATGCTTCTAAACATTCATTATGTTCTTCCAATGAACAGTACAATATTGTCTTACTATTTTTTCTAAACTTTTTATTCCCAACTTACTGGACATTTTACATTAAATTATACCATATTGTTGTTTTTCTAATGAAATGATGTTATGAGCATATGACACACGGTTTGGAAAAAAGTCTTTAAAATTGGGATACATAACATTTTAAATACAACACTGATTAAATCCAAATTATTATTAATTATTATTGTTATATAAACAAAGATTCCTAATTATCAATTCATAGGCATGTTTTATGCTCTGATGACCAACCATTGTAAAACTCGAAAGAAGCATGTTGTTGGGCTGGCACATATATTTTCTATAACCTTGATGATGACTACAAAGCCTTGCAACTGATAATAAACATATATCCAATGAACTGTTCACAAATGTTTCTGGATCCTTAAACCAGGTCAAAGATTATATGCTATTAGATGCTCGATATATAGATATAGATTTATGCAACTTATGCACGATCGTTATTAATTTATTTCTATTTTGTGGCCAGATTACATCCAGTGAACTTAGAAAGATGCCACCAGATGCTTCCTTAAATCAATATCTGTGTGCTGTGGAAAGTTATTCGGTGTTTTCAAGCACATGAATCCTTGAATCAGAGGCAAGACAATACTGAGCATTCTCCTCGTGATTGAAACTGGGATTTATTTAGCTTAACCCATTACAAGTTAGGAAATTAATTAATTAATGTACCTTAATTTTGCTTTATCTGTTATATCTTATATATATTGATAATATATAATTATCAATTAATTAGAAAAGGGAAGGAAAAAAAAAAAAATACAACAGCTTCATGCTGTGTCATAGAAGTGGAGAAATCTTCTGCAGGTTGAGAATATCCATTCCATTATAAGCAATAGGAGCATACATCCACATGTCATCAGAGCTCAAAAGCTGTATATACAAAAAATACAATCAATAATCAGTGATTTTATATATATGTTCATGTCACCACTTTATTTTGAGCAAGAAACTTGGCAATTTTGTGAAAAGTACTGCAAAATCTCACCTTGATTTGGAGCTGCAAAAACTTCACATAATGGACTGCCTCTTCCAGCATTGTGCTGATATCAACCTGTCAGACCATCCATGAACATATTAGGATTCTATATCTTTCTTGATCAACTTAGGCTTAATATTATATACAAAACCATGAACTATACTATATACTAGTACACCACTCACCTTTGTTCCATTAGGGACAAGATTCTGTAAAATTCTCAGTCTCTCATTTATTCTCTCCCTTCTTTTCTGCAAGATTGAATGGAAGAGATGGTAAGAAATCATATATATGTAGCGTGTTATATTGTCAGACTATGATTTTGAACAGTTGATTAAACGAAATCACATTATGTGTTTGTTTTTGCAAGATTTAAGAGATATGTGTTATTACATACCCTTGCATAGAGGCTCTGGGGATCAGTTGCTGACCCTCTATTGGCTCTTGTCTTCCCATTCAAGTTGAGAGCTGATGATGCTTTGGGGTCTGAAGTTTCTCCTCCATTGGTCTCCTGAGAAGCATTATCATCCTCCGAGCTGTTGTAAGAACTAGAGCTCTGTCTATCCACTCCTGTGTTACTCTCCTCTTCATCTTTGACTTTGACATTTGAGTTAGCCTTCTGGCCCTTCTTTGACTTTTCATTTTTCTTACTTTTCTGTACCTGAAGCGTTTGTGAAAATGACAATTAGAAACAATGCTTCAGAAACAGAACCGAGTCATTACATAAAACTTCAATTAAATGATGCTTACATCTTTTGCCAAACGGGGTTTCTTCTTCAGATTATTCTCAGAAGTCACATTGTTATTGGATTTTTCTTCTGCTCCTGCAAGCAATTCTGGCACATCATCATGAACCCTTTTCAGCTCCAATTTGTCACTGCCAGAATCTTCATTGTTACACACAGCTCCTTCCATCACAATGTCAGTGAATGCTGGGATGAATGACCCAACATTCTTTTCACCATGAGTCATACAACCATCCATGGATGCAGAGATATCATTAGAATTACCAAAGTAGTAATTCTCCTGGTTCAGAATGGCTGCAAAGATGCCAGCACTACTACTACCATGACTACCATAACAACTACTTTCTTGAGGAGGAAGATAGTGCTGCATATTAGAGTTGAGATGAGTATCTAAAGGGTGGAATAAGCTTTCATCAGCTTCAGGATTGGGGAAAAAGGTAGATGGAGTTTCAAAGTTGAACCCCTCAGTGTGTTGGAAAGGATTGAATGAACCCTGAGCAAGAAAATGTGGGGTGAACTCAAGCTGATCTTGATCAGTAGAGAACAATCTGCTAAAGGAGTCCCATTCTCCATCAGGAAAAACACCAAGAGACTCCATCTCTGTAAGTGTATGGAGAAAAGGGTATAGTACTATTGTATTTGTGTACTAGTAGTGGTGAAGCTATTAGAATTATTAGCTCAATTGCACTTAGGACAAGCAAGGACTACTTGTACATTTATATACCCAACCCCAGAAGTCCCATACAAAAGAATGTTAGTAAGCATTTGACTTCACTCTGTATATGCAAATTCTTAATTCCCAATCATTGTTGATGGCCCGGGGTAGGTCCTAATTCTCTGTAACTGATTTCAGGAGTCCACTGTGGGGCCCTATAACCAGGCAAAGTACAACTCAGAGGGGGCCAAGTTCATGCAATGATGGACTAAAATAAGAAAATGCTTCAATGGGTGTTTAACAGACCTTAAGAGTTAAGACCCTGCTGAAAGATGCACATCATTGTGACAAAAAAGGGTCCAAATTGTAATCATTGAGAGGTCACAGGTCAGTAAGAGTGATTAATTATAATTAGTCCCTCTAAACTTGTGATAATGTTTTAAAGACTGAATTAGAGTTGGAGCATGCGCGTGGAGACAAATTAAAACTTATAGCATGATTTGAAATTGTGAGAACGTGGATGGCCTTCTTCAATATAATAAAGGCTGCAGAATTCTTTTGGATGAATAAAGAAAATGCAGCAAAGGACGGCCACATCGTGGGGCTGAGTCTGACATTCTATAAACTACTCGAAACCCCTCGACAAGGTAACCGCATAACTCGTTCTTTGTCTTCTTTTTGAGGCCTTAAACCTAACTAGTGTTGTGTTCATCAGCCACGCTTAAACTCACAGTATCTACCATCAACCATAGTACAAATCCTAAGGTTAATATCTCGTATCGATCTGTTTGGTGCTGTTTACAACTCATCTGTCTCACATCCTAAGTACTGAAAAAGTCAGCACCATATAATATATATGAATCATATATACTTGCCATTTCTTAGGGTTATTGCCCACTAAGATATCGGGATTTTATTCCACTCATATTTGTGCTAAACGCGCACAAGAAGTGTTACAAATTTATTATACTTTTAATTATATGCTCTAAATATATTGGAATGACTCGTCATTTCTAATATTATAGTGAGTACATCTTTTTATCACATAATCTAGTAGTTGACGTGTTAGTTAACAATCAGTTATGATAATTAATGTAATAAATACATATGTTAGCAAACATACCGTGATAATATGATTAGCTAATGTGGTTAGAAAATATGATTCATAGCATTATTCTTTTACTTTATCGATTACTTATATTTATCTTTGATTATAAACAATAGTAGTATTTTCAAGAGCTTATATATTATAACATTTGCTAAAGTTGATGGAAAATTGAGAAGGGTAATACCCTGTTATATATGATGAGGTAGAGCAAGGCAAAAAATGAACTCTTTTTTCATTGAATTGATAATAACGATCGAATTAATACACTTGTTTTTACAGGTAATGATCTGTTGGGATTCGACTTTGTCTTGTGGTGGCTGCAATATTGGTTCTGTGTAGTTTGATGCAAGCCCTCTGGCCTCTATAGCCAACAAGCACGTACCCAACTGTCCCTTACTCCGCATTGCGCCGAGTCTTGCGCTTCAGTCCCATTCCCACGCGTCAGAAAGAGACCATTTTCGCCAATTTTCTAATGCCGCTTATGTGTTCGACGAAAGTTCGATGAGGTCTTCGTAATTGTTTGGAAAATATTGCACCGGCCATTGCACGACCCACCCTTGGAAGACACAAAATTAAACCCTAAAAGCCATAATAATAATAAAGGGAATAAAATCTATACAGACAATATATGGAACTCCCTAAAAATCTGATTTTATTCCTTAATCTGAGAAAAGAAACTCTGGCTATAACGCATTCGCCTCCTCGCACGATTTGAGGGGTTTTTGGTTAGGTTAGCCTTGCTTGGCCATTTTAATTTGTGTCACAGTTTGAACCCTTTCTGCATTAACAAAGGCCATATATCAAATTATCAACTACCAAACAAAACTATTCACACCTAACTCAGGCCACGTGACTCTTTTCACAACCATAATTTCATTTTTTTGTGTTTTTATTGGCTTGATCTTATTAGTAAATTCGCTGCCGTCGGATTTCCAAATTACCATCAACGGCAGCATTTTTGGTATTACATTGTGACCACCTTTTTAATAAAGGCGGGTCTACTAATATAAATAGGTTTTACTATTATTAGTGAGATAGAATGTGATAACAAAGTATGATGTCTCTAATTTTGTTCAAAAAATGTCAACGTGAATTGTAATTGTAATTGAATAATTCGACCAAAAAAAAATGTAATTGTATAACAATATATATATATATATATATATCCACGTCTTTAGATGAGAGGAGAGTCAAAAGGTGGAAACTGTACACGAGTGTAAACAATACCTTATCGAGGATCTTGCCACGTGTACAATTGGACGGCTTGAAAGACTGTATATTCCTTGCACCAGTCAGCAGTGCATCACAACATGAGCTGCATTAACCACATCCATCGACTAAGCAATGCAACTCTGCAATTTAGAGCAAAACAAATCTGCTACGTTAGTACAGTTCAATCAAATAACTCTTTAGGGTCATCGGACTTGTAAGTTCAGTGAATTAGTGGTTAGTTAATTCCTAGACCCGACGTTACGAGTTTGAATATTTTTTTCTCAATAACGTTTGATAAGAGAGAAAATCAATCACATTAGCACTTCAATACAAATTATGGTCTAACATATATAACTAGATCCGTGAAGCTAGTTTAGGCTGGATTAACGCATATCAACACTCAAAATCTAACTCTCCGATCTTGAATAACCAACACTAGCCATAGCAACTCTATGTTGACAAGTTCTATCTTTTTGTTTTTTCTTTGTTTTTTTTTTTTGAAAAACTATGTTTAGAAGTGTTTGTGAATAAATCTACATGGACCTAACAACCAATTATGAATCGATACGTGGCTAGTCAGGTCTAATTTCAAACTTTGACTTTTCAATAATGAAAATGGGTTAAACTTGGACCTTCATGTCACCATAACCAGCTCGGCAACGCATCCATTGTCATTTCGGATCGGCTTATCTTAACGAACCCCTCAAATCCTATCCAAGCAGATCTTACGATTTTCTAAGAAAATGAGTGTTCATCTTTTCTTAGATATCCCAGTTCGATTCGGTTTGGCACCTGGTGATCATCTTCTCAGAAAAGGTCCAGTAACGTACCAACAAATTGCCGTCGAACGACAATTGTTACACTATGCGTTCGACCCGTCTGAGCCAGTTCATTTATGATCGATCTGAACGTGGATATGTTTCATGTCTGCGTGTACAAAATCTGTGATCAGATCAGTTCGGATACCACCGTCATTCTAGAAAATCGGGGTCGGGACGAACCACCTTACTCAAATATCTCTGACATAACTCTCTAACAGATAGGACATCCTAATTCACGGCCATGACTATTAGGGCATCTCACTTGATCTTCCATACTTGCATTTAATGCAACATTAAATGTAAAGTAGATAGTTAGATGTGCATGCTACTATTCATGACCGAACGCATGACCTCTTCTCAACCTTTCACCCTCATGCAGGTAACTTAACCTTCATAACTTCATTTGTCTATATAAACCCACTTATATGCACAAAAGAATGACACATAGAGAATTTTCTCACAAAAGCCCACCCAAATACATACAACCAATTGAGAATATCCTAGAAGATCTTGCATTGTTTTTCCATATTCTCCCAAGTTCATTATTTGTTCTTCCTTGTTTTTACTCAAACACTTTCAAATATACTTCACTAACTTCATCATCGGAGCGTATTTAGCTGGTACCATACTGGTCATTCTCCTTTGTTCATGTGTTCGTACATGAATATCTCATCAGCTTCAACCAGCAATCCAACAAATCTTGATAATCTCAAGTCAACATCCACCTTATCCTCCAACAAGGCTTCCAATCAGCCATATCATCCACCTTAAGTTGTTGCATCTCTCTTACGAATTTTTGCATCAACAAGAAGTTCATTTGTCTAAATCCCGATCCAGTACAAACCTCCCATATCGACAGATTTTATTCAAATTATTTTTAATCTTTAATGAATTTCTCGATACATTGAAGGGAATTGAACTCAAAATCTATTATAATCCTAACTCATTACTCTATCCTCTCTCACCACTTTGCTAAGCTAAACCCAAAATCTTCATCTTCTAATGGATTTCAATCCCTGAGAATTAAGGATAAACACATTTTTGAGACTAAGATTGCAGCTCAAGATTTTCTGTCTTCAAGGATTTTGATATTTGGAGAGCACTTATATTTGTCATTTTTACACAAGGCAAATCAGTTTAATCAAAAACCCTGTGAAATAATTTTGTAGATTATGGCTAATAAGGGAGTTCATGTTTCAAAGGTATAATGTAACAAGAATAATGTTTTTTGAAGATACTATTTTCCCCTACTTCTAGCGTACGAAATTGAATATGCAAATATGTCTCTTGTTCTAACAAACCCTAACCTCCAAGTTAATTATTTATGGATACATGCAAGTTTTAGCACATCACTTTCCCAGGTGACACCGTGACACATACCCAATTGACTTGAAAATTTGTATATATTAATATATATGATCGATAAACATAAATTAAATAATAAATTTATACCCAAAAAAAAAAATTAAGCATAAAATATTAATAAATTCAAAGGTTGGGTTGGCAAAATTTGAAGTCATACAGAAGTTCTGGTGATCGATGTGTAATGTCAGGACTAACTTGTATATTTTATCATTTCACACTAATCGGTTAATTAAAGGCCAAAGGTCCAATGCCTTTACAGCATAATAGAGAGTTAGAGACCTCAACAACAATTAATGGAGAATTGGAGACTGACACCCAACACCTAATACAATTATAAGGATGCACTAATCCTTCTAAATTAATCAAACAAGGATAAGCTTTTTGTATTTGATTATTATGTTTATGATTACCTTTCCCAGATTATCGAACTTCTTCGAAGTCAAACACTCTACTGACCTTTTCATATTTTATTCATAGAAATTGTGCGTTAGTATATTTATGTATTAATGAACTGTCCAAATTTAAATTGTTTTTTTTTTTCAATATTAAACATATTAATATATTATATAGTTTCATGGAAAGCAAGAAATAAATTTCATTTCATTGGTTTCTATCATTAAAAGGAGGATACAGAGTTACAGACTGACCAATTCCAAACAAAATGCCAAAAAACAATATTTTAATGGGTATGGTTGACTACCTTGAATCACCCACATAATTAAACATATGTTATGTACAGGTCCAAGCATTGTATGTCGGTTACGATAAGAAAAATAGAATATTATAAATGGCTTAATTTGTGGGTTTCATATATACTCGTTTAAAATGTAACACATTCTTGAAATAGGCTCCCAAGAACGCATATACCAAACATAGAACTGAAATTTCTTACTCAAGCTCAAACTTTCATTCCTACAAAACAAACACTACCTAAGAAATCTAGCAACAGAGCATCTTTATCGTTGTTTTCTTATGAAGTTTCTTGGTCTTTATATCTCTCATTTTAGTTTGCATTGATATTATCATATTAAGGTAAGTTAAGAACATGAAGAGCATTTTCCAAGAAGGGAGGGCATATACGAGATAATCGACATAATTTTACTTTGGCAATAGCCGGTGTGATTATTGAACATTTAGGAAACAAAAAACTCAACCATAGTAACTTAAAAATAATGTTATACTTACCATATTCTTATACCATCTCACATGTCATTACTTTATTGAAAAAAATTTTCTTTTCTTTTTTGGGTTTTAATTTTTATTTTTTAATATCCAATGCATGAATGCCATATAAGTTGCTCCATAAGGTGATATGAAATTATGGTATAAAAATGTAGTATATCTAACACTACTGGGTAACTTATAAGCAAAAACATAAAAACATCAACTTATTTCTGCTTAGTACATAGTACATACATCTAACAAGTTTTTTCAGCTCTTCAATCATCGAATGTAAACAAACCCTTCAAAGTTTATGATCAACCATTCGGGTGGCCCTACTAAAAATCAAGTTGGCTTTTGAAAATATGCAGCTCCAACAGAAGCTCCAAAAATCAAGAACTCAATTGACAGAGAACATTACGTTCAACAACATAACAAATGAACGATGCTCATGCTGCTGCATTAACTAGAACAAATAAGGGTTTGTCTCCCATTCGTTCCCGGCCCTGAAACAAGCCACAAAAGCACATCAGCAATGCATTAATGGAAAAAAGCAAGAAAAATGTCTTATTTTGACTTGTGAAATGATGTGCAGGGGAAAATAATAGCTTGATAGCAAACACCATCAGCTCTTAAGATGGTGATAATTACTGATCCAGGTTCAGTTTTCTATACACTACATTGTGTACGACACTGACCAGACATGAGGTTTCAATAACTATACAAGCAAATAATTACTCGAAGCCATAATAATTTGTTTGCAACTAAATGCTCAATAGTGAGGAAGCCTCAATTATCCCACAACCAATCAAGGGTGTTTCATATGTGCCATGTCATACCTTTAGCCCTTCCAATTCAATTACACAGGCACACTCAACCACATCCACCCCAACACGCTCTGCAACAAAAAACCAAAAAAGTGAGTCTTGCAAACAAGAAAGGTCCCTTGAGCTAAATATGATACCGAAAATACAACCACAATGCTTTTTAACAGAAACAACCTATAGGGTACAGCAGTAGACCTAATGGAACAATACATTAAACTAGTGCAAGAATTCCCATTGTCACCATGTTGCTACACCCTTGTCTCTTGTTAGGAAAGGTAATCAAAACACCTGAAGGCTGTTGAATCAAAATATAGTTGAATTATTTCACCAGTCAAAAGTGAGCCTAATTCTAACTTGTAAAGCCTTTGTTTAACTTCCAGTGTCTGTCTGCTGGAACATGCACGTAATGAGGCAAACTTTTGTGTTAATTGGTTGACAATTTATATTTGAATTGCCCGTATGTCCAACTATGCAAAGGACACCCCTTCCCCACATCAAGATATGGCCCTCTATTTATGCTATACATCTGGATTCCCCCCAAAATGAGAGAAAACAAATTTTAAAGAAAAATTTCCGGCCACAAACACTTCAAATAAATTCATGGTTTTGATAAACTACCAAGTAGCCTCATTGCAGCACCCAAGGTTCCCCCTGTTGCAATGAGATCATCAATGATCAAGGCACGCTCTCCTGCTTCTACAGCACCCACATGCATCTCCATCGTGTCTGTTCCATACTCCAAAGAGTACTCTTCAGAAATAACCTTCCCTGCAGAACCATAAAAGAATAAGCACTATATGCAATCTTGAGAACTACATTTATTGAAAGCACCAGATACTTACTGGGTAAATAAAATGTGAAATAAACTTAGCACATTAAGAATCACACTGTTTGTGATTTCTTTAACACATGGTGGTTAAAAAGCCCACAGTATATAGTATTGATACTTGTGCAAAGAAGCAAACGTTCTAATAAAGATAAAAACGTTCTTGACATATATTCATTGTGTTATTTGTAAAACAAGAAGAAACTAGTTCTGGTGTCTATTTATTTGTTACCCCCAGGTGACCCCTTCACTCCTTTCTATCATTTCTGTCTCAAAAGTCAAAACAAAACTGTAATTGGATAAGTTAATCATATTGCATTAAACAAAAGATCTCATTATAGATGATTAAGCCAGCCTGTGATTTAAACAACATCTATACTGTAACATAAGTCAGTAACTAATCAAGGATTCCCTCCTATGCAGGAATTTCTCAAAGCTCAGAAAACTACGCAGTTTAAGAGGAGAGTGAAAAAAAAGTGTGAACAACATACCAGGCAACTTTTTCGGTTTCCTCATAGGTACAAATTTTGCCCCAATGGCCAATGCAATGGGAGGGCCAAATATAAAACCTCTAGCTTCAATACCTACATTATGCCATCAATAAAACTTCAGATTATAAACATTAACCAACATCCAATATATGCAAAAAAACACAGCCATTAAAACAGTAAGAACCACCTAAACTAGGACTCAAGATAACTCCAATGCCAGAATGCTGAAGACTAGGCTTTGGATATGGCTTAATTCCAAACACCAAGTAAATTTTCTCATAGACGGCATACTTATCAGAAAAATAAAATAAAATATCTCATAAATGACATATCATAACTCATAAGTCGTGCACAACTGAACTGCCACTAAAACTGATTGATTAACAAAAAAAAAAAAAAAGTGAATGAGTAAGTTTTTCCAATTAAATTACCTGCAACAACAGAGATTTCTTTGTCTTTGTACCTCTCAACAAACAAATCAATAGTATCCTTGAAAGCCTGGGTATCCAGAAGCAACGTGGTAATATCTTGGAACATAATCCCTGCCATAGAGAGTTGGGCATACGCGTCCTCAAACTCAAAGAAGCCTCATATAAAGACCATAAATCAAGTAAAAGCCAAAAACACATAACAACCCACTACCCAGATAACAAATGGGATCACTTATTCACTTGTAAGTAAAAGTATGAATCTTTTAACCAAAAACAGATCAAACCCACCAAAGAAAAGGCAGGTCTCTACTTGCTTATCAGAAAAACAAAACTAAAATCAATGTAAAAAAAATAAAAAATTATCAGAAAAAGCTTGAAACAGAGAAAGATTACCTGGCTTGGGGAAATCCGGTATGACTCTGATTGTAGAGGCAATTCTTGCTATGCGAGGGTCTTGGCCATCTTCCGCCGCCATTCTTTGAACTTGCACTGAGTCGCTCTCACTTACTAACCACACACAGACACAGGGAAGCAAAAAGAGAGAGGCCTACAAATTATTACTCTTTTTTTTTTTTTTTTTTGAGAGACAAATTATTACTCTTTTAGATCGTTTTTGTTTTGTACTTTTATTATACCCACCAACTCAGAAAAACTATTTTATGACCAAATTGCCCATTGCTTAGAAGTGTTCCAGGATTGCATTTCTTCGTCTAGACAATTTCCCTCTAAATCTCATTATAAATCCATGATCTATATCAAAACTGAGGATTGCATTTACAGGATTTACAGCTTACCAGTGCAGCGCGGAGGAGGGAGGGCGAATCGGTAATTTGGCAATCGAATCGAGGGTAGTGCAGAGCTGCGAGACTTTGAAGCTTTAGCGGCGGACCTTTGAAACAGAGCTTTAGTGGCGGTGGTGTCGGTGGTGACGGCGGGTGAGAAAGTGAATGAATTTGACGAGAAAATAAACGAAGTGCTTTGCATCATAGAATGATAGTCATCCACTCATCATTAAAGAGACTGGCAGTGTAAGAACCGATCGCGGGTGCTCTCACGCTTTTTGACGTGAGGGTCATATGGGGGCATTTTGGTCTACTTGGGCATCCACCAACCAACAAGTGGAAGTGTGGAACTATAACACAAAATAATATTAAGTATAAATTAAGCTGTATTTTTTTATTAATATATATAGGCTATATAGCAAATTAAACTGTATTCTTCAGCAGCCAATGGGGCAATATTTCGAGCCAGTTTGGTATTGCTGTGAGAAAAAACAGTTGTGAATTAAAACAGCTGTAAAGTAAAGTCAGTTGTAAAGTAAAGCAATTGAGTGTTTGGTAAACCAAGTATTGTGAATGCAAAAAACAATATAAAAGTGTTTGGTAAATGTTAATGTAAAAGTGCTGTGACTGTGTATAATTACTAAAATGGACATGATGCTGAAAGTGTATTTCACTTATTTATTTGGTAAAACTAAAATGTTTTTTTACTTATTTTTTAAATTTGTGGCTACAAATTTTTATTAGCATTAATTTTTTTAAGAATAACATTATTAAATAAGTATTCCTATTATTTTTTTAAGTATATTATAATTTTAATCGTACAAATAAAATATCATAATTAATTCTTACAATATAAAATATAACTAACAATAGAAATATTTTTTAATTTAAAATAAATAAATAAAAATTATATAAATCAATAAGGGTAGTATGGGTAAAATAAAATATTCATTGTTGTTGTGATTTACTGCAGTTTTCAAAAGCACCTAGAAACCTGCTTTCTGTTTTTGCTGTGTGGAGTTGAGAATTGTGGGAGAAAGCAATTTTTTATTTTTTTACCAAACACTAAAACTGTTGTAGGTGATTGAGAATTGTCATCCAGGCCGAAGAAAAACTTATCTATCGTGGGTATATATCTATATATTTATCACTCTGAATAGAAATAATAAATATATATATTTGTTACATGAAAATTTTATTTTAAAATAATAATATCTTATTTGATACCTCATTTAGTTCAATAGTATTAATATTAAACTTTTTTTAAAGTTGTTTGGGAAGATTCTACTTGGAGTACAAAATAATTTTGTTAACCAACGGTTACATTTTTTAAAAGCAATTCATATTCGGCGATTGATCAGTTGGAGTCGTCTTTAACAAATAAAAAACAATATTGATGTTTCATGTGAATGAGCTCACGAGCCTAATGCACAACTATACGAACGATTGACATTGTTATCGTGAAGCTGCTAACACGCACTATAGTAAATTTCACATTATGTCTATTTAGAATCACACTACTAATTATCTTCTTAATAGAGGGAATTTATTTTTAAGTAAATCTCACATCTATAATGAGCAAGGGGATCCAAAAATATAGTTAAAAACTTAAAATAACATTACTTGTATTAAAGAATGTTAAAAAATATAATTGGTGGACAGTTCAGTTAAAAGGGATATAGAGTTTGCCTCTTTGAATTCAAGTTCAATCCTCCTCACCCTAACTAAAAATAAAAATAAAATGTTATAAGATATTGCCATATAATGTACCAGTTCAAATAAATAGTTGATGGTATTAACATTTATAGGACAAGTGGGAAAACTCATCATGTTTACAACAGCAAGAGTTTATAGGCATATACAATGTTTCTCCGGAAAGAGTTTGGAATATGTGAGCTGGAAAATAAGCAAACTGGATACATTACACAAGTTGAGCGGTCTTTATTTAGTACTTTTTTCAGAAAAAAAAACAAATATTAATCGATGCAATTGGTCTATTGATGTGTCATGTCTCTCTCTTTTTTTTTTTTTGTCCCCTCCAAACCTCATGAATCATGATTCATGATGGAGAACAATTATGAATTTTCTTCTGGTGGAGTTTATGAATTTTTGGGTTGAATATAAAGAGCACAGAAGAAAATGATAATGAAAAAGCCTTTCTTTTTTTTCTTTTTTTTGCTACGGAAAAATAATTCAAAACATTGTAATTTGAAATTCAGCTGAATGGGCCTTGGGCTTGTGGGCAATGGGTTTCCGTCAAAATATTAGGTTTCACATTAAAATGGTGGATCACCCAACAACAAAATTTTGACTTAATTGTAGACATAGCAACTCGCTGATGTCACCCACGCAACTGAGAAGGTCCACGTGGCCCACTAGGCCCAAACTCACTGACGAACGCAAGGATGAAATTACGGTGACAGCATATGCCACTTCCTCCTATCTTCTTCCAAATGCAAAGCCAACATCATCTCATTTTCGCATACTTTCAAATACTACTTCCACCACTGTTCTTGTCACATTTTTCTTTCTTAATTTATTTGCTTCTTAGTATATACACATAAATATATAGTCTCATTCAGATGTGCACGTTCACACTTAATGTCGAGCGTTCAGTGACTACCACTGAACGTCGAGTGTTTGGTGCTGATTTATCATCGTTTATGTTATGTTTTAGTTTTGAAATTTTGAAAATCCTAACATAACGCTTTCACCAAATCTATTTTATACTCTAGGAGGGGGTGAGGTGAACCCATCAGTGAATACTCTCAAAACTCGGAGGAGAAAGCAGCACTCACCTGTTTTAAAAAATCATCGTCGAGCTCTCAAAAAATCTACCAAACAGTCGGTGACACGTTTGCATGTTCAGACGTCCACACCTGATCGAATATGTATGTATATATATATATTGAATTGCATATAATGGACTTACTTAATTACCACGTATATAATCCAAGGACTAAAATTAGCTCACATGTTTTTCATTTTCATTTTAGCTTTTCTTAAGGGGGTGGTATTATTTTAATTGGGTTTGAAACATGAAAGCCGTGTGTTATATATGGAAGGCTGATAATTTGAAATTAGTACTCAGTTTCAGCTACGTGCTAAACTAAGCGACACGAGTCACATGACCATATGTAAGCAATGACTTCACACGTACGTCTACCTTTACCTTGCCAGTTCTATACTTCTATCCATAACCTATTCTCTCTTTGCACTTATCTTGCATGCCTCTTCTTTTTCCTTTTTGTTTTAACTTGTCGTTTAGATAAGTAATTGCATGCTGATATGTTCTTAATTATTTGGCTTAAAAAAAAAAATTTATGAAGCAGTTGCTAAATGGCATCTACTTTTTGGGTGTCACTGTATGCAAGCAAATTGCAAAAACAAGATTTGAAAGCCAATTGTCAATTTTGCTTCCAATTCAGGGAATGTTATGGGCTGCATGCTTCGCTTTTCCATTTCCTTTTTGGCCTTCGTAGCCTCAGAAAAAAAGCAACTTATTCGTTAAACCTTCCCATTAATTGTTTTTTTAATTTGAATTTAGCGCAAAATGTAGGTTTAACTCAAAAGGTATGCCTCAGTGCCTCACACTTTGAGTGTTTTTAATTTCAGTGGCCAAAGGCAGCAAACGTTTCCAACAATGGGAGAGAGAATCAGCTGATGGTGACCTTTTAGCTTTAGGCCACATCCTTTGAGTTTTGGCAGCTCCTAAGCTCCTTAATTCACCTTGTCGTTTTGAACAAGAGAGAGGTGGAGTGTGACTGTGTGAGTTTTGAGTTGGAGTTCAATCCTAGACATGTCCACGTACGCAATTCTTAGGAGATAAGGCATTGAGTTCTTTTTAATTAATTTATCAAGGTTCATTATATATACACTTACTCTTCATTATAATTAACTTTTTATTTATTATGTTGACCACCGTGCATGTACGTACGGTATAAATAACATTAAAATTAACCCACGAGATAAACTCTTTAATATGCGAAAGGAAATTTAAAGGAAATATCTTGGTGATGATAGAAGCCACCAGTCAGCAATTAATCAGCATACCTCCAAACTCTCCCATTGATTACTTCAGTGATTAGTCGGCGGGGTGGTGCACGTGTCATTACCAAGATGCTTCGCATATGTTCCCTTTACCTTCTAGCTAGCTACTACGAGAGCCAACCATCCAATAAATTTAAAGCCATCTCAATGGAGGAGTCAAAAGTTCAAACAGATGAGAGAAGAACCCAACTTGAACACTATGAATATTACCTGATGACTAGTAGTACTGAACTCCTCGTCTTCTTCTTTTATTGGTCAAAGTACTGAACTTCCTCTTCAAACAATCACTCCTCCATCCTTCTAGAATATGGCTATATGGGTGTGAACTATGTGATAATATATAGGTCAATTCAAACAAATTATATATACTGAAATACTCTAGAGTACAAACGATTAATGGGTCCTCTTTAAGGATATGATGGCTGCAAAAACGTGTGCATTAAATTAAATTAAGCGCGCCTTTATTGATTGGTTCACCTTAAATATTAACTAACTAGCAAATAAGACAGGAGCAACTAGCATAGCATATGCTTGCAATTATCTTGCAATATATTCACAACCGAATTCAAGGGATTGTAATTAATTTTAAAGACTAGATATTCTGATTAAAAAACCCAATTAATAAAATTTAAAAGCAATGTTTGGAGGACATTGCAAATGGGGTGCCTAAATTTAGGCTGCAATAGAGACCCCACAGCCTCTCCACCAGTCGTGTCAAGCACAGTTTCGATCTCCACCACACTAAGCAAAGTCCCCCCCATATGATTTTTTTTTTTTGGCCATGCATGTGATCTTGCTCTTTAATCACTTGATGTTTAGTGTGGCACTGTGGCGGTGCGTGTGTACTGTGTTGAGTGCCTAAATTGCCAACTCAACTCCACTAATACTAATAGTATACAGCGTGAACGAAGGAAAAGTCGCTGTGATAATTTCTGTGAATGTGATCACTGATTACATAAGACGCCGGCTGCTAATTAGAATCAGAGACGGCATTTTGGGTTTAGATTGGACAGGTCTGCTGGACCGCGTTTATTTAGAAAGTGTCTATAGTTTTGACTTTGAAGCTTTCTTGGGCTGGACCCCCACACCAGTCTTTGGAGTTTAAAAGTAAAAAAAGAAAGAAACAGTGATTGCCCGGCCCAGCGCCTAACCCAGGCACTTGTTCCACTCTCTTCCTGATCTTTGACCGACTTTGGGTCATCCTTGGCCACCAAGAAAAGTAGAAAAAACCAAGTCTCAGACTAAAAGTCTAAAACTAAACGTGCTCCACTCCCTCTCTCTCCCTTTGCTTTCCTAATTCGCAATTTCCATTTAATTTTTTAATAGGACACTTGGCCAAGGCACTACTACTTTCCTACCACTTGTCACGCAACTTCCCTCTTTTCAATTCCCTCGTCCCCTACATAAACCCCATCACGCCCCCTTTTCCTTCTCATCACTCTCACACTCTCAAACACTCAAACTCATCCTCACATTCATTCAGTCATTCACCGAATACAGACTCAATTTTCTCAAGTAAGCAAACAAGAGAAGCAAAGCATATCTCCCAGATGGCTCTGGAAGCTCTCAACTCTCCAACGGCGGCAGCCCCCAGTTTCAACTACGAGGAGGCCGCCAATCTCCGCTACGTGGCTGAGGCCTGGACCAAGCGCAACAAGCGTTCCAAGCGTCCACGCCTTGACCACCCAGCTCCCACCGAGGAAGAGTACCTCGCTCTCTGCCTCATCATGCTCGCTCGTGGCGGCACCGGCGGAGAAAAATACACCGCCGCCGCCTCAAATCGGACTCAAATTCAATCATCGCCCACTCCTCAGCCTCCAGTATTGGCCGAGCCGTCCACGTCATCAGCTACTCTGAAGCTCAGTTACAAGTGCTCTGTTTGCAACAAGGCCTTCCCTTCTTACCAGGCACTCGGCGGACACAAGGCCAGCCACAGGAAAGGCTCCGCCGCATCAGGCGGCGAAGACCAGTCCACGTCATCCACCACCACCACTTCCGCCGCCGCCACAGTTTCCAACGCTTCTGGTAGGTCCCACGAATGCTCCATCTGCCACAAGTCTTTTCCGACCGGGCAGGCCTTGGGCGGACACAAGCGCTGCCACTACGAAGGCGGTGCCGGTGGAGCCCACGCTGCCACCACCTCCGCCACAGCCACCACAAGTGCTCTAACTTCATCAGAGGGAGTGGGTTCCACCACCCACACCGTCAGCCAGAGCCACCGGGAGTTTGACCTGAACCTGCCCGCCTTGCCCGAGTTCTCGCGCGATTTCTTCGTGTCTGGCGAGGACGAGGTGGAGAGCCCTCACCCGGCGAAAAAGCCCCGGCTGTTGTTCGTGACACCGAAAGTTGAGATTTCCCAATACCACCAAAATTAAGGACTCCAACTCTCGGAGAGTTGCCTTAGGCATTAATTAGGAATTAATATCGAATTTGATGGCCATGTATTTCTTTTATTAATTTTTTTTTTTTTCTAGTTGAAATATCTTCATTTTTACTTAATTGTTTGTGTATATACAAGCTGTTGAAGACTTGAAGTAGAACTAGTACTAGACTAGATCTCTCTCGATGTGAAATCAATGAATTCAATTAATTTTTTTTCCCCAAAAATTTATATATTCTCGCTGAAGATTATTCAATTCAATTTTAATTAGCCTCGTCCTCAACGTTTTTGAGGGATTGCCAATTTGCCATCATCGCCATGATGAGCAGCGCAACCGCGTGAGTTGTGCAGCAGAGTTTGTTGAGTAAGATGCCACTTGCGCATGTTGGTGTTGACGGTTTTTAACTGTAAATTGTACACTGCCACAGTACCACTAGTCTACTACTACTAAATGCTCACTGTACCTACAGTACATGAGGTTCACGCGCAATGGCATGTCGGCAATTTTTTATTTAAACATAAAAAAAAAGGAATGTATTAATAATTATGGGAAGGTGGCGAGTGACGAGGAGGATGAGATCAAAGTCATGGCAAGAAGGGAATAGGGGGATGTTTTGTTTAGTATGGGATGAACTGTGGACTGGATAAGAAGATAGCTCTTGAATTTGGTTGTGTTCGCGTGTGGAACTTGTAGGAATACACATGAATAGATTTGGATGACAGGTGTCCTTACTTGAGCTTCAGTCTCGGTATCTCTCTTCAATTTTTCCTCCCAATTTTAAGATGCTTGTTTTTACTTTTATCATAGAGTGACACCTGTTGTGGCAAAGCCGTCCAAAATGCCACGACCACCAGGCGTTTACCATGTGTAAAAAGTGAACTAGGTAGCTTTGCCGCGTTGCCAATTTGCCACGTCTTATTTATTTACTGCACTTTATTTGCAGCCATATATATATATATAGCCAGCACTTCCTCGCTGTGGCGATCTGGCGCATATTCTAATAGCGTCCACTGTCCTACAAGTAGGACTAGCTAGCCTAGATATAACTGGATATGGCTGACTTTTTCTAGAACTGAAGCGAATGCAAAACTAACACAGTCCAGTCCTAGCCACGGATCAAACAGTTGGTGGTACACTGGTACCAACCCAGAATAAAGAGAGCCTCTAATTTATGGTCCTGGATGCAACACAAATTGCGTACAATAGTGGCCTAATTAGGCAAAATCCTTGCATTAAGCGAAGTCTGTTTGACAAATTAATCAATATTGCGAAATGTACACGAAAGACCCAAAGTACTATTTCAACAAAACTAGAGTATTAATATACGGTACACAGTAAAGGTTACTTGAGGAACTGACCAAGGCAAACTTAATAAAGTAGCATTTGCGTGTAGTAGGAGGCGACATATTTGAATATCATCCAAGCATTATTAATACCAGCCCCTCCTCCTCGTTCATTTTCAAGTCATTTGAAAATTTAATTAATTAATTACTAATTAGTAGAGGATTAATTAAGAAACAAAGAAGTCGGTCAACTAGCTAGCTAGCAAGTAACTACTAGTAAGCAAGTGTATGTGCACTTAAAAGAGTTAGTGATCTATGATATATAAATAAATTTAACAGTAGAAAGATAAATATCCTAATAATAGAAAAATATATCCATTAAAATTGAAGGGGTTAAAATTGTGTCTGATACATATTAGTATAGTGGAATTATTTTTGAACCAGTTATTAACCGCGTGAATTGCAAAGAGTCTAGTTTCACAAGTCTAGTCCATGGCCCATGCTGCTGGGGACAAACGCATTTGTATATGTCACCACAGTTCACGCCATG
Organism: Dryas drummondii; assembly: GCA_003254865.1. Classification (NCBI taxonomy): domain Eukaryota; kingdom Viridiplantae; phylum Streptophyta; class Magnoliopsida; order Rosales; family Rosaceae; genus Dryas; species Dryas drummondii. The sequence continues at coordinate 1,204,747 of QANW01005609.1, forward strand.
AATAACAACAATTAAATGATTACGATGATTATGATAAACTACTTCTTCTTAACAGTGTGTTTGGTAATATATATGTTGCCGCAGTTCACGCCACACTAAAATATAAATTATTTTTCTTTAAATTCTAGCTTATATATGATGATTATGATGCCCATTGACAAGTACCAATAAGTTAATATCTATCTATCAACTCACTCAGCAAAGTACCCCACCTCAAAAAGCCCTACTCTTGTGGCTCTCATCACCTCTACTAATACACCAATTAAATGATTTGTTAGTTGGTCGGCTAACCAATTAGGCAACAAGATAGGGAGGTAGACCCCTTGACCTGGGCTGACTATAAGATAGCCTACCTGAATCTAATTTTGTGTAACAATTTAACACTGCCTACCTAATCAAATAGTGCTATCAACAGTGGGGATCGATCCAACTTATCAAGTCTGAATAAAGTTCGATCCACACCTCGCAACAGTCAGTTTCTTAATGGGGTTTGATCACTTTTATTTACCTTCTTCAAAAACGTGTTCATAGATGGGCTTCTAACAGTTCTAGATGACCAAAATTTTGACATATCTGTGGTACCTGGGTCAAATATTTGGAAATAAATTATCCGAGTTTAATTGTACACCCAAATATTCAAAGTGCTGCCAAACCATGGATTCTTCCAAGAAGCTTCTTTGGCCAAGTTCTTTGTATTGTATTATTTGACTGTACGGTTAGACTTATTGGGATGGCGTTCTTGTTTGGTAGGCAGAATACACCGTTTCTTGCAAGTTGGAAAGGAAACTCTTGCCTCTACGCACACATAGTTGGCCCTAAAGATTTTAGAGGTCCAGAAAAATTAAAAAGGAGTCATCGATTTTTATGTATATTATTTAGATTTAACATAGTATATATATAAAGAGTTTATAAAATTCGAGATTGTTCACAGCACCACTGATGTAGTGGGTTGTGAATTGTGATCATTTCAGAAGCAGCGAGAATGTCCTTCAATATTGTTGCCCACATCGGATGGAATTAGAACTTTCACCTTTGAGTCGACACATGGCTTCTGCAGCCACCACCAAAAAGACTTCCCCACTCATGAATTAGCTAGCTCCAATACTCTTATTCGGAATAACAAGCAATAAAGAAAGCAAAAAATCATGAACATAATACGAACTGATCCTACTGTTTATCCATAATCATCTAGTATGAAAGGGTAGAGAGAGATGAAGAGGATCAAAAGTCGAAATCTTATTGTTTTCTTTATGTAATAGCTAGGGAAGACCATATGGTGGGGTAGTTGTAGTCTTGTAAGGTGAATTAGGTCTGCTCTGCCTCAAGTATTCCTGTCGGCCGCAATGAAAACATGAAACGGGTTGGCTGCAATTCTTTTATATATATTTGAACATGGAGACATTAACAGGATCAACGCCATTAAAATGGAGCTACAAGTACAATTGATCAGTTTGCCGAGTGGGATTAATTCCTTGACAAAATATAAGGTTGTCACGAGCCATGAATAAGTAGTGGACCGGGTCATGGGCCATACACCGCAGGTCACGAGTTGGCCCATTGATCCGCTAACTTTAATAATAATAGTAAAAAAAACTTTTTTTTTTTGCTAAGTGTATTTTACTTTAATAATATATACAATAAAAGAAACATTATTTGTTAAAGGAGAAAAAATTTAAAATTTTCTTATTGATTGAAATGTAGTAATAGTCAGTATTGGATATAAGTGTTTAAAAAAAGGTTTATGAAGACTAAAAAGAGGTAATAAAAAATATTTATATAAATAACGGTTAAATTTAGGGTTTTTGGGCAGAATCGGACAAATTGTATATAAAACGACATCCGAACATGCCCAGATTGCAAAAGGGATTGATAAAAATTGATCACACCTAAAACGAGTAAGAAGAAAGGTCTTATAATCACCTAATACGTCATGCACATAATCAGAGTTCTGAAAGTAAGTATACTTATTAAGTAATTAGAGGGTGTTCCCATGACCCATCTCAGATAGGCCAAACAGGCCAACCCTCAAGAATGATACGGGCTGAAAACAATTCCTAAGCCCAAACCTTCTTTTATGAGAGCTAGGCTGGCCCAGATCCTTGGTTAGTCTGGGCTGGACTGCACCTTCCAAATTAGGCTAAAGTGCTTCTTTGGATCAGTACATGGCACAATCTAAAAGATATTTTCACTAATTCTTCATCTTACATATTTTTGCTCATTCCATATCTATGTTTGGAACATGGAACATTCTACCATACAAATACCATAGGACATTTTTCCATTTACATGCGAAGAAATCAAAATGCTAAATCTATCCTAATTCCAACTCATACTAAACCCACCTTCACTAAAAGATTATATATAATTTAATGTTAAATCTGTTTGGGAAAGGTGCGTGCTCAAACACGATTCTGGTCCAGCAATGTACAGTCCAAGCCTCAAAGGACTGAGTAGAGATTGTACTTTTCTATACTTTAATCGTTTAACGCTAAGCAGGTACAAGTTTGTGAGAGTTGATAGGTTGCTTGCTAGTCAAGGACCAGAGCTTAGGGTTGCTAGGCCCAGGCGGTGTAGCCTTTTGTTTCTTGGGCCAAGCGCCCCCAACTACCAAAAAGAAAAAGTTTTAGCCACCACAAAATCTTAGGAAATGGCCCCAGCATTATGTACCAAAAAATAAATAATCATTTTTAATCAGTTCAACGGTTTAACCCAAATGTATTGTTTAATTATTATTGTTGTGCAATGAGGCCTAAACCTGAGGACTAAATTATAATATAAAGGACGTGCGTTTATTCTTGTAAGTTGTAATGACGGTGTTGTTCACCGTTCACACTTGACAGTCCACTCATGGGTAGTCGGGTTGTCCTTCCATGTTCACAGCCCACCCAAACCCAACTCTCAAAGCTGCGCCGAGTTCGTAATTCACATCCTCCCCAAGATCGAAGTTCGTAAACAAAGCCCAGGACCCAGGTCTTGAAAATGCAAAGCAAACGAATCCAACGGCTGAAACCCACTCAAAGCCCACGATCCAACGGCGAGGTCGATTAACAAAGAGTCGCGGAAACACGGAGCCGCTCTGTCTTGCCCAGAGTTTGGAAGATATTCCCTCGACAAGACAAACCCCACCCCTCGTGGACCCCACCACACCCACACCCACCGTCAAAAACCACAAACGCTTGCTTAAACTCAACCATAGTTATAATAGTCTCTATAGCCTTTTAACTTAACTTAAAAGTCTCTATAGTCCTCTAGTTTCTTCTCAATCCTTCCCTAAATACCAAATCAAAGGCTCCTGAGAAGTGAGAACCACTCTCTCTCACTCTCACTAACGCACTCCCCTCAAATTAACCAAACCAATTAACTGGATCAATATTGTTGCAACTAACTGAAACTGAGAATTACGAGAGAGATTTGATCATATCACTGACCTTTCTTTTTTCGGAGGGGGGGGGGGGAGAGAGATTGAGTGGACGGTGGAGATGAGCTGCAACGGTTGCCGAGTTCTCCGAAAGGGGTGCAGCGAGACATGCATACTGAGGTCGTGCCTGCACTGGATCGACTCTCCCGAAGCCCAAGGCAACGCCACCTTGTTCCTCGCCAAGTTCTTCGGCCGCAGCGACCTCCTGTCCTTCATCTCCGCCGTACCTGAAAATCAACGCCCCGGTTGGTATTTCATCCATTTTAAACAATTAATTTCAGTAAATAAACATTTAGAATAATATTAGCAATAAATTTGTTTTTAATTTCTTCCTTTTTCTCAGCTCTGTTTCAGTCTCTACTGTTCGAAGCGTGCGGTCGTACGGTGAATCCGGTGAACGGAGCGGTCGGACTTCTATCGAGCGGGAACTGGCACGTGTGCCAGGCGGCGGTCGAAACGGTGTTGGCCGGCGGCGTTTTGAGGTCATTACCGGCGATCTTGACGCCGAGCCTCGACGAATCCTCCGAGACGTTCACATGCACACTGCGAAACCTCTACCATCCATCATCCGTTCCGTCCGTGTACTGCAACGACGCGGAGCGAAGCCAACCGTTCGATGTCGGAGTCGGACTCTCTCTCATGCCGAATCTCGCGGCGGGAGGGAGAGCGAGAGAGAGAGGAAGGAGCTGCGCGAGTGCGATGGAGAAGCGACAGAGGGATACGGTGTCGTTCAATTCCGAGGAGTCGGTGATGACGACGACGAGCTTCGAACGCGGCGGTGATCCGAAGGATGATCGCAAGCTTTTGAACCTTTTTGTCTGAGTGCGATTCTGTGAGAGAGAGAGATTTTGTTGAATTATGAGAGGGGTAAGTGGTAAGGAGTAGAAGTGTAGAAGTACTGACTGAATAATGTATGAAGAGGAAAATGTTAATCGGAGCCGGTTCAGTTTTGGGTTAAATTTTCCGGTGAAGCTTTTTTTTTTTTTTTTTTAAATTTAATTTAATTTTACTTTTTTCAATTTTATATTTTGGTTGGGAGTTGTTGATAATGATAATGATGACGTATGATAAATGTCGGTTTTCTGAAAGTGTTTGTCACCTACTCAGTACTTGCTGAGCTTTTCCATGGGTTTGTACTCCTGGCCGTACATCTCCAGTTTAGGGCATCTGGAAATTACACACGAGTTTCATCAGTAGCTGTATGTTGAGACTTGAGACCCACTGTTTGATATTTACATGCACCAGCTAACTTTATCCGTCTTAATTAGTCATGCTGATCGTGTTGAAAAGTTAGAGGATATGTTTGATTGATTTCATGATCTTGGGCTATCCCTAGTTTTTAATTTATATGCTGAATGTGGGTGTGAAATAGCGTAAGGCTCAAACATTCATAGTATTCTTCAAAATAGGGAAACGTTGAAACGCGTTTATAGTATTATTCAAAATAGTAAAATGTTTAAACATTTATTGTTATAATATTCAAACAAAATAACTTAATATTCAAATATTTATCATTATAATATTTTAAAATAGAGTAACGTTTAATTAAAGTGTCAAAACATTTGGTCTCATTCGTTTAAGTTTGACTCATCGTACTCTCGTTTGAGCTCAAACATTAATAGTATTATTTAAAATAGTAAAACATTGAAACGTTTATAGTATTATTTCAAAATAGCGTAATGTTCATGGTATTATTCAAAATAGTGAAACATTCAAACATTCATTGTTATAATATTCAAACAAAATAATGTAATATTCAAACGTTCATCATTATAAATTTTAAAATAGAAGAATGTTTAATCAAAGGTGTTAAAAGGGTCGGTGGTTTGACTCGTTTAAGTTATACTCATTATGCTTTCATGTTGTACTTGTGCTAGCTCATATAGTTAAGACCTAGATTTGGCACAGCTCGTAATCTATTCGTGCTCATGTGGTATCTTAAATGGGTTGGCTCATTGACCTTTTTTTTCTTTTTATTTTCAAACGTTAATCGTTGTAATACATGGAATCGAAGACTCTTAAGTACTCTTGGTGTAGTCACTCTTCTGATAGTTTTCTTTTCGACATGTAATGCATGGCCATCCTCCTTTGAATGGGTGATGGTGTTGGTGGCTGGACATAATTTTCATTTGGAAAGCATGTGGTAACAACCTTAATTTGCAATATACTAAAAAAAGGCTTACATTATTGATAATCTAATGTGTTTATGTGCATGTATTGGTTTAATAGCTGTCAGGGATTGTTGTGGTCGAGTTGGGTGTAATTATATAATGATGGACTGGGTGATCGTCCTAGCATCCATGATAAGACCAAGAATGGGAAATGCGTAGTTGCATACGCCTTGCCTTATGTGATGCATTTATTTATCAATTAAGCTTATATTGAACTGCTCAACTGTTACCAGCAGGATTAATAATAAGTTGTATATGCATCATTGATATACTCCCACTTCAACTTGATTGAACCATCTAATTAATAACCGTGCAAAGGGTGGTAATTAATTAAGTCATTTTACACTCTTTCATTTTAGTTGATATATGTTCCACACAAGACTACATCTCCTTTGTGTTTAACATTATCATAAACATAAAGGTTGGTGCCCAAAAATTTAAAAAGGTAGCAATATAATAATATTATTGGACGAATGGACACCCAAGTATTAAAACCCCTTAAAATGTAGACATTATATCTTCACCTTGATAGCAATTTTTTTAGGACAATTTCTTTAGGTATGGGTAAATCTTTGAATGGATGGAATTATCGAATTAAAATTATAAATTCATATCTTATTAATTATATCAAATTTAGATTAAAATCCAGTCCATCGAACAAGTTTATATATATAGTAAAAGCTAATATATTGAATAGACTGAAAATGGAACCAAATTCCAGGCACATGAAGTGGGAAGATACTTGACTCATTGGCTCGTGGTTGCCAAGCAGGCAATATGGGAAGTAATTGAAGTAAGGGATCGATGGACATGAAGTGGAAGAGTGAGTTGAGTTGAGTGAATGAGTGGGTCCCTAAAATCCGCTTATTTCTTTGTAGAATTGAGAAAGGTAGAAATAGATGGTGCGGTGGGTGTCAGCCTCCATCTGTGGACACAGTCCTCCTCCATTGGAAGTGGGTTCCACGGCATCACCACCTATTTTTCTCATTTCTCTTCATTTTGTAAAAGGCAAGTAGGCAACATAGCTTCTTCGTAGGAAAAGGACACACAAGTGTACATCCATCAAAAACGCAAACGCTCGTTCTAATCCATTCGCTTCGCCGCGTCCCACGAGATGGAGATGCTGTGGTCCCTACCAAGGAAGATGCCATGATTATGAATAAATAAATACAATTTTCAAGGACAAACTTCCAATGTTTTCAATACTAGATCATTTTTTTGACCCATGTTTTCATAAGTTTGTCCCAACCCATCCATTCAAATTTTTAAGACTTTCTTGTAATCCGTTGCTTCTCCAGTAAGTTAGATACATGTTTTAAAAGGTTGATAATTTTGTTTTTTGTTTTTTGTTTTTCCTTCTTGTAAAATAATCAAATTATTCAAAGAGTTAATAGTGTCGAAATTAAAGTTTAATTGGTTGAGTTAAACGATTAAATAATTAAATTTATAATTGAAAAAATAAAAATTAGAATCGAGTTGGTGTAGTATGAGAGATACGTAATTTGGTAAAATAATTGTCAACAAGTTTTTTTTTTTTTTTCCTGACTCTTTCCATTATAAACAAAAGTAGCATGAAATTGTTTTGTTTTGTTTTTTTTTTTTTTTTTAAATTTAGGAGGAGAGTGCTGAATGTGCAATCCACGACTCTTCCAACTGCATGAAATTGTTAAATTGTGCACAATACATATATTAAATACTCATATTATTAGTATGAATGATATAAGTATATGACATATTTCTTGAATGACGTTACACATCCAAAATATATTCTTAATAATTTTGTGAATTCATATAGATGTTTACAATTAAAGTTTATTTATTATGAGTATGCTAAAATTTATTGTTTGAATACTATGTTTTACACATGTTGCACTAATTATCATCATCATCATCAATTGTCTTTGACTCTTTGTGAAATTCCCAATTCTTAAATATGAATTTTCTTGTTTGATTTAATAGAGAAGTTTTATTTAAGACATTTATACGAAAATAATAAAATAGAAGAGGAGATCAAATATAATTACAAACAATAAATATGCTCTTTGCCGTTAGAAATTAAAACAAGCAACAAATATGCCCAACACATTGGTATTCAACAACATATTTTGATTTTGATTTTTTAAAAAAAGTTTGTAGGGGCCATGGCCCCTCTTATAGTCCCTTATTCCCTTTTACGTTCCGCCTTTGATTCTAGGAAGATAGATGGTAAATAGATTGCGAATTGTATCAATAGATTCAATACACCACCAAGGCACCAACATTTATAAATATAAATTACAAAAACTATTAAATTAAATAAAATTAAAAGCATCACTACACATATTTACATATATATTCCTCTGACTTGTAGAGAAAGTACAGGTATACAATTAATTTGGATATTGACAACACAATTTCCTGCTATCTATGCACGTAAGATCTCAATTTTGATTAGTGTCTGAAACAAAGGTCCAATTTAGCACAGCTTTCGCAAGCCACCCGCGACCAACCATTTAATCTCTCCGGTTATAATGAAAAAGGAGAAAGAATCTGTTGTGATGATGTTAGCTGTTTAGGCAGTTATACGAGGCTTTACACTTCTTCCGATGTGAGGCTCGAAGGAAGCCGTTTTTGTTGTAAAATATGTGTTCTCAGGCTACATTCCTCCACCTGGTCAAAAGGAGCAAATTTTGCAGATAAGTTAAACTATAAGGAATAATTTTGCAAATATGTGTTTTCAGTAGGTGTCATGATTGGTAATAATGCTGATAATCCTGATTATATTCTTCTATCTGATAGTTTATATCAAGAGGATAGAAATGAGGTCAGGGAGAATCTGGAGGCCAAAAAACAATAATGATTCTTGCTCAACTCAATAAGCATAAATCATACACAACTGTATCTGCACCCTTAAATGTCACATCTCAACACTACAGATCGCACTGTGCAGAATTTGTGTAATGATCAGTATACCCATAATAAAATGCTAGGCAAAATTCACATATACTACTGCTAAACTGTTCTGTAGGTCCCATATATTGAGTAATTAGAATTTGAATCTTAAACCAGATAAAACATTTACCTGCATGGCTGCAACCGTTGATAATAGATCTCTGCACTGACCAAGCAAAGCATGCTCCTTCGTGGTTACATTTGCAAGCTCAGCCACCAAAGAGTTCACCTCCCCAACCTATCAGTTACAAATGGTTTCAGACCAATGGCAAAAGAAAAGAAAACTTCAATCAGGAAGTTCAATAGGTGGTCATATAGAACATTCCAAAGGTCTTGTAGTGGATGCAGTTTTTGGGTGTTCTCACATTCAAGGAGGATGATGCACTACGAGTGATATAAAACATTTACACATACAAAGCTCCATGTTTATAAGATCTATTCCCACCACTGGAAAAATATTAATAATTAAAACCTAGGGACGCCTTTTGTGATTCCAAGGTATTGCTCAGTTGTCATGTGTCCTTATAAGATCACACCCACTGCTGGAAAAGTATTGATAAATGAAAACCTACGGAATCCCTTGGTCATCCCAAGGGAAGCTGTTGTCATGTCACATGTATCCTTAGAACTGTGATGCATTCTACTCAAAAAGCCAATACAGGCTGAGCATATTCCGAAGTACACTACTGGTCGACCATCTCTCTCTGGAACCCACATGTATTATCTACCACTACAACAAACTAAATAACATAACCTTTATTTGTATTTTGTAGTCAGGAACACGACACGACACCACCCCCCCCAACCCCCATCTCCCTCCCCCAAGAAGGATTTTAAGCAAGGTACTTGTGAGTCTCACAATTTGCAGATGACCAGTTCCTCTTTTCTATGATAATAATTAAATTCCAAACGATAGACATGTACTCATGGTAACAGCAAGTAGAGATGCAACAACCATAACAGATGGCAGGGATTCCAGAGATTTAAATAGACAAATCACCTTCGATAACAATAAGCATATCGATGATGCCATTGCCTGCATCACATCAACTGCTGAAGAAATAGCGTCCTTCACATTGTAGACATCTGCCTGCAGCAATGAAGAACCAGAATATGAAAAACTGCTACGCAACGAGCTGTCACTGCCTACAAATCAGTTAAAGAAAGAGGTATAAGGGAGGCACATACCCTTGCTCCAGCAACAACTGGAAGGCGGAGTATGCTAGCCCTCAAAGCTTCGATTGCCCCTGACAAAGAACTAGAGTAATCCCGATCCAGAAGTGACCACTCTTCCAGATATATCATCTGCACTCACCAAGGAATATAGGATTAAACTCATAAGTCAATTAAATACATTGCCAAGAACCTCTTTCTGCAAAAGGTATGCATGCCTTCTGGTACAAACATCAAGAAGAGCACAGCAAAGCAATTGGAAACCAACTTTCAAGTCAATGAGAGAAATTGGGGAGTACAAAAAGGTCACGACGACAGAGCTTCTTCCTCTAAATAATCTAGTAATTTCAAATTCCAGTTGTAAGCTCAGTCCCTCAAGTTCAGAAAAATAAGGGGCCGCGGAAGTGGGAGAGAGAGAGAGAGAGTAGATAAAGGTTGAAATTTTAAGAAACATAAAATAAAATTTCTATAGTTCACCCACATGACAATGAATATGAAAAAAATCAAGCAAAATCAGGCCAAAGATTCATGGGCAATAGAAGCAGAATGTAGTCAGAGATCTTACTTGCCCCTTGAGGATGGAAGTTAGCTTTAAATTTTGCCTCAGCAGTTGTAACTCAGTTCTTTTGGCTCTAACAGAATCCCGAAGTACTGAAGTTGTTACCCACGCATTATAGAGGCTTCTCTGATGGAAAGAATAGACTTTAGAAAACAAAATTTCCACTTAAGAAATTGAATAGTTGAAATGAAAATACTTTAACACCTATAACAAAGTAAGTTGCAAAAAGTACTAATAAATCAGAACTCTCTCTCTCTCTCTCATACTAACTGCACCACTAAATTCCGATATCCACATAATCCATTGGGAAACCTGAAATGGCTTGAAGATTGAGCCTCACCCATACTATTATGTAAAGGGAGTCATTGCATCCTGAACTCATGCGTCCCTCACTAACTCAGTCTTTATTTGAAGTGTATTCACAAACACAAGTTTTATGGTGGCAACCATCCATACTATAAAATCTTTTTTAACCCAAAAAATTTAATGGGTGGTAACTACCCACAACTATTTAAAATTCTCTCTTCATCCCATTCTTACAAAATAAGAGCGTCCATGTACGTAGCACATGCAGGAGGCTAGCATAATAAAAAAGGAACATGTAAATCAGGAGCAAAGTCAATATTATTCTAATAAGTGCATGGAAGAATCCATTTGTAAAAGCTATGGTAATAAGAGGCAATTTGGAGAACCATTCAGCACCCACGAGCCCTGGAAGTGGACACAATAAGATTGCTTTTTTTTTTTTTTTTTTGTGAAGAAACCAAAGTGAACAGAATAAGATGCTTGCACAGCAATGAGTGCTATGTTGATTGCCAAAAAGGAAAAAAATTAATTTAGCATGTGCCCACAGCCAGAGTCCTAAATAAAGACTATAGCTCTCCCATGGAAATACTGCAAAAATTCAATGCAACATCTCACCACCAAACTGCAAGTCAAACTTATATCAACGTACTTTCATGTAACCAAGCTATCTAGTAAACTGCCCTACAGTTTATCATCTCTTATATATGCAGCCTCATACATTCAAAGGATCGGAACTTTCAGAGGGGGACAAAAAGGAAATAGATGCATTCAAACTTTTCCTAGCCACAACATATCTTAAATACTCCAGTATGCACAAATATGCATCACATGATAACCTAATAACCTATCATTTATTGGCAAAAAAAGACGAAATAGGAATCGATTTTTATCTCATTAATAAAATATCTTTATCCCTTTTATTCTCTCTTACAACTACTCTTTTGCATCATCATCCACCCCAAGCACTCTTTAGATCAGATTCTCTGAATCGCCTTAAATGACCTCAACATTGACATGCTATCCTCATTTCCTTTACAAATCAATAAAACGCATAATATAAGTGACCAAAAAACTGAATTGCAACTTAAATTTATGATGATAAACTCTGAAACCAGAAGTGTAAAGGTGACCAATTAAGAAAAAGAAGCAGAAAAGCAAGTCAAAGATTCCACTATAAATCAAAGGCTCAAAAAGTTCAGAGAAACTAGAAATATTTATAAAAAAAATTTATGCTATGCGAGAAACCCAAACAAAATTAGCCACATATTGAAGACAGTGAGGATTAAGTCCAGGAGCCATACCTCTGCATTGGACCTCTGTGCAGCTAAAGCAGCATTAGCTCTAGCATTTACGAAACGCCACTGCAAGAGGCGGTTATGCAAGAGCCTCAACACATGTGCATCGAATACCCGATTCTCTCCAACCTTCCCTCTCCGGACATGAGCAACGAAACTTAAAACTGAAGGCATGTTGTTAAAATTACTTCCAGGTGGAGCCGCCGCCACTCCATTCCTTACTCGAGAAGGGCTCACTCCCCTCATCGGAGACGACGCCAATGACCTGCTGAGCTTACTCGGCGAGGCAGGCCGCGCCGCTCCTCGAATAGGGGATAACTGGCCCCTGCTATTCACCACACCTTTAGGAGATGACACAGGACTATCAATGGATAACTTATTATTGGACTCAATAAGCTTAGGAGAGCCCATAGTTTTGGCTCCACTACCCTTATTAGACTCCGATTGCTGGCGCAGCCTATTGTTAGTCTCTTGCAAAAACCTCGCCGGCACCACTATCCCTCTAGCCCGTGGCGCTTGTCCAACACCACCACCGAGCTCGTGTGGTCCTGAAGTGGAACCACCAGAAGACAAACTATCAGAATCAGAGGAAGCCACAGGTTCTGGCTGTGTAGCTGAATTGCGGCAATTGCCTTCATCAACAGGCTCAGTAGCTTTCTCTAAACCCAGATTACACGAATTAGACCTCATTCTTCCACTAACATCATCCCCCATCGCGCTTTGCAATGCCCTAATCACACTGGAACCACCAGATCCACTCATCTTCTTCCTCTCAGCCGTACAATCCAAGCTCCTACTCATACAATCTGCCTGCCGCAACCTCCCAGGCCACCTCTGCTGCTCTACCGGCTTTGAATTCTCACTCTGATCCGGTCTCGCCGGCGTCGACGCCGCCTTCCTCCTCTCCGGCGTGCCTTTCCTGGTACTCGGCGACGGCTTCGCTTTACTCACCTGGAGCGAGAACGACTCGCCCTGAAACGAAACCGATAAGCTCCTCGTCGAAGTGAACAGCAGCTTCTGAGCAGCAGACATTTCGCCACCACCATTCCCAGTCCTCAAATCAAAAGAATTATTAGGGCGAGGAGTGACCGTTCTCCTCCTCTCCACCGATTGCGACCGCTTCAGAGACTGCGGCGTCGGCATCGGCGTCAAAGCGGTAGTTCTCGAAACCAACGGCGTCGGCGAGGGGAATCGTCTTGAATTCGAGCAAGCAGAGGAAGAAGATGACGAGGAGGAGGAGGAGGACATGTACCGAGAAGTGACTTCTCGGGCTTTGAGGCGGCGAGGAGGAGGGAGGCCATTGTCGGGGTCGGAGGGTAGCAGAGGTGGCCTTGTCGTAGCGTTCTGAGCACGCGCTGAAGACGCGGTTTTGGGGTTCAGTGTCGTCGACACAGCAGCTACCATCGCTGAAACTCTTCAAATCTCATCCTCCAAAACCCTAACCCTCGAAAATTCGAAATTCCACGAAGCAAAATCAAAAACTGCCACTGCGAGTTTACCTCTCTCTCACTTGTCTGAGAAAGTATTTAAACACTAAATTAATAAATTAATTAAAAGCAGAATTAGACAGAGAGAGTGAATTCACGGAGTGTTAGAGAGAGAGGGAAGGAGTAAGTGATCGGATTCGGATTTCGGATATAAGACCGTTACGAGTGAACCGGCGAGAGAAGAAGTAGTTTTAGCCGAGATTTGGGAGCATAACTGTCGTACTAGGCACCCTTGGCTCAAACCATTTAAATATAAATTTTCTATTTTGTTTTTTTGTCCCTTTTTTAATGTTTTCTTATTAAACCCTTTTCTAATGTAGTAATGTTATTGGGGCACGCTGGGTTTTGCGGAATGGGGACCGTATTAGATTTATAAATACTATTAATAGTATTAATACCCGTGAGGTTATGTAGGTAGGGGTATTTTGGTAATACGATGAGACTGGTCACTAGTGAGTCAGTGAATTGCGTTGGTGGCCTTGTAGTGAGGCGTTACACGTGGCGGCGAGTTTGTGGGATTACTTTGCACGCCACGAGGCATGAGCTGAGCTGTGAGTTACCAAGGAAAAAAAAAAAAAAGGAGATACCAATGCAGGGGTACGTATATGAATCTTCGAAGAGACGTTACGTTAAATCCTTTCTTCAAAACTGGTATTTAGAATTAATTAGATGTTTAGTTGACCAAAACATAGGAATTGTAATATTTGTAGAGCTTCTAGGTTCTATCTATTCTTTATTGCAAAAAATAAAAATATATAAAAAAACATAATGAAGACTTTGATAATTTTAAAATTATTTATATATAAATTAATTGAAACATAATGAATATTCATTCTGACGGATGTTCAATAGATTTTAACAAAAAATAATTGTGTTTACATGCAATCAGCAATCGTACGAAAAGAACATTTGTTGGGATTAATATCACATCTTTTTTGTCTTTCTTTTGCTGAACGAAATAACTAAGTATAATGACAATTGACAAAGCTTGAGTGTATATATAGCTTTCAACACTTTGCCACTTATTAAAGGTTTTCTTTTCTTTTTCCTTTATTGGGTTACAGGGTGGGTGTTATCATAAGCTTGCTAGCTACTTGTTCTGCTTTATTTTACCATGTTTAAGCCATTGCCAAAATTAGTTTTACAGTAATCCGAAAATATGTTGTATTATGAAGGATAAGTCACCAATAATATTTTACTTTTTTAAGTCACAAGCCAAAAGCTATGTATGTAGGCTTCCTATAGTAGCAAACGTCTTTTTAACTTTGAATCCTATAAAAGTGAAAAGGACAATCACACTTCTTTGTGTTTTAGTAACTTCACTCATCTCCTTAAGTTGATCTCAAGTCACATAAATCCTAACTTTTTAAATATATATTCCTTCCCTTCCACCCCAATCCCTACTTTTTTTTTTATTTACTTATGTTTTGCGCCACTAATTTAAATTAATAACTTTGGTGTCAATCACCATTCACCAACATTTATATAAGTGCATATATACGTTTTTTAATTTATATGGCAGTCAACATATATAGCATTTTTTAGCAGTAAATATATAGTTTAATTTACGTATTTTCTAAAGATAAACTGTGACGAAATCACTTACAAATCATATTTCTCAATGATTCAGTTTAATATAAGATCACATCTAGGGAAAAAATTTAATTTTTTATTTTGATCAGTTAAATATATGCCTTAACTTATAGTGCCTGCCTAGCTACTCGAAAAAGAAGGAGGTTTCTTACCAGACTTATATACCTTGCTTTTTGTCTCAGAATTGCATCCTATTTAAACTTGGCCTTCACTTCCAGTACGTCTAAACCCAGTATGGAAGTTTAATTAGTAGTGCATTATTCACTACGTACTGTAATTAATCACAGAAAACTAAATTTAATTAATTCAATATTCTTCCTTTTTAATCTCCATTTGTGCTAAATTCTTTATTCAAGGAATTGGTTCCATCAGTCTTTCTTTTTTGTTCCTTCTCGAACACTACATATATATATATATATTTGTTGGTATCTAATACAAAAAGAAAAAATGCTGAGACCACATTGATATTCATATGATAAGAGCTAGGCATCGGTCCAAATTAAGCATATTGTAGAATCTGTGTGGACAGTAACACATGCATGCATGCGAAACATGATTAAGGCCTATTAGCAGGACCACTTCTAATTTCTGAAAGCCATTTCCTTAATTAATTAGTTCTCTTGCACTCAATTTCACACAATTTTATGCCTCTAATTACAGTCTTACTGTAACTATCTGTTAGAATATTGAATCTTATATATATATATATATGATTATATGAATATACATTCCCAGCTATATATATGCACATGTGTACAAGTACTTGTTCATCTTGTTCATGATATGTCTCTTTTGTCGAGAATATAATGAGAAAAATTGATAGAAGAATGTAATATAAAATTAATGCAGAGATGCATAATGATGATCGAACAAGTAGCTATAGAATACTAAAATTGTGGCAAGCAAGAGTTTCACTAGATCGAGAAGAGAGAAATAAATACCTGCCTAAGTAGATGAAAAAACAAAAGCTAAAATATATCGACCCACGCAGTACTTCAAGTTCGTTGTTAAGCTAGTAATATATATTTGCTAATATATATGCATGGTTACTGTTTTATTACCATTGCTGGAGAGTGGAGATGAAGCTAGTAGGCTAGGGCTTAAGGGCCCCCACTACTTATGAACACAAAGAGAGGCAAGGCATTAGCAACACTAGTACATGGTTATGATCTACAATTCAGCTACAAGCTGCTTTAAGAAAAAGCATCTTTCTAGGATGCTCCGTCCCCCCCCCCCCCGGCCTCTGTACTATCTGCCTCTGGCTTCTGGCTTCTGGCTTCTGTCCCAGTCCCTCAATTTTAGCTTCACTTTGCTTTCTATGTGTGATGTGTGTTTGTCTTTTTAAGGGTCCCACGTCTCTCCTCATGCCGTAAGAAACTAAGAACCACATTTTAACGAGTTAGTGTTAGTCCATATACAGTGCTTGTAGAGCATACAAAAGCATCTAATGATATAAAATTTATATTTTAATAGAGTAAAATGCCAAAATATGAACTTGTCAAGATTTCAAAGTTATGAGTTAATTTGAGTTTGTATGATATTATTCGGGTTTTGATATTACATTTAGTATTATATATCTAATAGAGGTGAAAACTCACCTACATGAGAAATGTGAAAAAAATAGTTTTTTTTTTTTTTTTTAATAATATATGTTTTATTTCTCTACTTATTTTTATATATAGGCATGCACAACCTTTCATATTCTTGTTGGGTATACAAGACGTTAAAGTAAAATTCAAATACAATTGACTTGTAAATCTCATGTCTATCAATTAGACTCAGCTGTTATGCTCACATGTATTAGAAATTTGAATAAAAATATTTGGACTATTTTAACTGGCTATTTTGCTAATCATTTTTTTAATAGAGATGAAATTTACATGGGTAACCAGTATCACCTCTATTGGAAATATGATCAATAAAGTGATTTGATGTGATATTGAGTTGAGTTGAGATAGTTTATACAACAATACTCACTCTATTAGAGAGATAATTAGCAATTAATATAATCAATTAAGATTTTAAGATGGTTCAAACACGAATAATACTCCTGAAAATACTTTAAATGATGGAGGCATGAAGTTTATCAAAGACATTTGGCCTACTAATTCTGTTGTGTCGCTTTGGTAAAAGGACGAACCGTGTATGACAGCTCTATGTGGAGTGGACATAGTTATGGGCTGCAATCTGGCTCTCCTGTAGCCTCTAACATAACGTAAAAGAGGAATTATTAATGCAAGATTTCTATGAGATTAATTCCATCATAATATTTTTTTAGATTGAAAATTCCATCATAATTAAATCTCCCTACAATGATTGAATATCTACACATTAATAAGATCATAAACTTGTCATTATCAGTCATATTAATTACTCGCAAGGGAAAAACAGAGCATTGTTGCAATTAAATGAAAGAGTTGTGGTCCTTGTTCAATTGTCACTTGAATTTGCTGATTGGTGAACAAAACCATCATATTTATTGAAATAAAACATGAAACGTTCATCCTACCACACCAATTTTAATCTTGGACATGCACACCTACCATATACCATGCAATTCAAGTAATTATCAGAAACCTACCATAAGCTGATGATTAACATACTCTAGAGATGACATTAATTAGGTTAAAGTACAGCTTAGGATAGCTAGATCGAAAGCGTAATGACTTGGGAAATCACTCATTTCGAGCATAATTGATGTTAAAGTTAATTACAAAATTGAGCAGCTGATTAGGAAATGCTTCCAAACTTGATTGAGGACCAAGGTATTGGTAGCCCACGTTGAAAGTGCTTAGGCGAAATGATATTTTCATATTTTGCATGGTCCCGTTGCTTCTTTAATCACTACCATATATGCTTCTTTCCACTGGCAAAGGCAAAGCCAGAAAAAGAGGGAGTGGGACTGCAATTAGGGACAACCCAACCCAAAGGCTGAGTTTTCTTTTGCTACTCTTATGATCATGACCCTCAATGTTTTCTGCAATTTGCCTGGTGTGGTGATTGACTGACCTAACACAAATGTTCAGCCAAATTCTTTTTGCTAAAAAATAATTAGTTAATTGATTAAGAAAGGTGGGGATGCAGAAGTCAGATCGAGAATCATACATTTGTAATGTTGGGTTTGAGAAAATGAGTTTGGATAAGTAACATTTACCTTATAAAAATATAAAAGAAACTTTATAAAAATTGTTTTATTAACCATACCTAATATGATTATAACTAAAAACTAATCATTCTGTTTCAGAAGTAGGGAAAAGTATAAAGTATGATGTACAAAGAGTCTGAGAGAAAAGGTTTGGGACCTGTTCTTGAGAGTTAAGAGACAAGGTGTGGGACCTCCCTGTGCATATTCTGAAATGAACATTAGTGGTCTAGATTTAGTCGTTAAATTTTACCATCACCATTCTAACACGTATTTAGTAACGAAAAGGTCTCACTTGACAATACTAAATAATCATAAAGTAAAAGGATGTTATTGTAATCACAACATGTCAACCTTCCCTGCCACATTGTCAAACTTTAACATTTAACATGCCAATTACATGTACTTTATAAAATATCTTAAACTATTAAAATAGTCAACTTGCATAAGAAACTGCCAAACATGTTTGTTAAAGAAGGCATGCACAAGAAGTTCATATGGTGACAATTAAAAACACACACAAATGCGTGTCAAGCATAGTAGTCTGAATTGGCTGCATGACATGAGCATTATACACAAAATATGTGCTGAAACTCGTTAAAAAGACCACCAAGTTGTAATTAACATCAAAATCACAGCATGCACAACCACAATGGAGGAACAGATCGAGAACAGAGTCTTGAGCTGCCTAAGGAGAACCACCGCGAATAATGGGATGACCGGGACCAGGAGGTGAAGGCTTTGGAATGTATGGACCTATAGGTGTGCCATGCTCAATAGGACCAGGTTTTATGGAAGCTTTTGAACTTGGAGATGGATCAATGGGGTGATAATCATCCAGATTTACGGTGCCTGCATTACTCTTCTTCGATGTGCTTGGACTGTAGCCAATCTCCTGTAGTGTGAGAAACAAATCCAATTTTAACATCATGAAGAAATGTTATAATCAGTGAATTGATTAAATGGATAACAAGTTAACAACTGTTTTGATATATATATATATATATATATAGCGTTTGACAGAGATTTCTGATTGAGTAATTGGGACCCTTCTTGCCACAATGACCATCAGTTACAGGGCATGCACCTTGAGCTTCCTGCTTATAGCTTTCATTTCTGAACCATCACCATGGTGGTTGAAGTAATTACTATCTGGAAAACATTAAGGAAGTTGTAAATTCAGCATGTCATAATCTTGTTTGATTCTAGTCTTCTAGACAAGCATAAATAATTTGGAATCCTAGTTTAATCTGATATATGAACTTTTTCATTTCATATATATGCCTCAGTATGAGAGATCAACTCCAAGAACAAAATTCAATGAAATTCAATCGTATGTATTAATTGGAAACATTAATCTAGAAGTACTTTAATTGAAAGAAATTTGGCATTTCTACCATAAGAAAAATGGGGTATGTCCGTATGTATATATTGGTCTGCCATTAATCTAAACTCCACTTTGAAGCAGTAACTCAGTTCTAGCCCCCCTCCCCCAGATAAAAAAATAAATAAATAAAAATTACATTGGCATGAGTCATGACCACCAAACAACAAGTCAAAATTTACCATCACTGACATAAGTTAAAACAGAAATTAATAAAGTTGTTATCTTCAAAGAGAAGAAGTTCAGGCGGTTATGCTTAAAATGAATGAAGGTTGCCCATGCAATTTCAGAAATAATAAATTTGTTAACACCAAATTGGTCATACAAATAACAGATAAGCAGAGCCATTTTTGCATAGTCCCACACAAATATGGCCCAATAAAATTTGGGAAACCAAAATGAACCGAAGCTTACTCAAGATCAAAAACCCAAATAAGAAACCAACTAAAACAAAAGGCAAAAGCCATTTTCTTTACTTATTATTAAAGGTGAAAACCATATATATATATAAGTTGACAACAGCAAGAAAGAAAAAGCAAAAACAATCCCATCAAGAGAATCACATAAGTATACTATAGGTTCCTTTCATTAGCACCCATGGTTATATATTTATTATATATGAAATCTCTCACCAACAAAAAACCAAATAAAATCAGGGGAAATAAATTACCTAGAAATAAGGAGCCATTTTTGCTGCTAGAAACACCAAGGAACACTAGAACTGTCCCAAGCACGAAAAGCAAAACCCAAAATCCAGAAACCTTCATAATGTAGAAATATCAGTAATCACACCAAGCCCCACAACCTCAAAATGAGAATGTCCTCCAGGAAGAGTGAATTTGAACTTCACTGACTCTCTAAAAAAGTCTCAGAAATCCCCTTTAAGCAGCTCAGCCCATGAGAGATTTTTCACAAGCATGGACCAGGAAATTAGAGAATCGCTGACCTTCCGTCACACCAAGATTTTAGAGGACAACAAAGTCTACCAGGATTTCTGGGGAGATAACAAGAGTGACTAAGAAGTTAAGAAGAACCCATGTCTTGCATTTAGAATATGTGAAAAATAAAATTATTGGTTTGTTATTTTTTTGGTGGTAAGTGAACAATAAAAGAAAGCATGTGGGTTTCACTGACTCTTCATTTACTGCTTCTCGTCTAGAGTAGTTAGCGCTTCATTTAGTGTTGCAGAAACAGTGGGGAATGAAGAGGTCCTTCTTTAGTGCTAAGGGTTGCCGTGGAATGTGAGCCCTTTTGGCACGTCTCTGGCATATGGAAGCGCGCCTATTGCCACGCGACACAAACACTGTTTTTTAATTATTAATATCGTCGTGGAAGATATAAAACAACCAGGGGGTGTAGCTCATATGGTAGAGCGCTCGCTTCGCATGCGAGAGGCACGGGGTTCGATTCCCCGCACCTCCAATCCACTTGTTAATGATTGTTATGGTTTTGAGTTTTTCTAAAAACTGAAAGTTTTGTATTTTCAATAAGAAAAGCCCAAAATCACTCCGAGTCCTACTTTTTTCTTTTTGGGTTCATCTTCTAGTCCTACACTCCAAGTACTAGGTTAAACTCTAATAATAATAGAAATTAAGGGTGTGTTTGGTAATGTTTTACAAAACAGTTTTTCATTTTACAAATTCAAAAAATGACAAAAATGCGTTTAGAAATTTAGAAAACGACTAAATGATGTTTTCAATGAATTTAGAAAACATAGAAAATACGGATACAAATAAAAAAAATTTACAACTGAAAAAAAAAATGAAAAAACATGTGATCTGCACCTCCTCCCCACCTAGCCAGACCCACCTCTGGCGGCAGCCCTACCCCCCGCCGTTGCCCACCTCACCCATCTCTCCTATATTTCTCTATTTCTCTATTTCTTTATCTCTCTCTACCCATCTCTCAAAATATATACTTTGTAATCCCTCTATAGTTTTCAATTCTCGTTTCAATAAACAGATCAACACTCCTCATAACATCCATGACAAAAAGCTCACGAGGCTTAACAACCTTTACATAGAGAAAATACATCCGTTCAACTAGATCATAAGTGCTTGCAATCTTGTCTTCATTAATAATACGGTCACCAACAATTCTTCCACCTCCAAAGTAGTCGCGCTGCCCGAGGTGACTTGGGTTTTATGAAACTTCTCTATTTTTTAATTAAATATTTTATGAAATTGGTTAATAATAATTTATAATTAATATTTTTTGTAAATATAATTATTTGGTTGTAATAATTGGTTAATATCAAATGTGTTTTCATTATTTTTGTTTTATATAATTGTTTTTCAATTACGCTACCAGACGCCTTTTTATATTTTGAGAATGTAAAATTTAATTTGTCATTTTCATTTTACAATACAGTTTTTAAAAAATTGTTTTGTAAAATGTTACTAGACGAGCCCTAATATTCTTGAACCACCACAATCCAAGGATAGACCAAGGCATTCTTGAATCTCACAGCTCTCAGCTCAGGCAAAAGCTGTCAACTCATTTTATATGGCCTATGAACTCGGACAGTGACAGTGGAAGGCCGAAGGGGTAGATGAGGAGAGAGATCCTAGACTTAACATTAGGGTTTTGGTTTCATAATTGTCTTTCAAGTCTTAATTGTGTACTCAACAGGAAGCCGAATGGCCAACAGTCTTACTAAATGGAATCCTACTAATGGAAATTTATACGGGCTGGACTGAAATGAAAGATGATGTACATAGACACCACTATTGACTATACCTTAATTATTATGGGCACAACCTTGTCATACACTCTGCTTTTAAATCTTCTTCGCCTTCTGGAAGAGCTACTAGAGTATGGAGCTCAACCCGACAAACGGGTATGTACTAGTATTAAAGTAGATTAAGATGTATCTGAATACCCTTCAATATTTAGTTATTCTTCTTGCATTAAATGAAAGACAGTAATCATTTAAAACCATTGGAGCTTTGGTGGTCCAAAAAAAAAAACCATTGGAGCTTTTGCATCTTCAACCAAACCAAATCATTAGCTCCAGTCTGGATGAAACAGACCACCCATATGATCATTTGGAAATATCCAAAGAGTGCAAGGGACCAATCCTTTAGAAATGAAACTTTTATGTCCTGCGAAGCCTATGAAACATCACATGTTAGAGGAGGTGGACCAAATGCTAACATGACAAGGCTAAATGAAATTCCATACCAGGCGGAATTTTCAATAGGCGTCAAACAGAATCAATCCACTGAATCAAAGAAAGGTTCAAATATTGATTCAAGAAACTGGGGGGGTCTAGCTGGGGTTGGACTAAACTGCCAACTCTAATCCAAACCCGCAGCCACTTATTGTACCTAGCCACCTAGGTGTTGCAAAAGAGAGCATTGGCATTTAATTAATGGGAGTAGGCAATTGATAAACCAAAGATGAGGAACACACTAAAATCAAAATTTAGTTCCAACAAATAGGCTCAACATTGGCCCAGTCAACAACTAGTTGCAAAATCTTCAGATATTCTACATCATGATCATTAAAAAAAAAAAAAAAGATGAGGAAAAACATTTAACAAAAAAGCTCTCCAGCTCCATGCTTCAAACAACTCGATGGCCAATGTAATTCTTTAGCGGTACTGCAACAAAGAAACAAAACAAGCATGACTTTCCATCCAATTAAACACATGAAACACGCCCAGGCCAAAAAAAACACATGAAATAAGCATACACATACTAATACCAATCAAAAGCCGTGTAGAAATATAGATAGTAATTGATTAAATTAAAGATGAGAATATTTGATCAGGAAATGTATCTGCTATCCGGTATATTTTGTCTGTTCATAATCTTCTTATATTTCCATTAGATACCCTACATTGGATACAGAACAATAGCATCCAAAGCAGATACTACAAATTACAAAATTAATACTAAAAATAATGAAGCTGCAATTCCACTGCAGGTGTGGATTTTGTTATGAAGTGTGGAAAATATGACTTGAAATAGGTTAGTGGGACGGAATCAAATGCAAAAGCTACATATCATACAATCCAACGAGAAAATAAACAAAATAAATGACAAAAGGAATTTTTACCTTGATGAAGCCAATTTCCTTTGCATTGCTGCGGAAGCACTGCCTACAGCACATCAGTGCGTATTTCCGGATCAACCCGTGAGGGTTCCCACATACTCGGCTGTCCAAAGCAACAAAATATATTCTTTACATTAAAGATGTCGCTAACTTACTACTTTACAAAAGCCACAAAAACACAAACACTGGCAGCAAATTAATTGGTATGATATGGTTACACGGCAAATGCTTGAGTAAAAGAATTCATAAACAATAAACAACGAAGTAGAGGAACAGATAAACTGGGAGATATGCAACCCTCATCGAATCAAAGATGAGCCTTAGTGAAAGTGATTATGCTAACAAGTGTATAGAAGACAAAAAAAAAATTCACACTCAGCTTCCATGATGGGCTAAGGAGTTCCAGTAAAACTGAAATGCTTGGTCATAGACTCATATAGTTGATCGAAAATTCAAAATAGAGCTAATATTTTACCATTAAGGTACACAACCATAATCTCAACAAAGTAATTTATACATAATCTAAACGTCACAATGGAAAATATTGGTTATTTGCAAAATACTAACAGATCATGCCCAACTAAATTAAAGCATCAATTATTGAAATTCGAAAAAAAAAAAAAAAAAGGACCATCAGAACCGCATATATATCAGATCAAACACTTCCAGGGCATATGAAAGAATAAGACTCGGATACGGCGATGAAAATCATACCAAGTACGAGAACCAGGGCCGTAGCTCTTAGGATGCGAATTCCAGACGTTCGAATGCCCCATTTTGATTCTTGCTCAGCTCTCTTACAAGGTCTTCGACTCAGTGAAACGCCTCTGCAGCAGCCAGAAGATGATGGATCTCTAAAACCCTAATCCTTTTGGCTGCCATTTGCGAAACATAGTAGCTTTTATAGGTCAATGGACGACACGCTATTCTTGCCGCCTCTGTAAAACGCTGCGTTTCATCCTCCCATCATTGGGCAAGGCAAGTCGAGGTTAGATCCTTCGAGCCTTGGGCTTAAAATTTTCAACCCATATTTATGTAGGACTGGGTCTGAGTTATAAAGTAACCTGCCGCGGCGCCCAACCCAAACATATTATAAATTGTTAAAAGTTTCTAAAAAAAAATAAAAAAATTGAATCTTTTTTTTGAGTGACAAACAAATTGAAAAATTGGTAAATAAAAGCCTTATAACATGCCAACCCAACACAAGTCATTAGTTTTTTTTTTATAATTAAGATTTTATTAATTTTAATTGATTGAAATTGGAATTGTTAGTTCGATTTATAATTAGTTTTCTCTTTTGTATTCTTTTCTCAACATTCAATTCATATTGACAACAGTGTATCAAATAAATATAATCCGATCGTGGATAAATGGATCCATTTATCTCCGTCCCATAGATTTTCATTGTTAGCCAAACTAAAAAGAAGGGCAATATTAGGCCACGTTTGTTTGACGGTAATGTAAGAAAATGAATAGGAAATGTATTTCTTTTTTCCTGCCTATCTTGTAATAGATGGTTTTGGTGTTTCCATCTTAACGTTTGGAACACTTTAAGAATTGAGACTAGGAAGCTAGGAAAATGCTCTCATATATAATAAGTTTTGCATGAGTAATGCGGAATGTAAACCCCCGATGGATAATATGCTCATGGTCGATAATTGGTATATGATTATTGGTTGATCGGTGTTTACATTCAAATTACTCCCACAAATTTGATCGCCACAAATTACCAAAATAAATAGGTGGGTGTCACTAAATCGATTTAAACATTTTCTTTTTATGAATATTATTATGATGGGTCATACACTTATACATTGATAAAATAATGAATAATTTAATACATTGGTTGGAGGTTGTGACATCAACCTCCTTTTCGGGAAAAATGTTTTGATATAGAACTCCGAATTGCATCATCAGCCATCAACTGACAAACTAACATCTTACATTTGCATTCTCTTTCTTTTGGAGATGCTTTCATTTAGAGTTGTTTTTCTAATCTCCTTTTGACTAATATATATTATCCATCCATCATTGTTTTGGTTAGGAATATTGAAAAGCTAGCATCTTAGAAAGATAAACAACCCCATAAAGACAAATGTATGACATCCTTTGAAGTATTTTAATACGAAAACCCCTTTTATTTCAAGCATTAGATTACACATACAACCATGGATGCTTAAAGTTCAAAGGAGGGCCAAAGATATCACCACCCAAAGCTTTGGACCATAATATTCCGAGACGTACATATTCACATACAATGAATAACTAACTTTATTTGTCAGGAGGAGAAGAAGAGACGACGGACGACACAGACCGTTGATATCTACAGACGGACGGCTGACCGTTGATGATAGTGACGGGGGAGAAGAGCCCTCTTTTTTTCCTTTTCACATCTAAAATCCATGCACACCTTCCACTATAATAATTTCCAGAGAAGAGGCAAAACGGTGCGTTTCGCAAATGGCAGGCAGGATCAAAGTTCAAAAGCCACGGCAAAGAGGATCGCATTTGGCCCAATTGAACAGATTCCTAAACCCCGATCTCTTCTTGTTCTTGCCCCCCAATCGAATGGTTTTGCTTCCCTCGTTTCTGTTGAGCATCGCCCACATCACATGCACATCGTCGTATTGACAAGATCTAATATCATTCCGCAGCTTCGGAAGCCCTGTTCAATTCCCAATTACACAACAACATTCATTCATGATCATCAAAGATTCATCCCATAATTAACTGAGTAATTAAACTAATTCAAGAGCCTCTAATTACGTAACCAAAATTACATGATTAATTACGTACCTGATTTGCGAATGCGCAGGCGGGTGGCGACTCGGGACCAAA
This sequence comes from Dryas drummondii, assembly GCA_003254865.1. Classification (NCBI taxonomy): domain Eukaryota; kingdom Viridiplantae; phylum Streptophyta; class Magnoliopsida; order Rosales; family Rosaceae; genus Dryas; species Dryas drummondii. Next base: position 1,231,103 of record QANW01005609.1, read on the forward strand.
CTCTTCGCACTGGGAACCTCATCTTATGGCACCACTCCATTAGAGACTGAACCAACGACGAAGAAGAATCCAAATGATTCCCAGAATCAGATTCAAAGATTCGCAAATTGAAGGAATTAAGGAAATAGAGGGCGTGCAGGTGGTGATGAGTCTGATGACCAACTAATCATGAACTCACTCTTCTCCTTCCTCTCTCTCTCTCTCTCTCTCTCCTTTCGGAGAGAAGCTTCTTCTTCTTCTTCTGTTTTCTTTCGTCGACTATGTCCGGCTGTCAGGGGTTCTCTGATTTTCTGATTTCCTTCCTCAATTAATCGTTAGCGCCTCACCTACTCGGATGACGCGATCACGTCTTCCGCGGTCGCCACGTGGCGGATTACCGTTTGGGGTGTGTCCGGATCCGATGCTCGCGTTGATTGCGACGTGGCTTCTTTTTCTGGGCAACAAAAAGTCGTTGGGTTCGTGGGGAAGGTTTTATTGGCGGTTATCCGTTGGAACCTTGTGTCGATGTTTTAATGGGCCACGAAGTACATGGACATGAAGGCCACGAAGGACTTCTTTTCAACTCCAGGTTGACTTGAGTAAAGGGTTTTAAGGATCCGCCTAGCAAAGATATGGGCCTTTCCACTTCAGTTCCCTTGTGTGAAATTGTGCAACCCAAATACTTATTAATTATTATTTAGATAATTTGGAGAATTAACATTTTTTTATTAAAGACTTGATACTTTTAACACTTCTTTTTTAGAGTTTTAGAATTACAAGTTGTGTTTGAGTTCCTTTCTTATAGTGCTCAACTTTTCTTAGGGGTGTATTTAATTGGGATTTTAATGAATTTTAAAAGAATTTGAAAGTTTAGAGAAATCTAGATATATTTAGATATATTCAATTTAGAATTTTAAAGATTTTATATAAATTTAGTTGTATTAAAAAACTTATTAATTTTAAAAGATTTCATTAAGTAGTGGAGTTTGATGAGTTTTTTTTCAAATAATAAAGGCTATGACAATTCTATTATTTTTCACTTGGATTTTGATGGATTCTATGAAAAATAAAAATTCATATAGAATCCATGAAATCTGCAACCGTCTAAAATTCATTCAAATTCATTAAGTAGTTGACAAAAAAAAAAAAGTTTCTCTTAAAACATGTGTTTACTCAAAAATCGCTTCTATGTACATTTACAAGCACTTTGTTTCTTCAAAAAAAAAATTATTTACTTTTAACAAAAACACTACTAGGACAAACATGGTCCAAATTGTTTCAAATTTTAGCTATTGTTTCAATTTTTGTTTTTATTTCATGTTTTTATGTTATTGGATAAACTTTAGGCCTAATGACAAATTTGGTTTTATTTAGTTTGCTAGAGTTTTCATTTTCGTTTGTCTAGATTTAATTTGAGTAATAACAGTCTTGTATGTCATTATGTTGCAATTTTAGGACAATTGTAAAGTTTTGTCTATTATCTAGTTTTTTATATCATGTATTGTGTATTTGTTGAAGCTTTTACATCATTGTGAGTGATTAAGGCTTCATTTGAGATTGCGATGGAGGACCTAAAAGCTGTTGTGGATGACAATTCTCAATCACCTACATTAGTTTTGGTGTTTGGTAAAAAAATAAAAAACTGCTTTTCCCCAATTCTCAACTCCCCACAACAAAAACAGAAAGTAGGTTTTTAGGTGCTTTTGAAAACTACAGTGATTCACAGCAACAATGAATATTTTATTTTACCCTTAATACCCTCATTGATTTTTATAATTTTTATTTGTTTATTTTAAATTAAAAAATATGTTCATTGTTAGTTATATTTTATATTATGATAATTAATTATAATATTTTATTTATAGGATTAAAATTATAATATACCTAAAAAAATAATAGGCATACTTATTTAATAATGTTGTTATTAGAAAAATTAATGCTAATAAAAATTTGTAGTTAAAAATTTTAAAAACAAGCAAAAAAACATATTATTTTTATCAAACAAGTAAGTGAAATGCACTTTCATCATCATGTCCATTTTAGTAATTATACACAGTCACATCATTTTTATATTAACATTTATCAAACACTTTGATACTATTTTTTACACTCACAACACTTTTGAAAACATAGTTTACCAAATACTCAACTGCTTTACTTTACAGTTGTTTTACTTCACAGCTGTTTTTTCTCACAGCAATACCAAACTGCCCATAAATTAGTTGTTAGTTGAAATTGTGCCATTATATATATTTCAATTTCACTAAAGTCATTTAAAATTTTAATTGAATACTAGTACTAGTATGAGTGACTAAAATAACGTGAAAATTACCCAAACGAACCAAAAAATAGATATAACTCTAAAATTGTCATCTAATTGCAATATCTGATAAGTACATGAATATTATTGCTAGAATTAAAACTGGACGTAAATGAAAACCGTAGCAAACTAAAAATGTCACGTTTGACCAAAAAAACAAACTAAATATGTCACGTGGCTTTTCTTTTTTAGTACAGTAAATTACAGAAAACCTCTGTCATCTTCCGGTAAAATCTTCCGCCTTGATAAACCAGTCCGTTTGAACATTTGGGAGCGAGAAAATAAGACCAAATAGTAAAAAATGAAATAAAAAACGGAAAAGGGCAGCCCGGTAGCCATGTCTAGGGCTCGAGTCTACGCCGACGTCAACGTTCAGCGCCCTAGAGATTACTGGGATTATGAATCGCTCACTCTTCAATGGGGGTAACCATAACAACCTTGAGTATTTCATGTTTTTTCTGTTTTTTTTTTTATATATCTTTAATTACACCTGCTTATATTAATTGGGGACCTAGGGTTGATAGATTATAGCTTGGTTACATGGTTGGAGTTTTAGCAACATCCCAATTGGAAGGGATAAGGAAAACCATTGTTTTTACTATTTGTACTGCAATGTTATATGTGTGCTGCCATTGAAGGTTCCATGGTCAATGTATTTACTGCAGTTTGAATTATTGAATCAGATAAACTTGTGTATGGTGTTCATTTGGTTTATGAATGTAGCTATAACTTACAATTGTTAGTTGTGCTGACTTTTGAGGCTAACCATTAGCTACTGAGTGATTATTTGATTGTAATGGTTTTGGACTGTATTTGATAGCCAAAGTAGTTATAGGATTACTCATGTTAACCAGACAGTGTCCCATAAATCAGTGATTTTAAAGTTTTTGAGTTATTCATGATGACATTTTTCAGGTGCCTTTTCCTAACTCTGTTATTTATTTCTTTTGTTTTATTCTGCCAAGTGGTCAAGATGATTATGAAGTTGTTCGGAAGGCTGGAAGAGGAAAATACAGTGAAGTCTTTGAAGGTGTAAATGTAACCAACAATGAAAAGTGTGTTATCAAGATCCTTAAACCCGTAAAGAAAAAGAAGGTCTGCGATTTTTTAAGTTGTCCCTGCACTTTAGGATATACATTGTCGTGCCTTTGGCCCCTCTAACTCCAATAAACACAATTAGCTTGCTTATCAGCCCCTAATATAGAGGAGGCCTTATATTTGTGCCGTATGTGTGCTGTGAGTGAGTGTGTGTCAGAACTTGTTTTGGTTTACATTTCCTTCTCTATTTTAACTGAATAGTAATTTTTTTTTTGGTATTCATGCAGATTAAAAGGGAGATAAAAATACTACAGAATCTTTCTGGAGGCCCAAATATTGTGAAGCTGTTTGATATCGTCCGGGATGACCACTCAAAAACTCCTAGCTTGATCTTTGAATATGTGAACAGCACAGATTTCAAAGTGTTGTACCCCACACTGACGGATTATGACATTCGCTACTATTTATATGAACTTCTCAAGGTTATTTTTCTCTGTTCCCCTTGCTATAAACATTGGTTTCTAAGTTCTATGCTGGTGGCTTCATGCTGCTTCCCACCTACAGATACATATTCTTTTCCGGCCGCATTCTGTCTTTTATTGAGTGAAAGAATGCCATGCTGTGTTTTACTGGATTAACTGTGGCATGCTTGAATAATTCAAGACTGATCCCATAATTGCAGGCATTGGATTACTGCCATTCGCAGGGCATAATGCATCGAGATGTCAAGCCTCACAATGTTATGATTGATCATGAACTGCGAAAACTTCGCTTGATTGATTGGGGTCTTGCTGAATTCTATCATCCTGGAAAAGAATACAATGTCCGAGTAGCTTCAAGGTAGAATTTCTTTGATCCTTTATCCTTCTAACCAATCCATTAAATTGTTAGTTTTCCTCTAGATTTTTGAAAGACATGATGACTCATCTTTTCATTCTTTGTTTCCTCTAGGAGTAGAACTTGGGTTAGATCAACCCAATCAACCCAAACTATGGACAACTCGGGCATGAATCTTTGATAAGTTGAGTAAATATGGACATAATTTCTCAACTCGAATAATAGTTGTAGGTACTGGGATAAACTAAGGATTTGATAGTTGAATAATAGTTGTAGGGATTGCTTAAGATGGTGCCATCTGCAGTTTTCACTTAACAGTTATCAGGTAGCAGTTGCAGTGAAAGTAAGCTTATAACCAACAGATTCAATGTTGTCTCGTGACAAAAGAGTTTTATATTTAGTTCAACGCTGACCTCTTACATTGTCAACATGCAAATTCTTTGTTTACTTTACAGGAAGTTGACAAATTTAAATGTTGTTTATCAGGCACTATAAGGGACCTGAACTACTGGTTGATTTGCAAGACTATGACTATTCATTAGACTTGTGGAGCCTGGGCTGTATGTTTGCAGGAATGGTGAGGGTTATGTTTCCCTGTTGGTACTGTGTATCCAAGTTTTTTAAAATGCTATATTATTGTTCACCATGAAGAACCTCTCTGAACAAGGTGTTCTCTTGCCCTGCAGATCTTTCGCAAGGAACAATTCTTCTATGGTCATGACAATCATGACCAGCTTGTGAAAATTGCTAGGGTAATTTTGGTTTCGTACTTGGGTCAAAGATCTTACAGTTATAGGCAATCGTTCCCATATATGTGCTTAATCTATTTCAACCAGCCAAAACTGGTTCTCCGTCGCATTATTCAAAAGTTGCCTGAATATTGTTTAGTTTTCCCCTTTTTGTTTGAGTTGATCATGCCTTATGAAACATTGAATAGAAACTTGGGTAATTTGGAACATGCAATTGCAACACTCTAAACTTTTGGCAGAGTGCTTGCTAGATAAGGTGTGGAGTTTTGACTGCCCTGTTCTTGTGATAACTAAGCTGGTGGGAAAACCCAACTGCTCCTGGCCTTGCAGTCACAAAAGTTGACAAAGTTATATGGCTGTGGCATGAGGTTGCAAATGCTCATTTAATTTGTGATCTTATGTAGATGAATTCTTCTTCAGGTTCTTGGAACGGACGAATTAAATGCATATTTGAATAAATATCATCTTGTGCTTGATCCTCATCTTGATGCTCTTGTTGGAAGGTATGTATTCTCATCTTTAGCATGCAACTGGAATTTAAACTTAAATAAATTATATTTATTTTTGCGTGAACCTTCCACCAGCATAACACTGTAATAAAGATATACAGACAGGGCTTGGAAGGGTTTGGGGGTATCAATAGTTATGGTTGAAAGAAAAAACAGTGGTTTTGGCCTCTGGCCCCCATGTAACCAAAAAAGAAAAAACAGTGCTTCATCCCTCTTTTCATTAGATAATGATTAAACTTTGCAGCTTTATTCAGAAAGGTATAGAAAGTGAAAGATTCTTCCTCTTCTTTCCATTTTCCTTCTCCTCCTCTACGTGGATAAATAAATAATAAGTAGGGCAAACTGCAAAGAACTACCTCAAGTTTGGGGTCTATTGCAAGTCGATACCCCAATTTCAAAAACTGGCTTTAAGCTACCACAACTAAAGAACATTGGCTCTAAGGTACCTCCGTTAGGCTTTCCATTTTATATTGCATGGTGTCAGGCCATGTGGCATTTTTTAGGCCATTTGGCATCCAATGGTTTGCCACGTCATCACTTAACTGAAAAATGGATGGAAAACCTAACGGAGGTACCTTAGAGCCAACGTTCTTGTGTTGTGGTAGCTTAACGCCAATTTTTGAAATTGGGGTATCGACTTGCAATAGACCCCAAACTTGAGGTAGTTTTTTGTAGTATGTCCTAATAAGTAAATAGTTGAACAAATAGTTCAAGGAGTCAAATGAACAAAAAGCAGTTGTCTTTGGCATGATACTCACACGGCATTTTGCTGAAATTCTAATTCAGGCACAGCAGGAAGCCATGGTCAAGATTTATTAATCCGGATAATCAGCATCTTGTTTCTCCAGAGGTAATTTTCTTTTCTTTTTTCCTCCAACTATTAGAAGATACCTTTATTCATCTATTTTTAATTTTCTTTTCCTTAATAGTGATTCTTTGGTCTTTTTTGTGACATCCAGGCCATTGATTTTCTGGATAAGCTTCTTCGATATGACCATCAGGACAGGCTTACAGCAAGGGAAGCAATGGTATTATTTAAGATTGGTTGTTTTTTTTTTTTTTTTTTTTTTTTTTTTTTTTTTTTTTTCCTTCACTTNTTTCATTTCTTTTTCCTTCACGTGTGTTTAATACCCCACACACAAAATTTTTTAATGCATAACATTTAGTATTTTATAAAATACATTCCTGTACAAGAAAAAGGAATTGTTACTATTGGGTCTATATTTATAAAAATAAATTTCTGGTGCCTTTACCATTGAAGGTCTTGTGTAGTTGCACAGGGCTGGTCATTTCTAAGGTATGATTTTTTTTTTTTTTTTTAAAGATAATAGATTCATATGTTCCATGTTTCAGGCTCATTCATATTTCGTGGAAGTGAGAAGTGCAGAAAATAGCCAGATGCGCATGCAGTAACACTAGACTCCTATAGAATTCTTGGGTAAACAAACTTATATCCTCTTTATCTTGGGTGTAGCCTGCGTATGGTCGCTAAATGACAATAGTTGCCTAGCTTAGGTTGTTGATTGGTCCTAGATTTATTTATTTGTTAATGCTGCTGGTATTCGTACTTTTCAAAGTGCATATTGTATTACAGTATTACTCATTTATTATATGAAGTATTTTTGGGTTCAGATCTATGTTAGTACGGTAAAGGCTGGACGAAGCCTTGGCCTTTTACTTTGAAAATTGACATTGCACTTGGTACTTACTCAAAATGCATTGTAAAGTGTCAGTATTTGATTGTCTCAAACATCTATTTGCTTTGGTTTGCATTGTTTTAGATTTAGGATTGGGAGTTCCAAATTCCAAATACATCTTCAATTTAACAAACATGCACATACATAACATGTTCCACAAAGAGCTTTAAAGCTTATTAGAGTCCAACAGTCTGGAACGATCTTTATACAGAACTTCCGTAGTGGTAGTGGTCTTCAGAAATAAGATAGGATGAGAGATGAAGCTTCAAACACATAAATTCTACATGTTCTTTTCCCTCTTGGATTATATATCATTTTTGAAGATGAGGGAAACATGCATAGATATCGGATTTGGGATGTTTTGCTTCTGCATGTTCCCTGCACTTCACTTCAGTTGTGGTGCAAATAAATGCCTGCATGCACACCTTGCACTGCAATCATCAACCACCACCTTGCATCAGAAATAAACCAGAAGATGAAAATGCCACACAATTTTGTGCTAAGTCTAGCTTTATTTACAAGTGCTTTCTCTCAAGGCAATCACCTTTACATAGCTTATGTTATAAGGAGAGGGCCAAAGAGACTTTTACCTGGATTGTCATTGCTTTCTTGTTTGAATCAAGCTGGCTTCCTGCGGGCCCAAAGATGCACAAACTAATTATAAGACTATATTTATGTTTGGTTGCTTAGAAAAAATATTGAGTTGGGGACCTGCAGTACTCAACTTGACTCAGATGAATTCATCATCTATATCAATTTAGCTTCTGAAAAAAGCTAAATTGAAATTGAAAGATAGGAGAGATGAAAGACTGAGAGTACCTTTAGCAGCAGCCTTTTGCTTCTCCATGTTCCTCAGACGAGCCGTCTTGGACTTCTGACCGTTGCCTCCTCCCATTGCTAGCTTCTCCTCCTCCTTATTCTTTGAACGTTTCTAAAGGAAGCTTAATTTGCTACTACTAGAAGCAGAGGGGTTAAGAATGGCCAAGAAAGTGAGATAATGAGAGGGACATATATAGACCTCTCATCAATGAATGCATTGGACTAAGAAACTTCCTTGAGTTTGAGGCCTAGCTAAACTTATTCACACTTGCACATTCACCACTGACTGAGACATTGGCCTGCATATAACCAACACCACTCACCCACCCACACCAATGTGAAACAAACATTTTTTTTCTACCTACCTAGCTCTATAACATGTTTCGTTTAGATCGAGTCTAATAAATCTATACCACACATAGTGCTAAAGCTTATTAGTGACATGCTCATACAGCTGGAGCTCACAACAATTTTGTGGTGCCTGTATAATGTGTACTGGTACTAGATAAACTAGCATACTAAGTGCTGGACCCACACCACTCCATACAGTGAAGCTGCAATAAATATGTCCCAACGCTTACACAATGTCTCTTTTTCTTGAGTCGTTTTTGGGTGGTAGTTTGGAAAGCTACAGCAATAAATTGAACCACACAAACCTTCAAAACAAGTGAAAAACTATAATAAAATTGGATTCTTTTTTAGGTCAAATAAAATTGGCATTGACAGCCAGAAAAATTTGTCACCTGATTGGCTGATTCCTTGAGTCCAACATTAAAGTTTCAAAAAGGAAAGGTAGACATGATTCTTTGAGTGGGCGTCCTCCGAAGAAATAGACCGCTTAGATCTGAAGTCCCCGATAAACAATAGTTGGATGTGATAATAAGGTGACTTATTGATATGGTGTTATGTATTTATTAAATTAAAATATGGGTATAATTATTAATATTTAAATTTTAAATATTTATTTTTAATAATAATATACATAACTAAGTAAATAACATTTTGTCAGCGTGCTACGATATTACTATATGCACAAAAAGTTTTAAAAGTCCGGGTAGCTGACTAATAGACTTGCCAAAACAAAAAGCCACAATGCACATGACTAAAATTTAAGGGCTTATCCCACCATCATCTACCGTTATTAAAGCACAAAGACCTATCGATCACCGCCGTCTTCATATTTGCTAATTTGCATGTACAGGATAAGGACGAAAATGCAAATTGACCAAAAACAAAACTTGTGCCTTAAGCTATATGAGGTTCCCCAAGCAAGCACAGTAAATGCATGACGAATTGACCGTTAACCAATCCGCTATCAAAACGTGTCCGTCGCCAAAAGTGACGCAAAGGCAAAGCGAAGAAAGAAGAGCATAATTAACATCAGAATATGCTTCGCTCTGCTCTGCAAATATCCCTTTCTCTCTGCTTACCTTTGATTATTATAATAAATTAATAATCATTCTTTCTATTTTGTCTATAAACTGTTAAACTCATCGCCACCGCTTCAATTTTCTTTGCTTTCATTCTTCAAATTCGTTAATTCAATAATTCGTCGCGCTGTTTTGGGATTTGGACTTGTAGTCATCAATACTATGGAGCTTGTTCAGGACCTGTTTTTGACGGCGTCTGTGGCGCTGATTCTCTCTTTCCTCGTCGCCAAACTCGTCGCCGTCGCTATCGGTGGGCGTGAACCGGAAGCGGCGGAGTTCAAAGTGAGTGAGAAGAATGCTGGTGAAGGACTGGTTATGGAGGAGGTGCGCTTCGAAGAGAGACTGAAAAAGGAGGGTTTTGAAGCGCAGAGGAGGGTTGAGTTCGTCGGAGTAGTGAAAGAGGTTGATCAGTTTCAAGCGAAACCGGTTCATCGGGTCGAGGAAATTATGGAACCACTGCAGCATCGTCAAGAAGAAGCTCGTGAATTAACGGAGTCGGTGGCCGTTGGATTGCCGAAGAAGTCATCGGACGGCGAGGAGGAGGAGGCGTTGGTTGAGAAAGCGACCGACTTTGCCCTTGACCGTTATGAAGCTCAGCAGAATTCAGAGAACAGAGGAGTTGAAGATATTGGGGAAGAATCAGCACCGAACGACGTCGTTGCTGCACAATCTGAGGAGGTTAGGGTTGTAACTAGCGATAAACCAAAGGGAAAGAGCGAAACGAAGGAGGTTAAATTGGAGAATTACAGCGATGAGGATGATTGGGAAGGGATTGAGAAGAGTGAATTAGATGATCAATTTGCTGCGGCTGTGAAATCTGAAGGACAATGATTGCTTTGGAAAATCACCAATGTTGGTGGTGATCGATGTGCAGGTGAACTTCAGCTTATGGGTCTCAACCTTTCAGACTGTGGCAAGTGGTACTAGACTTCCCGTTAATCTTTCTCTGTTTATATAATTAATTTGTGTGGCTAATTAGCTATCCATGTCTTTATGCTTGTTTACTTGTCCCAACTCTGAAATGATAGAGATACAAGCTGGTGAAAACAGAAAAAAAAAAAAGTAATTTCAACCAATATGTCTAACAGACTAACACCATTAGAAAACAAAATGTAAATTTCTGGCAATATGTCTAACAGACTAACACCATTACGAAAAGGATCCGATATAATATGGGTTTTATGTAGGGTTTGAAGATAATTAGAGCCTTAGAGGGCCTCTTCATGCTGTTGTTGCTTCTTATGTTGGCAATGTGTATGACAAAAACTATAGTCATAATGGTAACATACATTTTATTAGTCTGCGGTGTTTTTCTGAAACTCTGTTGTGTTCTGCAGTCTTGACTGATAGTTAGTCGAACTAGCGTAAGAAGAATTAACCTAGTAATTACTGCACCAAATGATAAATTAAAATGGTATGGCTAATTGCTTCTTTATAATCTTGTTGACTTATACCTTGTCTTGCCAGTTCTTTGAAAATCATGCCTCCATCTAGGATCTGTTGAAGCTTTATTTACTCAACATGGCATTGAAAGAGTCTCCAGTCGTCACCCTATGTACACCAATTTTTGTGTGTTTTCCTTGGCATGTAATACTTGGAGTTATTTTAGTACTACAATAGCATGAACAGATTATACATATAATTCGGTTTGGTGCAGAGCTTTTTCAGGCCACCAGATGACAACATTGCTTACACTGATGCTCCCAACCACATGTGCTATTCCTCTGTGTTTGATTAACCCCTTTTCTTTTCAGCCAGTTTTATTCAAAAAAGAAACAAACAAACCAAAAGAACAAAATTAGAGGCAGTAAAGTTAAAGTGTAAAGCTGTTCTGAAACTCTGTAAAAGAATCAAAAGAAAAGCTCATTGTGATCTAAAAAAGCTGGGTATGGAAAGTGGTATGTTTAAGGACATACATTGGACCTCCACACTTTTAAAACATTTATTATTTCTTTTCTCCCATATATACACCATATACACAAGGTATAAATAGCTGCTAACTCCATCACCCCTCGATGCCCATAAGAAATCTCTAATTGAGCTAGGCATAACCCACTAGTTTGGACCAGGATCATTATTCTTATTGCTCGGTGTAAATGTTGTGTGGTTATAAATTCTGTTGTGCATATATGCATGTATTGATGTGGTTCTTGCTGACTTTACAAATGATTTGAATGTTGGTGGATGATTTAATCACCTAAATGTTCGCTAATTCTGAATGACTCTCACTGATAAAAGTGCCCACATATTATTAAACGTTGGCAAATTACAACTGTCTTGTAGTTCTGAAAGAAACTCAAATCTTTAACTCAATTTTGAGTCAGATCACAGAGGAGGATACATGCTACTTATTTCTACTTTGTATTTTTAGTACATAAAGGGGATGCATGTTTGGGCCAGGATTTTAATTTGTGCATTATACAAGAAATATTTTATCATCATTTTGTATAGTCAGGGTTTCATGGCTAAGTAGGGGGGCATTTGATCCTACTGATGCAAGGGGCAATACTTTGATTTGTTTCATAACAGAGTTACAGCTTCACAGATAGCAAATTAAAGAGCTACAGAACACAGAAGTAAGACTTTTTATTTGCTGTTCCTTTCCCCTTGCACTATAAACTGTAAAAGCGTCATCTTATTCTAGTTAAATTAGTGAAGTGTTTCCCCTGGACTTAGTTCATCCTCCCATCATGATCATATCCTCCACCACCCCCACCGCCATAACCTGGACCGCCTGAGCCCGAGCCTGCCCCATATCCACTTCCTCCACCATTGCTGCCCCAACCAGATCCAGATCCTGACCCGAAGCCACCACCTCCTCCTCCGCCATTGCTAAATCCACCACCATTACCACTACCCAAGCCATACCCGCTTCCAAAGCCACCGCCAACTTCACCACCAAAGCCTCCGCCCCTACCACCTCCCTGTCCAAAACTACCAGAGCCGTAACCAGACCCTCCCCCGTAACCACCAGCTGTCAGATGCCCTCGATAGGTGGCCTCTTCACCATGCCAATTCTGGAGCCCTTTGTCCAAATCATTTCTCTTCTCTCTCAGGGACCTACCTTCTCTGGTGGCTTCAACAGCTATATAACTAAACAGCCCCATGGCCAAGAAAATAAGACTCCAAGAAACCACATTACTCCTTCCCATGACTTCTCGTCCAAATTGCAACTTTACCTTCAAAACAGAAGACATACATACTTAAAGGTCACTATTCAAAGAGAGAGAGAGAGAGAGAGAGAGAGAGAGAGAGAGAGAGAGAGAGAGAGAGAGAGAGAGAGAGAGAGATCTCACTCTTTGCATCTGGATAT
>QANW01005609.1:1243876-1317250 GCA_003254865.1 Dryas drummondii
AGAGAGAGAGAGAGAGAGAGAGAGAGAGAGAGAGAGAGAGAGAGAGAGAGAGAGAGAAGTCTCACCACTATGTTCTGTAATGTCTTTTAGCTTTCCTCTACTATTTTCTGTAGCTGAGAGCTGAGAGCTTTAACCAAATTCAAGCCAGAGAGAGAACTAGAAAGAAAGCAGCCTAAAATGGTTGCACAAAAATGAGGTTGAGGTTGAGTACGTAGAAATAGGGGTCCCCTAGATTTATATGGAGGTGGTTCTTCTTTGTTAGGGTTTGGGTTTGTAAGAGCTGCTGAGCAGATTGGCGGGAAAGCATAACTTGCAGCAGCGTCTGCGTGCGAGCTGATTCTGGTGCTGAGGGCGATTTGCATGACACAATGGTGCAAAGTTGTTGCCTGAGGTTGCGAGTACTATATCGTAATGAGGATTTTGGTCATCTACTGGCCTGTGGGCTATGGGCTTCTGGTCATTCCGTTAATAACAAAGCAAGTTCTACTTCTCTTCTTTTTCTTGGCCATTAAGTTCTACTTCAATCGGTCCAAATTCAACGAAATAAAGGGCTAGAGAGAATATGGGCCGGGCTAAGATGATAAATTATTAGATAATGTTCTTAAAATAATAATCAAGAATTATATACTTTTTTTTTATTGTTTCTTTCTTTCTTTGTATAAACTATAAAGTAAGACATGAGTCATGACCGACTGTCCTTAAGGTCGCGTTGAATTAAAACGCAAACTGACAATCTTATTGGTGGACCCTATGGTATTGGTAGGTGAACGTATGGGTTTCCAATGTTTGTGTGGTGCTTAAGCTTTAAGCCACCGTTCGTTAAGATTTTATTTGAATGGTCTCAAATCAGAGAATACACCTAATAATTTTTTCTCAAGTAAAGCCTGCAATGTACAACAGAGAGATTTTGTTTTTATTTTTTGAGCTAATAGGCAAAAGGAAATTATGGGGACCGATATTTAGGTCTCTCCATGGTTTCCATTTTTCTTGGTTGGTCTGAAAATCCAGTAAGAATGCCAATAAACGAGGTGATGGGACCATCCAATGTTGAGCTGCCTCATAGCGACAACGATTATAACCGTATATGCTTCTAAAGCTTAGTACATGTCAATCATTAATGGGAGGTGGTGGCATTCACAATCAATCATCAAATTGGCTCACTAAATATTGTGTTAGTACAGGCCCGGCCATCATATATTGACCAAAAAATATATATCTTATCATTTAATGGGTAAACTTTTTATAGAAAAAGTATATTAATGAATAAAATACTTTATATTTTACCTATATAAACCACCAATCGATTTTAAGGGCAAAACGTTCGCATGCATAGATATGAAAGAGCGTATGAACAAAATTACACTATATGAAAGACTACTTCTACAGCTTTTGCCCTAGCCGATTCATAAACATTAAACAGATGGTGATCATCAAATGCCCCTAATTATTGAGAGTGAGTTCTAAATTACATCTATAATTATTGATGGTTGTCCGCTCTAATCGGAAAAGACAATTCAACACACATAAGCAATCAAACTGAGAATTGACTTGTTGTGACCATCTTCAAATTATTTTGGCGTCTTTGGGTGGGAGAAAATGACATTCCAGCAACAAATATCATAATTGTTATGCATGTGGCAGTTGCTTCATGCATCAGCCGCCCGATTTATAGGAAGCTTTTCTATCATTATTATATGGGTTATGAATAAGATTATCATCTAATTAATTTCTTTCTTGATAAACTTTCATAAACAACTTCTAATTATAAATAATAGAATGCATGTAGACGATTTTATATTGAAGCAGTCCATAAAATTAGTTTTTGGTTTCTCCTAAATTAGCTGAAACAACATGCCAATTGAGTGATAAAGATGTGATGGGGACAATTATAAGCAGGCAAACAATTGAGGGGTCACAAAAGCAAGATTCCACAAAAAGCTTAGAGAGGTGATTCTTCAATCACTCATACACCATTGCTTGCTCTCTTTTCTTTTTCTCTGCCAATCACCAACTTGGAATCATGATACCTCTGAAACTGGTAAAACAAAATTCACATCGCTTTCACATTAATTATTTTGGCCAACATGAAATGATGTTGGCTTAATCTGATATTTTTTATTAATACAAAAGTTCCTTGTTCGAAGCTGAGCAGGTTCGCATTATTCGAATTAGAAGTTAGCTTAATAATTTAGATTAAAGGTCTTAATTCTTAAATTTTGATTGTAGTCTCTATATTTGACTCCCATAAGCTCCACTTGTATTTGGTTGTCAATGGTACAATAAGATTTTGATATGATACCATGTACCTTACAAAGTTATAAGTTAAAATTGAAAAATAAAAAATTATGAGAGGAGTAGTGAGAAGATGAGTTAAGAATTTAAAATTTAAAATAAGGGAAGAGTTAAATTTCTTTCAATGTAACAAAAAAACAATATGAGAGGAGGTTCAAGAAGAAGACGACCACTTAAATTAAGCTCAATGTTTATATTGGAAGGTAAAAAGTATTGTATTAATATATTTAAATTGAGAATCCAAAGCCTTAATCCATGTTTACCACTATGAAGCACTTTACAAATGCCAATGCTCTGCACCCAAACCCTTCTAATTATAAGCACTAAGCAAATTAGCAATAGAAAAAAGAAAAAGAGCTTCCACTCAACAATTATTAGTGGTAGGGTCCCTTTGGAGCAAATTTCAACAAAGTAGCAAATGGAGTGGGAGGAAGTCCAAGGAGAAACATAAAATGGATGTATTGCTTGTCTTTTTCTTTCATGATCCGATATTGAAACATACAATATAACTATATAAGCATTATCTAAAACAAATGCGATTTTTTTAAGGAACTTCAATGAGTTCATGATCATTCATACAAGATAACGTGATCTGATATACGCTATCTATCTCTGATGGTATAAGATTACAAATGATTTGTACGATCATGATTCATGTCCATGCAGGCTCACATTAGATGGCCAATATCATTCCATTATGTTATGCTGATTGCTGGTAAGAGCTGAAAGTTGAAACCATCTTCACATACAGTCACCAATCAGCATCCTAATGAATCTTAATGTTAGTGGGACTTCCACTATAACCTTCGGATGAGGAATGATGTTCTCAGTCCAACTGAAAAAATATTCTATTTTTGAACAGTCTTATATGCATGTCTTGTTGTTAAATTGTTAATTTCAACCATTAACATTTAATCGGATACCGTAATATAATGAATATTTGACATGTAAATATTACCACATACAAGTTCTTTAATTACCCTTAACTTCTCTCCTTAGACCTTGTTTGTTTCTAGGTAAACATAAGTTTTTCCCTTGTGAAACACAATTAATGATGGATGGATTGTCATGCTCAAAATTTCAATTTTCACAATTAAAGTGAGGGAACAAGTCCCTTGCAATGAGTATCACTGAATGATTACGCAATCTAAAGGCATTTCGCATCTGGCAAATGTGGACAAGGACCTGGAAAGTAATAGCATGGTGACAGATTTGGCCATTTTTACCCATCCATCTCAAATCTCACTAGGCAGGCAAATGCTCTGCAGCAGTACCTTATCTTTTTTGCAAGGATTTTATGCCTGTTAACATTATATTGGCTAGCATATATAACCCTGTAAAATATTTGGATTTCAGTGCGTGTTTGTTACAAAGATGATGCAGTACAATGATACAATCAATCAAGGCTTACAAGCGTAAACCTAAAAAAAACAAGAAGTCTAGAATCCATCAAAAAATTAAGAGAAAACTTCAATAATTAATTTGATAAAAATAATAATAGTTAATTCAGCTAGTAATTATAAAATTGCTTAAGTATGCTTAAAAAAACCTTAGGTGCAAACAATTTTATAATTAAGACCCAAAGATAATTACAAACCCAAATAAAATATAAACAAAAATAAATAAAATATCTAAAAATTTAAAATGCAGTTTTGAAGTCTTAAACGATCTCAGAATGCCGAATCATCCGACTAGTAGAAATCATTTTTTAAATCTGTAACAATCGAGCTGTCGCATAAACTTCTCTGTTATCAGTTATGCATTAAAAACCACCTAAAAGAGAATTGCGTCACTCCATCGTTAATCATTAAACCCAGCTTAAAGACTTTTTTTTTTTTTGGCCAAAGCTTAAAGACTTTTAAAGACTTTCTAAGAATTGCGTCACTCCATCGTTTTAGTATGCTTAATTTTTAATTTTAATTTTTTCTTTGGTTTGGTTGGGTTGGCCCACATAATACCACCAATTATGCAGAATGGGAGAATAAGAATCAAATTTGCAATGAGAAAGAGGCTGTTAAAAAGAAAGAGAAAAAAAAAAAAAAAGAGAGGCTCATATCATATCATTGTCCCACCACAGCACTCAAGTGGAGAATATTTTAAATAGAGAAGTATCAAGAGAATCTCTCTCATTGGCACTGCAGCTCCCAAACTCAGGACCAAAAAGAAAGAAGAAAACAAAAAACAGAGAGCTCTGCTATTGCCTGAAACTCAGAATTGAAGATGAAGATGAAGATGATACCCATTTTCATGCTTCTAGTAACGCTTATGCTGGTGGCCATCTCTCACTTGTGCGTGGTCGCAGAAGAGAGACAGCAGCAAGTGAAAAAGACTTACATCATCCACATGGACAAGTCCCAAATGCCAGCAAGTTTCGATGAAGATGACCATTTCCAATGGTACGACTCATCTTTGAAATCAGTGTCCAATTCAGCAGACATGCTCTACACCTACAAAACCTTAATCCACGGCTTCTCCACGAGGCTTACTCCCGAGGAAGCCGAGCTGCTCGAAAAACAGTCTGGAATTCTCTCTGTTTTGGCCGAAAGGAGGTACGAGCTCCACACAACTCGTACCCCCGAGTTCCTCGGGCTGGGAAAATCCGACGCAGTGTTACCGGCGTTGGATAAATTGAGTGACGTGGTTGTGGGAGTAGTAGACACCGGTGTGTGGCCGGAGATCAAAAGCTACGACGACACAGGTCTTGGGGCAGTGCCAAGTAGCTGGAAAGGGCAGTGTGATGTGGGAAAAAACTTCAATTCCTCAAGCTGCAATAAGAAACTCATTGGTGCGAGGTTTTTTTCCAAAGGGTATGAAGCCGCTTTTGGACCCATCGATGAAAAAGCAGAATCAAAATCTCCAAGAGATGATGATGGGCATGGAACACACACCTCGAGCACTGCAGCCGGGTCCGCAGTCTCTGGAGCAAGCTTATTTGGCTACGCTCCAGGGACAGCGCGGGGCATGGCTCCACAAGCTCGTGTAGCCACATACAAGGCGTGTTGGCTTGGGGGGTGTTTCGGGTCTGATATCATAGCTGCAATGGAGAAGGCTGTTGAAGATGGGGTCAATGTTTTGTCTTTGTCAATTGGGGGATCCTTGTCTGATTATTACAGAGATACAGTTGCAATCGGAGCTTTCTCTGCCGCGGCACAGGGGATCCTTGTGTCGTGTTCCGCCGGAAATGCTGGACCGGAGTCCGGGAGCTTGTCCAATGTTGCACCCTGGATAACCACTGTGGGTGCTGGAACATTAGACCGGGATTTCCCAGCTTTCGTTAGCCTTGGAAATGCAAAGAAATACAGAGGAATATCACTCTACAGGGGAACATCCTTGTCTGGTGGATTGATTCAACTTGTTTATGCTAAAACTGCAAGTAACTCCTCAAGTGGTGAACTATGCGCTCCAGACAGTTTGATTCCCGGGAAAGTTGCCGGGAAAATCGTGGTGTGTGATCGAGGGGGGACTCCGAGGGTCCAAAAGAGTTTGGTGGTGAAGAAGGCTGGTGGGGTTGGGATGATTTTGGCAAACACTCAAGCTTATGGAGAAGAACTTGTTGCTGATGCATATCTCTTGACTACAGCAGCGGTTGGCCAGAAAGCTGGGGATGCAATCAAAAGTTATATTGCATCGAATGCGAATCCCACGGCCACAATTGCTCTTGGAGATACAGAGTTGGGGGTCCAACCCTCACCAGTGGTTGCAGCATTCAGCTCCAGAGGACCAAATTTAGTCACTCCGGAAATACTCAAGCCAGACCTAATAGCACCAGGAGTGAATATCCTAGCTGGGTGGAGTGGTGCAGTTGGACCAACTGGGCTAGATGAAGACAAAAGGAGGGTCAGCTTCAACATCATTTCGGGTACTTCCATGTCGTGCCCCCATGTGAGTGGCTTAGCCGCCCTGGTCAAGGCAGCTCACCCGGAATGGAGCCCTGCAGCCATTAAGTCTGCCCTCATGACCACATCCTATACAGCATACAAAGATGGAGGAACAATCATGGATGTTGATACTGGAAATCCCGCAACACCGTTCGATTATGGTGCCGGGCATGTGGATCCAGTGGCAGCCCTTGATCCTGGGCTTGTTTATGATGCTGCTGTTGAGGACTACCTAGGCTTCCTCTGTGCTTTGAATTATAGCACAAGTATGATCAAGCAAACCACTCACAGAGACTTCACTTGCAGTACAAGCAAGATATACAGCCTTGGAGATTTTAATTACCCATCTTTTGCTGTGCCTCTAGAAACATCTTCAGGTAAAGGGGGTGGTACTGGTGCATCAAGCACTGTGAAATACACAAGGACTCTGACCAATGTGGGTGCCCCCGGAACATACAAGATCTCAGTGTCTTCACAGGCACCATCAGTGAAGATCTTGGTTCAACCAGAATCACTGAGTTTCAGTGAAGCATATGAGAAGAAGACTTATACTGTGACTTTTGTTGCCACTTCTTCGCCATCCGGTACAACCAGCTTTGCTCGCTTGGAATGGTCCGATGGGAAACACATAGTAGGCAGTCCTATTGCTTTCAGCTGGGTATAATTTTAACAATATTTGAAGAATTGATCTACCTCCTGATTAGGGCTGGGAGGTTCCTGCTAAAAACCAACTGTATATTTCATTGTATGTTGTGAACTTGTCTTGTACCTCTCTTGTTCTCCAGAAACTGAGCAAATATAGCCAGTTGATGTATTTCTTATTGCACTATTGAAATTAAAAGGGGAAAGAAATGATGGAAAATCGATTGTACAGGAAACTGTATAAGGAATTGACATGGGGATTTGAAAAGGATTTCCATTTGTATTCATATAATTAAAGCTAGATGCCCTCATCTTCATTTTCTTGGCTCAATTTTTTTTTTTTTGAAGCATAGTAAGAGGCACTAATAATTGGGCCCTTCTTTTCTTTTCTTTTTTTTGGCCCAAGAAAACTGAAGGACTCCATAATTGGATCATCACATCTATGATCTTGTCAGTTATTCTTACCACACTTAATCCTCATAAAAGTGAATCTCAAATGAGAATTAGAAGGTGAAGAAAGACACTCAGGGTCACAGGACTAGGCAATGGCTGTGGTTTCTTTAATAGTAATTACAGGCCATATCCCTGCAGTTCTTAGTACAACATCACCAGATATTATTAAGTTGAAAGAGAAGAATTCTACTATTTTTCAATATAGGATCATCCAGTGTGTCCCTTGAACATGATAAACAGTAGCTTTGGAAGAGATTACTCTGTCAAATGTTATGGGCTCATTCCTTACTAGACAGCTAGTCAATAGTTTCTAATCCCTTTTGGGTTAAACTCAACAATGCTATTTGAATCTCAAGAAATGGCAAACCTTGTTGACATGGAGGCTGTTCCCAATCTAATCTTGAAGGGTAAAAAGTAGCTTCTATATGCTGTGTGTGGTACCAACAACATGGGCAGAAGCTTGTCTATTATTCTGCTAATGCAAACAATCTTAAGCCTATGCTACTGCCAGGCAATGTGCTACAACATTTGCTTCTCACAGCCTATGCCGAAAGCTGACCACTTGTAGAGTGCTGAATAAAAGCTTTACATCCTCTACTAAATTATCCTTGTAAGTCGTAAGCAAAGCATTCCTTATCCTTAATTTTTCACCATCTTACTTGGAGAATGCTTAAGTACCGAAGTCGCAAAAGAATGCCATGTGAATTTTAATTTTTTTGTCGCTGCATTTCCCAAACAAAAAGATTACTTGGAGAAAACAAATTGCACTGCCAAATGCATGGGGCTTGGAATCTCTAGAGAAGAATTGAACAAACAATCACGTTCACCATAATCCCAAAAGAGTATTAGACTGAATTGGACGTTCAGGTTTCTATGACTGGACAGTGGCTATGGTTACTTTAATAGAAATTACATGTCATATGTCCTGCATTTTTCAGTACAATATCACCAGATTTTTTTAAGTTGAAAGATAAGTTTTCTACATACTTTTCAAAATACAATCATCTGCTACAACTTAAGCCAACAATCTTAAGTCACTTCATCAAAAAAACAATTCATACTTAGCCAAGAAATCTCCTCCTACAACTTTTGTTTCTCTCAGCCTATACTGAAAGCTGACCACTTGTAAGTTCCTGAACAAAAGCTTTACATCCTCTACCAAATTACCCCTGGAAGCCAAGCATTCCTGATTCTCTTTTACCACCAGTTGTATAATATCCATAACATGGCTTTCCACCATAACTTTATAGAAGTCAGCCTCCAGAGCCATTTGAATAAAGCTAATGAAACAATACATAAGATATAACCGTGCTCGTCTCTAAGATTTATAGGCCTGTACGACAATTAAAAAATGATCCATTTTTAACGTACTCACACAAAGAGATGAATGAAAAGACCAAGTGATTCAATCAAAATTCAACCTATAAACTAAGATATTTTAACTACTCAAGTCCATTAAAACCCAAATTCATATATTGATGCAGAAAGTACAGAAATAGTTCAACTTGCCCTCTCCTTGTTTCTTAAAAAACAAAAATCCTATATTGATTTTTTTTTTTTTTTTATGGTAATATGATTGTAAAAGCAATACAATAGAAACACTCAACAATACATATAGTAGTATACGACACTACATGCATGAAATTACATTTTCCCATTTGCTATTGATCCACAATATCTGCTTCCTAACATTTTCTTTTAAGTTCATATAGGAAACTGCGAAAAAAACTGATTGGCAAAGTAATCAAGTCTGCTATGAGGAGAGCTCATTAAAAAAGAGAAGAGAAAAACTCACGTGGAGAATATTTAGATAACGAAGTACCAAAAGGTTCATATAATATAGTACGTGTTCCACCATCAGCACTCACATGAAGAATATTTAAATAGCAAAGCAGTACCAAAAGAGCCTCTAGTCCATGTGAATTGGAATTCCATTGTTGTCGCTGCATTTCCCAAATACAAAGATTATATATTACTAAGAAATAAAGTAGTAAAAGAAATACTCCCCTATTGCCCTGAAGCTCAGAAGTTCAGGCTTGCAAACAGTAAGAAGATGAAGATACCCATTTTCATACTCTACGAACGCTCATGCTTCTGGTTATCTCTCAAATCTGCATGGTAGCAGAAGAGAGGCAACAGAAAATGAAAAAGACTTGCATCATTCACATGGACAAGTCCAAAATGCCAGCAAATTTTGAGGATGATCATTTTCAATGGTAGGACTCATCTTTGAAATCGTTATCGAGTGGATAATATAAACTTTCCACCGTCAGCACTCAAGTAGAGAATATTCAAGTAACAAAGTACCAAAAGAGTCTCTCAGTGCCATGCGAATTTCAATTCCATTGCTGCATGCCAGAAAGAGAAAAGCTGCTATGAGGAGCACAATAAAAAAGAAAAGAAAAGCTCAAGTGGAAAATATATAGATAGATAAGTACCAATGTATCACATAATTTTTCACCATCAGCACTTACGTGGAGAATGCTTAAGTAGCGAAGTCCCAAAAGAGTTAGTCAATGCCATGTGAATTTTAATCATTTTGTCGCTACCTTTCCCAAACAAAAAGATTATATAACAATTGCCCTGAACTCCCCTATTGTCCAGAAACTCAGAAGCTCAAGCTTGCAAACACTGAAAAGATGAAGATACCCATTTTCATGCTTCTACTAACGCTCATGCTTCTGGTTATCTCTCAAATATGCGTGGTAGCAGAAGAGAGACAACAGCAAATGAAAAAGACTTACATCATTCGCATGGACAAGTCCAAAATGCCAGCAAGTTTTGAGGATGACCATTTCCAATGGTACCACTCATCTTTGAAATCAGTGTCGAATTCAGCAGACATGCTTTACACGTACAACATGCAATTCACGGCTACTCAACAAGGCTAACTGCTGAGGAAGCTGAGCTGCTTGAAAAGCAATCAGGAATTCTTTCTGTTCTTCCTGAGTTGAGATATGAGCTTCACACAACTCGGACCCCCGAGTTCCTTGGATTGGGAAAAACCAATGCCGTCTTCCCTGCATTGGGTAATAAAGCTAGTAAGGTGGTTATTGGAGTAGTAGACACCGGTGTATGGCCTGAGATCAAAAGCTACAATGACAAAGGTCTTGGACCAGTGCCAAAAAGATGGAAAGGGAAATGCGAGGAGGGAAAGAACTTCAACTCATCAAGCTGCAATCAAAACTCATTGGTGCCAGGTTTTTCTCAAAAGGGTACGAAGCAGCACTTGGACCCATGAATGAAAAAGTAGAATCAAGATCACCAAGAGATGATGACGGCCATGGAACTCATGCCTCGACCACTGCAGCCGGGTCCCCAGTTCCCGGAGCCAGCCTCTTTGGTTATGCTTCAGGAACAGCACGGGGGATGGCCACGCAAGCTCGCATAGCCACCTATAAGGCGTGCTGGCTCCAGGGGTGTTTCAGCTCTGATATTTTAGCAGCAATGGAAAAGGCTATTGAAGATGGAGTCAACATTTTGTCTTTGTCTATTGGGAGATCCCAGTACCAGGATTTGTACGAAGACTTAATTGCTGTCGGAGCTTTCTCTGCTGTTGCCAAGGGAATCTTCGTGTCGTGTTCAGCCGGAAATGGTGGACCAGAATGGGGCAGCACGACCAATAATGCACCTTGGATAACCACCGTGGGTGCTGGAACATTAGACCGGGATTTCCCGGCTTATGTTAGCCTGGGAGAAGGAAAAAAATACAGAGGCATTTCAGTCTACAGGGGAAAACCATTAACTAGTGGATTACTTCCGCTTGTTTATGCTGGCAATGCAACCAACTCCACAAGTGATGATCCATGTGCTGCTGACAGTTTGATTCCTGCAAAGGTTGCTGGGAAAATTGTGGTGTGTGACCGAGGAGGGACTGCAAAGGTCCAAAAGGGTGTGGCGGTCAAAAAGGCTGGTGGTGTAGGGATGATTTTGGCAAACACTAAAACTTCTGGAGAAGAACTTGTGGCCGACTCATATCTCTTGCCTACAGCAGTGGTTGGCCAGAAAGCCGGTGATGCAATTAAGCGATACATTGCCTCACATGCTAACCCGAAAGCCACATTTGGTTTTGGAAAGACAGAGTTGGGTGTCCAACCCTCACCACTGGTGGCTGCACTCTGCTCTAGAGGACCAAATCCAGTAGTTACTGATATACTCAAACCAGACCTAATAGCACCAGGAGTGAATATCCTCGCTGGGTGGACTGGTGCAGTTGGACCAAGTAGACTAGATGAAGACACAAGGCGGGTCAGCTTCAACATCCTTTCGGGCACATCCATGTCCTGCCCCCATGTGAGTGGACTCGCTGCCCTTCTCAAGGCGGCTCACCCAAAATGGAGCCCTGCAGCCATTAAGTCTGCCCTCATGACCACATCTTATGCAACATACAAAAATGGAAAACCAATCAAAGATGTTGCTACTGGAAAGCCTGCAACACCATACGATTATGGCGCCGGGCATGTGGACCCAGTGGCAGCCCTTGAACTGGCCTTGTTTATGATCTTGCTGTCGAGGACTACCTAGGCTTCCTCTGTGCCATGAATTATCCACCAGAAGATATCAAGAAAACCACTCACATAAACTTCACCTGCGAAAAGAATTACAGGGTTGAAGATTTGAATTACCCATCTTTTTCTGCTGCCATATGGTCCACTTCAACCACTATAAAATACACAAGAACTCTGACCAATGTGGGTACCCCAGCAACATACAATGTCTCAGTGACTACACAGACACCATCAGTGAAGATCTTGGTCGAACCAAAATCACTGACTTTCAGTAAAGCATATGAGAAGAAGACTTATACTGTGACTTTTGTGGCCAGTGTTTTGCCATATCATACAACCAGATTTGCTCGCTTGGAATGGCCCGATGGAAAGCACATAGTAGGTAGTCCTATTGCCTTCCTCTGGCTGAACTGATCTATCTCCAGATCAAGAGTGAAGCTGGTCCCTTCTCATCCTTAGATGCTGGTGCTGATTGTTATTTGTTTCTCTTTTATTTTTGTTGTAGTTGTCTCCCATAACAAATCAACTTTGTTTTTCTAGAAAAACAAGTAGAGAATTTTGTTATGCATATCACTTTCTGTTTTAGTTGTCTCCCATCAATCTCATCTCCACAAAACACTTTATTGCTGCCACAGCATGACCACCTTTAACATACCCGTTGATCAATGTCCAAGCAACCACATCCATCCTTTTTGCGTACTTCCATCAAGCACCTAGTTGGCAACTTAGCAAACTACAATTACGCACAACTAGGGAAAACCAATCTTGATCATCACATCTATGATCATGTCATGACTCAATTTACTAATTTTCCATCAAGTACTACTACAATTTGGCATCATTTGATGAACCATTGTAACAATTTAGATACATTAAATTTCCCTATAATGGAGCTATCTCTTTCATATACACCAAATTTGCTGAGGCATTTTCTTAACACCAACAAATAGAAAAACTAAATAGTGGTTCTATTTTGACCACCCTAAACTACTTTCTTGACCCCCTATTTATTTTTTCCCTCACTTTTCAATTGTACCCTTAATGAAAGTCAAAAAAAAAAAAAAAAAGACCAAAAACCCAACCAGCTACCCCACCCCGCATTGACCACAGCGGTGGAAGGGGCCACAGACAGTAGGCTTGAGTTGGGGTGGCTCAGTGGCTGGTTGGGTTTTTTCTTTTTATTATTTTTTTAAAGTGTTTTATTTTATTTAAATGTAAAATTTAAATATGAGGTCAAAAAAGAGGTTTGGGGGAGTCGGAACAGAATTACTCAAAACTAATGTAAGGTAACAAACAATTACACTCACCATAGACAGAGATAAAACAGACTTGTCAGACATTCTTACCACACCTTCAATCCTCACAAAAGCGACATCACATAAAAATGGATCTCAAATAAGAATTAGACTGAATTAGCAGGTGAACCTGAATTGGTTCCCAGGACTCGGCAGTGGCTGTGGTTTCTTTAATAGCAATTACATGTCATTATTCCCATATATTATTCAGTTGAAAGAGAAGATTTCTATACACTTTTCAAAATATAATTATCTGGTGTGTCCCCTGAACATGATAAACAGTAGCTTTGCAGGAGATAACTCTGTCAAATGTTTATGGACATTCCTTACTGGTCAATAGTTCCTAACCTCAAGGCTACACTCTCAAACAAAGCCTTTTAATCTTAGAAACGGAAAACCTTGTTCATCTGGAGACTGTTTCCCAATCCAATCACCACTGGTGAACAGCAGCTTCTATAAGCCGCATGGTTACCCAGAACATAGACAAGGAACTCATATTTTACTGCAAATGGTCTTTAATACATTCCTTACAAGCTGCAGACACTAGGCCAATAATTTCAGGTTCCACTGAGAACAAGATTTATGAGAACAAGCTATAATGACATACATTTAGCATTAGAGAGAGAGAGAGAGAGATTTGCAATAACATTGTATAAAGTCGTATAGCAGTCTACAATGCCAACATCAAGAAATCGATCAAAATGAAATACTTTGAAGTTACAACAAGAAAAAGCTAAAAAATGAATATAAAAATCCGAGCATCATTCTGAATCCTCCATGGACTGACAAACAGGGAGGTAATATGTATCGAGCTGCCAATACTTTTGTTTGACACCTTCCCAAACTTTTTCTCCTAAACAATCCTTAACAGGCAAGGGAATGAACTGTGTGGAGTAACCCAAATTCTGGAGCTCTAGCTGAACCAAGTGACAGTAAACAACATGGAAGAATGCATTACCTCCACAAAGGCCATTGAAGAATGAGTAGATTCCCCCGGACTTCAACAACACAGGAAGATGTTGGTGGAACTCCCTCAGGTCTTCATAGTACTCTCCATAGGTGTCAAAGAAAATCCCTGAACAAACAAATGAACCCAACACTTCAAAACCTGTCCTATTGGAATTGAGAATAAACATTTCCATACTCATAAAATTGAAGCTTTACACAGCTATTTCCACAAACACATACCATCATAAGATTGAAGTTGAGAAACAACATCCTGCCAGCGGCCGAATATGATGTTCACATTATCCTTCTGACCCCACCCAGTTTTAAGCATACGCTCATAAACCTCTGGGTGAGCCTCAATGATAGTATGCGAAGCAGGGGAGTATTGTTGAATAGCTGTATCAACAAGACCCATTCCAAACCCAATGTTCAATACATGACCACCTCCTGAGCAAACAGCTTTCGCATGTGCCTCCATCAATGGCTTCTCCCAAGCCATCATCACAGCCTTACTTTCAGAGTCCATCAACTTGTCCTCACTGAAGCTCACTCTGTCTTCCAAGTAATCCCCATTACCATTACCATCCCCATTCTTATTCTCTTTCCTCGCAATCGTTCCCAGTACCAACTCAGCTTGAATCCCTGTTCAACATACAAACCCAAATTAGACTACTTTTCTATAATTTTCAATGTAAAAATAACAAAAGGTAAAAATTTCAAACACGAACCGGCATTGAGGAGGATTTCATAGGCGTCCTCGTGACCCGCCTCCATGGCCAAATCGCCGGCGGAGAGATTGGAGGGAGAGAGGGCGTTCCAGGGCGCACCAGCTTCCAGAAGGCTCTTCACGGCGTCGGCGTGGCCCAACTTGGCCGCGTGCAACAGCGGACTGAGGCCGTCGCCGTCGAAGTACGACACGTCAGCTCCGGACTCTATCAAAGTCTTCACCTTTTCGGTGTCGCCGTTCCTCGCCGCCTCGCATAGTTGCTCGCCTCCCTCCATGTCTGTCGTAGTGTCTGCCAAACCCTGGTCAAAGGTTTATCAATAAAGGATAAATTGGATTTACCTCCCCTGAGGTTTCTAAAATTACGCCAACTATATTTTAATTAGGGATAAAAATCAAAAACACCCATTGCACACTTCTTTATAGTTTATAATGATTGGATGCACATTATAACTAACGAACAACATTAGCTCGTAATTAGATTGTTTTAAGTAATTTATAATTCATCGTCTGAAGTATTAGGTTGGGTGCGTTTGGTTTAAGTTTTTGAGACTTTAATGGAAAATTAATTTCATTTTTATGTTTGATAAGTACATAAAAGAAAAATCATTTTCTGGTGCAAGAGAAATGATTTTCTTATTGAGAGAAAAATGAAACCTTTGCTAGAGTTTGAGTTTTGTTTTCTCTCATTCTAGAAAAATATTTATTGCTTATTTTGTGGACTAAACTAACTCTGATATTTTATTAAATTAATTAAAAAATATATTGTTTTTGTTTAATAAATAAGGGTATAATTGAATAACTAGACCAATTTTATTTCTTATTTTTGTACAAATCAAACAGGGAAATTATTGATTTACTTTCCCAACATTACCAAATGGGAAAATTAGAATCTTATATTCTCTTTTACCAAAAAATCAATTCCGTGAACCAAACGAGTCTAAGTGCATTCGAACACTCAACTTAAAAGTTGATCGGTTTATTATTGGGGAAAAAACAATTTTGGTCTCTGTGTTTTACTCTAAAAACGTATTTGGTTTTTGTGGTTTCAAAATTTCATATTTGATCCTTATTTTTTATATTATTTGCAATTTTAAGACATTTTATAATCAATTTTAAATTTTACTCAAATTAAAACTTATAACTTATTTAGACTCACAAGTTTTACTAAATAATGACAAAAAAATCTTATATGCAACCTTCAATTTAATTTTTAAACAAAAATTAAAATTTTGAATTTATTAAAATTGTCCTCATATTGCAAATAACATAAAATATATAGACCAAATGTGAAATTTTAAAATCATGGTGACCAAATTTGTTTTTGAAATAAAACACAGCGACTAAAAACATTTTTTTCCTTTTTTTTTTTTAGACTTAAAAAACATACCCTTATAATTATCCTATTAATATTCTTTTCTTATCAGCATATTCTATTTGTTTTCTTATCAAAATTTAGGCAAGTTTTGGGTTTTTTATTAGTTATTGTTAAACAAGATATTGTGAATCTTAGATTTGATAATTAAAATCTTTAATAATGGCTGCCTAGCTATAGCCTATAATGGAACAGAGCCAATCCAACTAGCCAACTGTAAATCAGGTGTACATTGTAAGCAAGTTTTATTGACGAAGAAAAACATAAGCAAACAACAAGTCCCAAAGAAGTCAAGAAAACTAGATTGGCGGCACTTGTTTAAGCTTCGAAAGAGTTGTCCATAATGCCAATTGCCATGTTAATCCAGCAGTCAATGGACCACAATTTATTGACGCGGAGGGAGGGGCATCACCATCACCATCTCCTATATAATATCTGCCACATTGACGGCGAAACGACATCGTCTCTGGATTTCTAGAAACTCTCTTAAATTAACACAAAAGAGAAAAAAAGAAAAAAAAGTTTTTCACATTTTTGGCATCACCTTCTTTCTCCTGCCTCGTCGAATCAACGAAATCTCTCATCTTCCTCTCATTTCTTAAATTATCTCATTGTCTGTTTCACATTTGTGATTCTGCTTGTACGGTCAATTTTATTGTTTCAAATTCATTTCGAAATCGAATTGCAGATTTTTTCAGCTAGGGTTTCGTTTTCTTCTGAATTAGAAAATTGTTAAGTTGTTGGTATATTTGATTCATAAATGGCATCGAGTTTTGATCGGTGGGAGAAGGATCCATTTTTCTCGGCTGCGGAGGAAGTTCAAGAATCCGCGGACAGGTAGCATTTCTTAATTTGTGTTTTCTTTTGGGCTCCAATCTTAAATATTTCCATTTGGCTTTGAAATTTCTTTTCAATTTTTTTATTGCAACTTTGAATTACATATATTCGGTCGCTTCAAGCTAATTTGAATCAAATACCAGCTTATGCAACGTTCAGCGGATTTTTTTTGGGCCTTAATTAATTGAAAATTCATGATTTACAGGTTAATATTCTATTGTTTTACCTACGTTTTCTCAACATCTGCAATTTGTTTTAAGTGCTCGTTGAGTTATTGGTTTTATCTGCAATGTGTTTGCCAGTAAAAACAGAATTAGGGGTTTTTTTCGTCTGCGATGCAATGTGCATTGACAGCTGAGAATGATATTTCGTTTGGCTTTGATTGTCATTAATTCGTTAGTTTTTATGTTTGTATGGTTCTGAAGGATGGAATCTACGTATAGAACATGGATTCATGCCAAGAAAGATACTTCCAGTACGTGGGATCCCGATGAACTCGGCAGGGATCTCCGTACAACCCTTGGAACTACCAAATGGCAGGTGTTCTCTCTCTCTCTCTCTCTCTCTCTCTCTCTCTCTGTGCTATGGATGTGGCCATGAACGCAGAGCGAACTTTATTAATTGGTATTATGCCAATATCAGTGTAGTGAGTAATTTATCGAATTTTGTGTGGGCAATGCAGTTAGAGGAGTTTGCACGAGCAGTCAGGTCAAGTTATGCTGGAAGCTCATGTGAAGATGCCAGAGACAGGCACCTTGAATTTATCAATGCCATCGAGGACCAGGTTTCTAAAGTTGAGATTTCATTACAGGAATCTGCTCTTTCAGAGGGCAAGGCTTCTCTGCCTCCTTGGGTGCGTTTGGATGAAGGAGAGTGCAATGAACTAGCATGTTTTCTTTCAGGACCATCAGCATCTGAACGGAAAGTTAGTTCTAAGAGTAATCCCAGGGATAGTGAAAACCAACAAGTGACAGGTATAGAATCAGCACCAGATTGTTCAAAGAACTCATGTGGTTCAGCTGAGTGGGGTTCCCGGGAAACTAGGGAGGAGAAGCCACAAGGACATAGGAGGACAGCTAGTGCTAGTGCTGACATTGGTTCCTGGAAAATTGCGGTTTTTGATGATGGTTACTTACCAAGTTCTTCTAGTATGATGGTTCAGCAACCTGTACGAAAGATACCCAGTTTATCTGGGTTTCTTGGTTCTATGGAATCCGCATCAAATTTGAAGTGGTCAAAGAATGGATTTAGGAAGTTGAAGGCAGTGGACCGTCATGAAGATGCTGATGCTGCATTATTACCAACTTCTCAGTTGACTAGGGTATGTATGCTTTAGTCTTATGATTAATTTACTACTGGAACTTTCCACTGTCTGTTTTGTGTTGCTAATGATTGAAATTATTGTTTTCCATTAAGGGCATCAATGCGTGCTATGAAAAAAGTAAGAGTTGTTTGGATAGTTGCGATGATTGTTATGATAAACAATTACATGGGTGGTATGGAGCTATTCAGAGACAACTTCAAAGGTCTCAGTACTATATGCAGTATAGTTGGCCTCCTCAAGTATCTTTTCTGATTGCTCTTCTCCTTTGCTTGATTGGTAAGCTTCACTGAGCCCTGTCACATCTTGCTTGCACTTTGAGATACAATACTTTGAAAAGTCAGTCTTGCTCTTAAAGATGAATGTAGTCTGGGCAGCTTAGATATGTTGCTTATCCAGCTAATTCATCTTCCCCCCTTCCTCCCCTGGGTTTTTCTGCCATTTACTTTCAGGGATGCCTTTGTATTTATGAGTTTCTTATTTTTGTGATAATTGGCTCTCTTTGCAGTTTTAATCGCGTTCTGTGCTATCTGAACTGTGACCCTGCCCTCAGTTTTTGGTAGTTCATGGAAGGATGAGGAGAAAGTGGTCTCGGTTCATTGAAAACATCAATATTTATGCTGTCAACTGATGGAGATAGAGGTAGGAAATATTATGTTCTCTTGAACACTGTACTTTGTTAACACATATTTGAAGTGCCAGGCGGTGAACACAACCTAGAGCCTTCAAAAGTTCCCTCTTTTGTTTTGTTGTTTTCCTATATCCTTTTTCAGTTTTGACATTTTTTGTGGAGGGTAAATTCTGTTGTATTATAGTTCAATCAATATCAGAGAAAGTTGGGCCAGGGTTGTAAGCTAAATCTTTGCTCTGTGCTATACTGGATCTTGTAATATAATTTTTTTTTTTTTTCTCTCGTGTAGCTGCTTGTTCTGTACTGGTACTGTTTGTGTAGTGTATAAACATTCAGATTTTCTTAGCCTTCATATAGACTTGTTATTGGCATTAAAAAAAAATACGACTTGTTGACTCTCTCTCTCTCTCTCCCCTTATATATGATATTTGATAGTGGTATTTTATGGTTGAGAAAGTTTTATTTCAAATTTTGATCGAGGGAAGACACAAACCCAGAGATTTCTGTGAATGGCTTTTAAAATATATATGGGCTTGTGGAAAAATCTTATTGGCAATTTGTGGTCTGAAATGGAGGTATATCTGATGTTGAGTTTTAACTCTCGTCCCTGCTTATAGTATTTCAGCTTTCTGGAAGTTGCTTCCATTTGACTTAATCACTTGTACAGACAGGGAAGGCAATCGCAGTGCATTCTAAATTTCTAATTGATCTCTTCACCAACCTAACAAAAGCGAGAAAGAGAGGAGGGAGAGGAGGGGTATCCCAATGCAAATATTTGAGAAAAAAAATTGTTGGGTATAGAAAGTGAACATTGGGGCCTTATTTTTTTTTGTTTTTTTTTAGAATTACCCATATCTTTATCCTATTATATTCAGTTGGAATAAAGACAATGGCATTTTGGTTTATTTTCAAGACGGAGACAAATTCTAATTTTCATTTGTATCCTCATAACTTCTAAATTATTTTGGATTCCAAATGTATCAAAACAATCTCCACCTTTTTCCTTTCTCTACGTTTACAAACTAAGTCCAAATGGCTTTAAATACATACTAGTTGATAGTCTTCCAATTCAGAGTGGCTTGCATGGCAACACCAACTGGGCTGAGGTTGTGAATCCAGTTACAGCAATGTTTGAGCTATCGCGAAGCACGAATGTCCTGGCTGCTTTTCTGTTCACGATCTTTTTTACCCAAGTCTATGCCATGAAATGTGACCCCAGATGAATGATACTGACTACCAAAGGCAGTGCCAAAGCCCCATCCAAGACCTAGCCCAACCCCACAGCCTCCACCTGCAAAACAACATTGCAAGTTAATGACATACACACCATAATGTGCTTGAGATAGATCTGATGCATTCTGAAAATATAAATTAGAGATTCCGGTTTGACTAAAAGGGAAAGGTTATACCTACACCAAGACCCAATATATTCAAAGGTGAGCCTGTAGAAAAAGAGAAAAATAAAACATTGGAAATTAGCAAACAAGCAGGTTATAAACACTACACCGGGACAAATAACAAAGGCATTTAAGTAAACAAGAATAATTTCACAATGAACTCCAAGAATAATAAAAGTACTATTTGTCCAAATTTAAGCGTGAGACAAGAAATTCAGATTCACCTCCAGAAGTCCCAAAACTTAACATGCTCCTTACAGTTCTAAAGTTCTAAATACGAGCGATGAATGAAATGTGCAGGGAAAGTAAAGCGATGAATGAAATGTGCAGAACATAGTGAGCATGTTTATCCATGAGTGTTGAGAGAGACAAAATTACAAAATTTATGCTATTTATACAGCACTGGTAGCAGTTATTGTTTCAAATCATATATAACATACCAACACATATTAGATTCAACTTGTCCTAATGCCATTCTTCCTGTTGTTGTTTGCTGTCTCTTGCCAAATCTCAATATTATCAGTACATGCCAAGTGTCTTCTTTTTCTCAGTCTTATCAACTTCTACATTATAGTTGATACATATTTACCCTAATCATTTATATGCACAACCCCAATAACTCCTAAATGCTAGTCTGATATTCCTATGTTAAAATAGGGTGACAAGTGACAAGAAATGATAAGAACAATAATCTCATATCTGATGTGAAGCTTAATTGCAGTCTCAAACTTTTGAGAATTTCAACTGGTTCAATACTTTCCATTGAATATGAGAAAGTAAATATTTGATCCAAACATATGACAGGATTTACAAGGTATCTAACTTCTGGTCAAGCAAGATAGGAAAAAAAACCATGGGGTTTTTGCACTGGTAGGGGTAGGGGGGATACCTTGTGTTCAATTGCTAAAGCATGTGTAAGTCGATCACCAAAACCCTGCCAATAAACCCTCCTAGTAAAGATGCTTTAGGTTCTAATCAATCATTAGTTCAGAAACATGATGAAGAAGGAAGCTCAATAGGCTATCAGCTGCTGTATTTATGAATCTCAACTGAGAGACTGATCCCTCTTGAAAACTTGAACTTCATAAATCTAGTCCATAGAGAAGAACATTGTACTACTCTTCCTGAGTCACACTGTAAAAATGCCTAATTAAACAAAAAATCTGCAATGAAATTGAACACTGAACTGTTTGTAATTCTTGTGAATAACTGTGATTGCTCCAAATTTTAGTTACATGACAATTATAAGTCCTTAATGGACTGGATCATAGGCAAAAAATCTTACTGATCAGATAAGCCCAGGTGTGCAACAACCCAATTGTTAAGAATTAAACATGTTTCAAGCATAATGAGCAAATAAAACATGAAATCAACAAGAGATGAAAGTAAAAAAATCAACAAGTAAATAATATAGGAGAGGGAACCAACCTCCGAACCCCCATCCAACGCCAAAACCGCAACCAACACCGAATCCTAAAGAAAAAAACTGAGTTGGTCAATGGGGTCATAGAATACACAAAGATGAAAACCCAAAAAGCTTTTTGAAATCATACCAAATCCGACGCCAGCTCCATTGAAGTTGGTAAGCACCATTGCTGCAATTGCCAAATGCCAATTATGCCACCCTTCAACATTTACATATGCAGTGTGAATTTAAGTGAATAATAATAAAATAGATGGGAAATTTTTGTGTACGAAATTCATAATTAATCACGGAAAAGGGAAAATACCTTTAACAACAACGGGTTCGAATGGATTGCGGTGAGCTCTCCTCAGTTCTGTATGACTGTATCAACTAAATGGTGCATTTACGGAAATACCCATGGCCCATGGGCCGTGGCCATTCTTTCAACAAGACTGTCCAATGGACCAAGGCGACTGGCTGTACCTTCGTAATTATATGGGATGGCAGGGCTCGGGCCATCATATTTTTATTTTTCTAAAAGAGTATTAATAATAGGCTAAATGCACTTTTGGTCTTTACAAAATTTTTATTTTGGTCTTGTACTTTTATTTTTAGTAATTCTTGTCTTATATTTTCAAAATGATAGTAATTAAATTAAGATAGTTAACATTATTTAATTTATTGATAGAAAATTTAACGTGGAACCACATATTTCACACTTGAGTAACATTTCAAATATTTTAATACACCTAGATGCTTATTTAAGTCTCTATCTATCATTTAACATATTTAGTTTTGCGTTTAAACTTCTTATATTTACAAATTGATGATATTCAATGGCATGTATTGACTTACACAAACACTCATGAAGAGTAAGATGTCCAAAATATTACTCATATGCAAAAGACGTCGAATTTTTCATCATTAATCTAAACAAAATTAACAATTTTGATTTAATTGCTATTATGTGCAAGTACAAAATTGAAAAATTAAAAAAACAAGACCAAAATGAAAATTTATGAAAGTATATGGATCGAAAATATCATTTCTTTTTTAATATCTTAATAATAGTTAAAAAAAATTATCTTAATAAAAAAATCAAAGATAAAAAAAATCTCTAGTTGTCTTGTTGGACTAGAAGTCTAGAACTATATCTTATAATTCCTTTTTTTATTATGACAATCATATTGGCCAAAGCATTAAGGTGTTATTTAATTAACAATTAACCAAAGAGGCAAAAAGAGACAAAGATGATAAGGCTACCAGGTCATCAGTGATGACATAACAGAATTGTTTATTCCCGCGGCAAAAGACGATTTTACCCGTAACGGCCAGTGGGCAGAGTAGTCGCAATCCAGAAGGACATGGATTTTGTAAAGATAAATAGTAGCAGAAGAGTGAAGAGCTAAAAGAAAATTCAATAATCAGGAATTCGCTTAATAAGAATTTAAAGACCGACAGTTGGATTCTAATTTCATCTCTCATCTACTGGCCTTCTCTCAATTCTCAGCCTCCCACTCCCATTTCCCAACTCTCTGTCTCTCTCTCCACTATATATTTTCCTTTCTTCGATTTTCTCCTCCGACTACCGAAAACCATGAGCTGGTGGTGGGCTGGAGCTATCGGCGCTGCCAAGGCAACAATCACAACCACTCCATCTTTCCATTCAAAATTTCTATGCATAATTATTTTTGGTTTCTTCCTAATTAACATTTTAACGATGAAATTTGCAGAAGAAGTTAGACGATGACGAAGCACCACGAACCCCCCAGAGCGTAGGCCTCGTGGTCGGAGTGACAGGCATAGTGGGCAACAGCTTGGCCGAAATCCTCCCGCTCTCGGACACACCCGGCGGTCCATGGAAGGTCTATGGAGTCGCACGTCGTCCCCGCCCGAACTGGAACGTCGACCACCCCATCGAGTACGTCCAGTGCGACATCTCCGATCCCGACGACGCCAGAGACAAGCTATCGCCGTTAACCGACGTCACCCACATCTTCTACGTCACCTGGACCAACCGATCCACCGAGGCTGAGAATTGCGAGGCCAACGCCGCCATGCTACGCAACGTTTTGAGCTCCGTCATCCCGAACGCGCCCAATCTCCGCCACATCTGCCTCCAGACCGGGGGCAAACACTACATCGGACCCTTCGAGTCGTTCGGAAAGATCCAGCCCCACGACCCGCCTTTCACGGAGGATCTGCCCCGATTGGACGCCCCGAATTTCTACTACGCCCTGGAAGACTTGTTGTTTGAAGAGGTGGAGAAAAAAGAGGACCTGACTTGGTCCATTCACCGACCCGATATGATATTCGGGTTTTCGCCGTATAGCTTGATGAATGTTATTGGCACGCTGTGTGTGTACGCGGCTATATGTAAGCACGAGGGGGTGCGGTTGAGATTTCCCGGAAGCAAAGCGGCTTGGGAGTGTTACTCGATGGCTTCCGATGCGGATCTGATAGCGGAGCAGCACATATGGGCGGCGGTGGACCCGTATGCTAAAAACGAAGCGTTTAACATCAACAATGGGGATGTCTTTAAATGGAAGCATTTTTGGAAGGTGTTGGCTGAGCAATTTGACATTGAGGATTATGGGTTTGATGAGGAGGAGGGTGAGAAGTTGGGGTTGGTGGAGATTATGAAGGGCAAAGACGGTGTGTGGGAAGAGATTGTGAGGCAGAATCAGCTGCAGGTGACAAAGTTGGAGGAGGTGGGAGTGTGGTGGTTTGTGGATCTTGTGTTGGGTGGGGAGGCTTTGTTGTCTAGTATGAACAAAAGTAAGGAGCATGGGTTTGTGGGTTTCAGAAACTCCAGGAATTCCTTGGTTACTTGGATTGATAAAATCAAAACTTACAAGATTGTGCCTTGACTTGATACTCCATGTTCTCATCAGTTTGATGATGGTGTTGGCACTGGAGAATGCTTCTTGTCAAAGCCTACAAGATTGTGCCTTAGTTGTCTTGGATTATTTTTGTTCCAAGTTTGGTCATGGTGTTGCCAAATGGGGAATGTTTGTTGTGGTTTTCTTGTTCTTGTGCTACATGAATATAAGGGATACTTCATCAATATGCCAGACATATATACCAGATATTTG
Organism: Dryas drummondii; assembly: GCA_003254865.1. Classification (NCBI taxonomy): domain Eukaryota; kingdom Viridiplantae; phylum Streptophyta; class Magnoliopsida; order Rosales; family Rosaceae; genus Dryas; species Dryas drummondii. The sequence goes on from QANW01005609.1 coordinate 1,268,678, forward strand.
GGATCCTAATGTTCTAAGTGTGAGAAATGTAAAAGTGCAAGGAAATAATGAAATGTGCACAAAATATTGAGCTTGATTATCTCTGAGTTTGCATTTGTGCTATTTATGCAGCAGCATTGACAACAGTTATTATCTTTCTTTTGGTGAGAGATAACATTATATAAATTGCTGAGAGATTGACATTGTTGAACTGGCTCAAATTTGATTCACTTATAACATTTTTGCTGGTCAAAATCCATCTTTAATTAAGTTAACCTGCTAGTTTATTGGAAAAAGAAACACATGGGGTCCCATCCTCTGCAACCATATAATGAACTTGGATTTTAGATTGTTGGAGCAAATAAGAGTTCTAGTTCATCTCTTCTTTTGATTGAGTAGGCAACAGAACACTTGTTTGTAATAACTGTTATTTTTTAATATGAAAGCCCAGCTACCAATCAACTAATCAAGTTTACAAAGCCACAAGTCCTTTCCAACAAGTCTTTTATTTCATCATTTTTCCTTTTTTCCCAGCATGGCAAGAAACTAGAAGAATTTATTAACAAAAACGCAAGATTCCACACAAATTCAATGGGCTAGGCTAAAGGCACAAACACAGCAAGGTCCAACCGGGCCCCAAACAGTGAGGCCATGTAAAGCCCAAATAAGAGAACAAAGAGGCCGAAGTCTGGCCCAAATTTTAAGTTTTAAAAGAAAAAGCCCGCGAAAGTAACAAAGCATCGATCGACTAACAAAAGTAAAAGTCAACGGCATAAACAACACAAAGCCAGCAGAACTGCAGAAGTAAGCAGCGCATGCACAACCCAGCAACACAAAGAGACTACATTTCAGCTGATCAGTAAGGAACTAAGGATGCGCAAATATATTAATGATACTTTTGTCTTCTACTTTTTTTTGCTTGAATTCATGATTAACACGAAAGTGTCCTTAGACAACAGACCACGTGACTTCATGTGTGCAAAACTAATGAAGAGATTGATTTTAACATGGGGTAAAGTGTTTAATGAAATTGGATTTGAAGGTAAAATATCAAAAAAATTTAGGTTGGGGGCCAAATTAAGTGTCAAATATATGGAACATAGTTTTGGATGGTATCTTTAATTAACCCAAAAATAAAAGTAAATCCATATTCTTCTCTCCTCCCCAGCCTAAGTTAGTTAGTCCAAGTCAATGGATTTTAATGGAATTTGAAAATTCATAAAAATTTTGTGTATTCAATTCAGAATTTTAAAAATTTTATAGAAATCCAAATGTATTCAATTCAAAATTTTAAAAATATTATAAAAATCTAGATGTATTAAAAAATTTATTGATTTTAAAGAATTTCATTAAAAATTTATTCTAACATTTTGCTCATAGATTTTTATGGATTTCATAGAATCAATAAGAATTCATAAAATCCATAAAATCTCAAAAATTCTATAACTCATTTAAAATCTCAGTCGAATATACCCTATATTAAGCTTTGTGTGTGGTTAATATTTGAACAATATCTTGTGTGGTTACAGCTAGCCCCAAGAAACTGTCTATTTTTTTTCTCTTTCCTGCAACTCTTCTTCAATCTATTATTGTTGTTCTTGAGTGTTTGAGTGTAGGTGATTTGAAATTAAATCCGACATCAAAACCATGAGCTGGTGGTGGGCTGGAGCTATCGACACTGGCAAGGCAACAATCACAACAACTCTATGCATTATTTTACTCAAAAATTTTATGCATACTCATTTATTAGTGATCTGTACGTACATTTTAATTAAAGATGAATAATTTTGCAGAAAAAATCAGAAGAAGAAGAAGCAGCACGAAGTCCCCAGAGCGTAGGACTGGTTATCGGCGCGACGGGAATAGTGGGCAACAGCTTAGCCGAAATCCTCCCACGCTCAGACACACCCGGCGGTCCATGGAAGGTCTATGGCGTCGCACGCCGTCCCCGTCCAAACTGGAACTCTGACCACCCAATGGACTACATCCAGTGCGACATCTCCGACCCCGACGACGCCAGAACCAAGCTCTCTCCATTGACCGACGTCACCCACATCTTCTACGTCACCTGGACCTACCGACCCACCGAGGCCGAGAATTGCGAGGCCAATGCCGCTATGCTGCGCAACGTTTTGAGCTCCGTCATCCCAAACGCGCCTAACCTCCGCCACGTGTGCCTACAGACTGGGACCAAGCACTATCTCGGACCTCATGAGGCGTTCGTAAAGATGGAGCTCCACGACCCACCTTTTACGGAGGATATGCCCCGATTGGAAGTCTCGAATTTCTATTACACCCTCGAAGATGTGTTGGTTGAAGAGGTGAAGAGGAAAGAGGAGTTGATCACTTGGTCGGTTCACCGGCCCCACATTATTTTCGGGTTTTCGCCTTATAGCTTGGCGAACCTCATTGGCATGCTGTGTGTGTACGCGGCTATATGCAAGCACCAAGGGGTGCCCTTGAAATTTCCTGGAAGCAAAGCGGCTTGGAATTGTTACTGGGACGCTTCAGATGCGGGTCTGATAGCGGAGCAGCAAATATGGGCGGCGGTGGATCCGAATGCCAAAAACGAAGCGTTTAATATCAACAATGGGGATGTATTTAAGTGGAAGCATTTTTGGAAGGTGTTGGCGGAGCAGTTTGGGATTGAGGAGTATGGGTTTGATGAGAGGTTGAGGTTGGAGGAGTTTATGAAGGACAAAAGTGATGTGTGGGAAGAGATTGTGAGGGAGAATCAGCTGCAGCCCACAAAGTTGGAGGAAGTGGGGATGTGGGGGATTGTGGATCTTGGATTCGCTGGAATAGAAGGTCATTTGACGAGTATGAACAAGAGTAAGGAGCATGGGTTTTTAGGGTTCAGAAACTCCAAGAATTCCTTTCTCTCTTGGATTCAGAAAACAAAACATTTCAAGATTGTGCCTTGAGTTGGCTCAAATTTGAGCTGGTTAAATCCATTTTTAAGTTAATTAGTAGTTTCTATCTTCTAGCAAAGCGGGAGCATGGGTTCCATGCATTGTCCGCAACCATATAATAACAGATCATATATTGCAGCAGATAATAAGACTTCTATTTCATCTCATCTTTTGACTAGTATGATCAGAGCTTTGGCTATTTGGTTTATTTTTATCATTTTTTCCTTTTTTGTTGTAAAAAAGTCATTTTGTATACTTATATGAAGGTTATATGGTTTACCAATCCACTAGTTATATAATGTGATGATATTGCAGTTATACATAATAATTTAGATAAAGATCATATGTTTGTTTATACTTGACTTTATTATTAATTATTTTTCAAGAATAAGAGATAAAAATGAAATAGATTCATAATACTCTTTGGATATAAATACATTTGCATATATAAACTCAAACCCAAATTCAAATCCTAATGATTTCTCTCTTGTAATTATTTGTACTACACGTCAAAAGCATTGTTTTTTTTTTTTTCTATAATTTGAACTAAACTTACAAGTTCATCATACAGCTCATGGCACAATCTTGTAAGCTTAATTTCATCTTCTCAATCCATGAAACAAAAGACTAGTAGGAATTCCTGAACCCCAAAAAACCATGCTCTTATTCATATTGTACGTCCAAAACAAAAGCACCAAGGGGCCGAAGTCTAGGCCCAACATTTAAGGGCCCTTTTGCATTTAGGGATTTCATTGAGAGGTTCAAATCCAAATCTTCCGATTTAGATTGAATTTAAAGAATGAATTTGGATATATTTTATCTAAATCTATGATGAATTATAGAGGCCCAAATTTTTGGATTTTAAATTTATGCCTTTTCTAACTAGTTATTTAAAATCTTACCACGTTTATGTTTTATTTTCTAAAAAGTAAAAACAAAGTGTGGTAGCTAGGGTTTGAACCCCTAACCTTATACACACAAATAAAATTTTCAACTAACTAAGCTAAATCTATATATATGTTTGATTGTCTATTTAAAATATTTATCATATATTGTTAAATATATGAAAATTAAAATCATATTTCTTATTTTTATTGTTAATTATATGTTTAAATTCTTAAACTGTAAAAAATTCTTAAATCTTCACCTTTAAATTTTGTATCCAAATGGACCAAACAATAGAATTTCAAATACATGGATTTCAAATGCATAGATTTGAAATCCAATCCAAATTCAAGAATCCAAACGGCCCTAAGTTTTAAAAGAAAAACCCTGTCAAAGTAGGTGCCAAACAAGGCAGTAAGCAACCCAATAAATTACAATCAACAGCATAAACAACATGCCACACACACATACAAAGAGACAACATTACAGCTCAGTTGGGGAATAGGGATGCTTCAACTTCCAAATGAGTGGTTTGCTAAGGTTATTAATTAAGGCTTATTCATGCAAATGCCTTTTGTAAGTATCTTTTATTCTCACTTTGCCCATTTAAACTTTAATCTTCTTACTTTGCCCCCCAAACATTACAAACCTCATATTTCGTCAAGTCTGTCAATGGCTTCATTAAAAAATCCGATGTGTTGCTTATGTGGATGAGCGACACGTCAGTTTTTTTTACGAAGTCATTGACGAATTTGACGAAATCTGATTTACTGAAAGGGTTTGTAAAGTTCAAAAGTCAAAATGAGAAAATTAAACTTTAAAAGAGTAAAGTGAGAGTGAAAATTATTTTAAAGAGCATTTGTGCGAATAAGCCATTAATTAATTTTGTATTCGATGAGAGGAGGTTAATTGGCTTTCATTCCTGAATAGCTAGCTAGCCTGCAATGAATTATATATCAGGATTTATGATTACATGAGTAACATGAGCTGTTAAAATAACAATTTAGCAACAAAGATCCACATCGCACGGCAATGAAACAACTGTTTATTATTCCAAGCGAAACCATATATTAAGATTAGCTGCAACGCTCAAAGTCGATCGTGATAGTTAGTAAGTAGCTAGATTAATTTCATATTCTACTCGCTATACTGGCCTTCCTCTTCAGAGGTTGCAACTCCCAATATCTCGATCAGTCTCTAGCTCAGTTTTATATCTTCCTTTTCAGTTTTCACTATCATCGATCATGAGCTGGTGGTGGGCAGGAGCTATTGGCGGTGCAAAGGTAATTAATTAGGAATAACAAAAATTAATTAATACTCCATACCTACTTTGCACGCCTAAAACATTTTTCATTTTGAACTTTACAGAAAAAATTGGAAGGAGATGATGAAAGACTACGAAGCCCCAAAAGCGTAGCGCTGGTGATCGGAGTGACGGGCATAGTGGGCAACAGCCTAGCCGAAATCCTCCCACTCGCAGACACACCCGGCGGTCCATGGAAGGTCTATGGAGTTGCACGCCGTCCCCGCCCAATCTGGAACGCCGACCACCCCATGGACTAAATCCAGTGCGATATCTCCGACTCCAACGACGCCGCAACCAAGCTCTCCCTATTAACCGACGTCACTCACATTTTTTACGTCACTTGGACGAATCGATCCACGGAGGCAGAAAATTGCGAGGCCAATGCCGCTATGCTACACAACGTTTTGAGCTCTGTGACCCCAAACGCGCCCAATCTCCGCCACGTACGTATGCCTCCAGACTGGGACCAAACACTACCTCGGATCGTTTGAGGCGTTCGGAAAGATTCTGGAGCCCCACGACCCGCCTTTTACAGAGAATATGCCCCGATTGGATGTCCCGAATTTCTATTACACCCTGGAAGATTTGTTGGTTGAAGAGGTGAAGAAGAAAGAGGGATTGACTTGGTCCGTTCACCGACCCCACATTATTTTTGGGTTTTCACCTTATAGCTTGGTGAACTACATTGGCATGCTGTGTGTGTACGCGGCTATATGCAAGCACGAGGGGGTGCCCTTGAAATTTCCAGGAAGCAAAGCGGCTTGGAACTCTTCTTACTCGGACGCTTCGGATGTGGATCTGATTGCCGAGCAGCAAATATGGGCGGCGGTGGATCCGTATGCCAAAAACGAAGCGTTCAATATCAACAACGGGGATGTTTTCAAGTGGAAGCATTTGTGGAAGGTGTTGGCGAAGCAGTTTGGGATAGAAGAGTATGGGTTTGATGAGGAGGGTACCGTGAGAGATTGAGCTTGGTGGATATGATGAAGGACAAAGATGATGTGTGGGAGGAGATAGTGAGGGAGAATCAGCTGCAGCCCACAAAGTTGGATGACTTGGGGATGTGGGGGGTTGTGGATCTTGTGTTCAATGGAGTGCAAGGTCAGTTGTCTAGTATGAACAAGAGTAAGGAGCATGGATTTTCTGGGTTCAGAAACTCCAACAATTCCTTCATTTCTTGGAAAAACCAAAGCTTTCAAGATTGTCCCTTGATTTCAAAACTCAACTTTCATTCACACATAAATTTGCGCTGGGAATATTGTTATTTGTTATTGTGAATTTGAGGTTTTGTTCTTAATTTGTTCAGTTGTCAAAATCCATCTTCAATTAAATTCACTTGCTAGCCCAAATATTATGTTAATAAGACTTCTAGTATAATATTATCTTGTGGGAGCAATAAGACTTCCAATATACAATATACAAGGAGTAAAATTTCGTTTTTTAAGGGTATGGAAATTTTAACACTATACCAAATTAATTTCGAAAAATTTCGAAAAATTTCGCCGAAATTTTCCGAAATCCTCGAAATTTTCGAGTCACGGGGTGGGAGGCGCGGGTTCTGGGCGAGTGAGGAGGCGCGAGGCTAGCTGGGCAAGGAGGGAGGAGGCGAGCGATGGGCTCGGACGGTGGATCTGTGCGAGGTGAGGAGCGGCGCGAGGCTGGCTGAGCGCGGACGGTGGATCTGTGCGAGGTGAGGAGCGGCGCGAGGCTGGCTGAGGAAGGAGGGATGAGGCAAGCAGCAGGCGCGGGCGGTGCGGGCGGCGCGGGAGGAGGGCGCAGATCTGGTGGTTGGGGAAGGACTGAAGGAAGGGAAGACCAGTGGGGGAGAAGAGGAAAAGAAAAGAAAAAAAGAGGAAGGGCACGGGGGAAGAAGAAGAAAAGGGAGAAAAAGAAAAGAAGAGAAAAGAAAGGAAAAGGAAAAAAAAAAANTATATTCATCATATATCACATGAAATCTACTATATTATTTGATTTCTTCAATGTTTTTTATCAATGTAGTAGATAATATGTTAAATAAACATATGGTCAAGTTTCATTCAAAATTTCCATATTTTGATAGTAATTTTCGACGTTTTTGTCTAATTTTATCGAAATCGAAATTTTAATCGAAATTTCTGCGAAAATTTCCGTCGAAATTTCCATCGAAAATTTCCTCGAAACCGAAATTTTACTCCTTGCCAATATATAACTGTTATTTATTATTTAAATGAACTATGAAGCCCAGCTATCAATCAAGTTTGCCGCCATATTGGTATCACATGGCTTTCTATATGCGCGTATATTCGCATTCTATTTTTTTTCTTGAATTGATAATTAATACAAAAATGCCTTTAAAGAGGTCGATCATGTGGTGTTAACATGGCGCAACATGTGCAAAATTAATGTAGAGATTTCTGTTAACATCAGATAAAATGTTTAATGGAATTAAATTTGAGTGTACAGAGTCTAAAAATTTAACTTAGAGGCTAAAATTAATGGAGCATAATTTAGGTTGATATCTATAGTTAACTCTAAAATAAAATAAAATTCAGATTCTTCCCCATCCTCCCCAGCCCCACTTACCCACCCAACCAGTGCTCGTGGCTTGATGTCGTTTTCTTTACCCCAAATATAGAGCTTGATTCTCTCATAGTGAGAGAGTGCATGTGAAGAGAGAAACATTACAACGAACATTCGTGCTAATTGGCCTATTTATGCAATAGTACTGATCGATAAGACATGCATGTATAAATTCAACTTGTCTTAATGGCTAATGCCATGTGTCCTGTTTGTTGTCTCGTGTCATCCATGCATGCTAAGTGTGTTGCATGTATGACTTAATTTTTTAGACTCACAATTAGATAAGATTTCATCTCTCATTCACTGCATTTCTCGTTTCGATCTCAACTCTCTCTCTCTTCATTATCTTCCTTAATTTTTTCGCTCTCCTCCTCCGACTACGTACCCAAATGTTAAATATTATGTCCAGGTTTGCTAGTTTAAATTTAGTTTATTTAATATGGTTACTTTAACTTTTGTGTTTGGTCAATATTAAGCCACATCAGTAATTTGTGTGTGGATAATATTTTCAACAATATTCTATATAAGTCTCAGGCATTTGTTCTTGAGTGTTTGAGTGTAGGTGAGTTGAAGTTAAATTTAACACCAAAATTGTTAAATGTTAATGCCTTGTGTTATGGTAAAAAATGCTTCGCTCATGGATTGGGTTAGGATTTTATTCATATCATTGATTTATTTATGCGCCACAAAGTATAGTTCGTACTTGGAATGATTGCAAAATAACTAAAAAGATAGAAATAAGACAAAATATAATAAAGTAACGAGTATCAAACGATTGTGGCTGGTCCTTAATTTTCTTATGCCTGTGCATTCTAAGACTTTAAATGCTAAAAGCTTTTGTCTAAGTCAAGATGTGTTCATGTTGTTCTTGATAAATAATTAAATAAAACAAGTAAATGGCCTAAAAATTACAGATATTAGCTTATCTCAAGATCTAGATCTGGTAACCATACCCATTGAAATCACAAGTCACAGATAAAGATTGCAAAATTCAAGGAAAGGAAAGAAAATAAACTGATAATAAATACTCAAAAATTAAGAAAGTAAATATTTCCTTAATTAATTTTTAATGATGAAATACATTAAATTTCAGAATTAAATACAATGAGAAAAGTAGTAAATAAAGTTATTAACTGTGCAAGAACAAATAAAGTTGTAACAAAAAAAACAAGATCAATGCAATTTAAAGGGCGGATAAAGTGAATAATTAAATCATCTTGCAAAGAATTTTCAGAGAATAAATCTAGATTTTTGTGTGAATTGTTGGAGAGAGGTCACTCTTGCTGTAACTTTGTATTTATACTTGCATTGGGACCCTAAAACCCTAGATGGTCTTACTTTGAATTATTACCACGTGTATGGTCCTAAGCCAACCTAGGATTCTAGTACTTATCATTTATGACAATTGCTACCCATCTTTTGACAACTTTGTGGAGACATGTGTCAAAAGCTTCAATGGTCTTATCTCATGATTTTCTCGGCTTAATGTAGCCGAGAAGACATTCTTTCGCCGAGGCATTCTTATTTGCCAGGGACACCTCACATGGGCCTTGAATTTGGGCTTTGGAAGCTTTCTGAAATTCATGGTACAAACACCCTGTTATGTTTAGCTATAACATATGTCTACTTTAGTCTTTTGACTAACTAAGTTTGTGTGGCAAATTTATAAGCTACGTTAGTAGCTACAATGGTGGCTGAGATATTTGATATTTGGGTTAAATAGAAAAATAGTTCACGAATTTTATACTGATTCTTATTTGGTTTATTAACTATAAAAATTGTCAATTTGGTGCACGAATTTTTCAAGTTGTAGCAAAACAGTACAAACATTAACTTCCATCCGAAAATTAACAGAATTGTCACATGAAAATGTGATAAACAGATTGAAATGTCCCTGAAAATATGGTCACTTGTCGTACACATGACCAGTTTTCATTAAATTTTTCGATAAAAGTTAACATTTGTACTGTTTTGGTACAACTTACAAAGTTTGTAGACTAAATTGATACTTTATATAATTAATAAATTAAATTAAAATTCACTGTAAATTTTATAGACCATTTTTATATTTAACCTTTGATATTTGATATTTTTAGGACAACTTGCTGCTATCTTTTATAAGTTCATGAACCATATTTGTGATTGTTGCTGTGAGGTAGTGATTGAGAAAGTGCAGAGGCTTAATCAAAAGCCAACAAAATTCATGAGCTGGTGGTGGGCTGGAGCTGGTGGCGCTGCCAAGGCAACATTCACAACTACTAGCTCCATCAGTTTACTCAAAAAATTTATGCACATGCACTCATTTATTAGTAATCTGTGCATTTTGTGTTTCTTTCCCAGTTAACATTTTAAGGATGAATAATTTTGCAGAAAAAATCATCAGAAGAAGAAGAAGCACGAAGTCCCCAGAGCGTAGGACTGGTTATCGGCGTAACGGGCATAGTCGGCAACAGCTTAGCCGAAATCCTCCCACGCTCAGACACACCCGGCGGTCCATGGAAGGTCTATGGCGTCGCACGCCGTCCCCGTCCAAACTGGAACGCTGACCACCCCATGGATTACATCCAGTGCGACATCTCCGACCCCGATGACGCCAGAACCAAGCTCTCCCCATTGACCGACGTCACCCACATCTTTTACGTCACCTGGACCTATCGACCCACCGAGGCCGAGAATTGCGAGGCCAATGCCGCTATGCTAAGCAACGTTTTGAGCTCTGTCATCCCAAACGCGCCTAACCTCCGCCACGTGTGCCTACAGACTGGGACCAAGCACTATCTCGGATCGTTTGAGGCGTTCGTAAAGATGGAGCTCCACGACCCACCTTTTACGGAGGATATGCCCCGATTGGAAGTCTCGAATTTCTATTACACCCTCGAAGATGTGTTGGTTGAAGAGGTGAAGAGGAAAGAGGAGTTGATCACTTGGTCGGTTCACCGGCCCCACATTATTTTCGGGTTTTCGCCTTATAGCTTGGTGAACCTCATTGGCATGCTGTGTGTGTACGCGGCCATATGCAAGCACGAGGGGGTGGCGTTGAAATTTCCTGGAAGCAAAGCAGCTTGGAATTGTTACTGGGACGCTTCAGATGCGGATCTGATAGCGGAGCAGCAAATATGGGCGGCGGTGGATCCGAATGCCAAAAACGAAGCGTTTAATATCAACAATGGGGATGTATTTAAGTGGAAGCATTTTTGGAAGGTGTTGGCGGAGCAGTTTGGGATTGAGGAGTATGGGTTTGATGAGAGGTTGAGGTTGGAGGAGTTTATGAAGGACAAAAGTGATGTGTGGGAAGAGATTGTGAGGGAGAATCAGCTGCAGCCCACAAAGTTGGAGGAAGTGGGGATGTGGGGGATTGTGGATCTTGCGTTCACTGGAATAGACGGTCATTTGACGAGTATGAACAAGAGTAAGGAGCATGGATTTTTAGGGTTCAGAAACTCCAAGAATTCCTTCCTCTATTGGATTCAGAAAACAAAAGATTTCAAGATTGTGCCTTGAGTTGGCTCAAATTAGTAGTTGCTATCTTCTAGCAAAGAGGTAGCATTCATTGTCGGCAACCATAAAACACTTCTTTCAGGTAGCAAATAATAAGACTTGTATTTGATCTTGTCTTTTGACTAGTCAATAAAACACTTCTTTGTGGTAACTGTTTTGTTTAGTATGACCAAAAGTTTGGGTCTTTTGTTTTAACCATTTTTTCTTCTTTGTGGTAACGTTTTTTAAACTAAGAAAGAAAATGTTTGTACGTTATTATTGTGTGTCCTAATGATAATGTGTTTTTAACTTTTTGTAAAGATGATGTCCATAAATATTTTAATTAACATTGAATTTCATGCAATTAAGATAAAAAAAATACAGCATAAAATTAAGACATCCTAAAATTGTGTAATAAAAACACTCTTTTGTAATATATTATTTGTAAACACTTAATTTCTAAGAACTTTTTTTATTTCTTTCTATAAATTGAACTAAATTTACAAGCTCTTCTCAAACATTATATATCACATTAGTCCAAAATACAAAAAGCATTATGTATATCATATATGTACCAAACTCTAGGTTGGTCATACAGCTCATGGCACAATCTTGTAAGCTTTCATCTTCTGAATCCATGAAACAAAAGAGTTTTTGGAATTCCTGAAGCCCAAAAAGCCATGCTCCTTGCTCTTATTCATACTGTCCAACATAGCCTCATTACTCAACACTAAGTCAGCAAACCACCACACCCCCACCTCCTCCAACTTTGTGTGCTGCAGCTCATTCTCCCTCACTATCTCTTCCCACACACCACCTTTCCCCTTCATAATCTCCACCAACCTCAACTGCTCACCCTCCTCCTCATCAAACCCATACTCCTTAATCCCAAATTGCTCTGCCAACACCTTCCAAAACTGCTTCCACCTAAACACATCCCCATTGTTGATATTAAACGCTTCGTTTTTGGCATTCGGGTCCACCGCCGCCCATATATGTTGCTCCGCAATCAGATCCGCATCCGAACCCACCGCATAACACTCCCAAGCCGCTTTGCTCCCGGGAAATTTCAATGGTCTCCCCTCGTGCTTGCATATAGCGGCGTAAACACAAAGCGTACCGATTACGTTCATCAAGCTATACGGGGAAAACCCGAATATGTTATTGGGCCGGTGCACAGACCAAGTCAGGCCCACCTTCTTCTGGACCTCCTCAAACAGTATATCCTCCAGCGTGTAGTAGAAATTGGGCACGTCAAGCCTGGGCATATCCTCCGTGAATGGTGGATCATGGGCCTGGATCTTGCCAAATGACTCGAACGGCCCAACATAGTGTTTGGCGCCAGTCTGGAGGCTGATGTGGCGAAGATTCGCCGCCACCGGGATAACTGCACGCAACACGTGGCGGAACATCGCGCCGTTGGCCTCGCAATTCTCAATCTCAGTGGCTTTGCTTGTCCACGTCACGTAGAAGATGTGGGTTACGTCGGTTAATCGCGAGAGCTTGGTGTTGGTGTCTTGGGGGTCCGAGATGTCGCACTGGATGTACTCAACCGGGTTGTCGGAGTTCCAATTCGGGCGTGGGCGGCGCGCCACGCCGTAGACCTTCCAGGGACCACCGGGGGTGTCTGGGAGTGGGAGGATCTCAGCCAGGCTGTTGCCCACTATGCCCGTCACGCCAATCACAAGCGCCACGCTTTTATGGCTACTTGGTGATGCTGACATGTCAGCTTCTTCGAATTTCTTCTGAAAAAGTAATGACAATATTGGCAATTAGCAAATATATATATTTATTTTTTTATAAGAGCACGTATAGAATTATAATGTTAGAAGCAAGGAGAATCAGTAGTTAATTAATCTTGCCCTAGCAACGCCAACAGCTCCAGCCCACCACCAGCTCATTTCTTCGGATTCAAATCAAATAACAAAGATTGATATTAATTTGGTAGTACGAGTTGTGCAGCTTTTACTATTTCTTCCTCTGCATAATATCTGCTTTCAATTTTAATAGGGGACATATAAAATTATATATATCGTGTACGTGTCTTCATTCATGATCATGATCAGTACGTCTTTGCAATTGACGCAAGCCATGACATGTATCTTAACTGCCATAGTGGGCTGGGCATGACCGACTGGTAGTTGCAGATTATTCTGGAATATGTACACCTCATGCATGTGGGTCTCTTACATTGTCGAATGAGAACATTTTGAATTACTGATGTTATCCTAAACGGACTTTTGTCTGCACTCAAGTCATTTACAGGCTGTTGTGCTGTGGGCTTCGTCACACTAGGTTGCAATTAACCCATCCCAGGCCCAACCCAGTAGATTTTTCCAGAAGTATTAGAACCAAAAATGGCAAATGGCTACGATATTGTCACTTGTTACCGAGCAAATTCTTAAGTGAATATATATTTATCAATATTATATTTTATAAATATAAATTTTATCATTTATTTATATTTTAATACATAAACTAACAACATCATTTGATGGTGTTACAGTCACATCAAAATATTTTTAGATGCATGAAATGACTTCATCTGCATGTCCGGGTATAGGAGATTTTTGGATCCAGTACCTCATCACCTCTAATTAATCTTAGTTTAAACATTGTGTATTTCTAATTTTTTATCGCAATCCCTCTCCATATTATATATGGTGTGAAATCTAAAAGTCAAAAATGTACAGCTAACTAAAAAAACAAAAGGAGCTAGTAAGCCTAGTATATTGTTGTAGATATTATGTCTCTAGTACTTGCATTGGGTGTAGATCTGCCTAACCCATCCAAATTGTAATTAGGAGATACTTTGTAGTTTAGAGTCTTCTCATAAGACCATTGATTAAGCTTTATATATATATATATGCTCCTGATTAACTTATGCTTGCTAGCTCTTCTCATGGCCAAAAAAAACTTATGCTTGCTTTTCAAAGTAAAATTAACCCCCCGAATCCCTGATCATAAACAAATTCAATATATATCTTAAAAGCTGACTGAACTTAGAAGAGAAAGGCATGTGCACCCGAAAGTTAAGTTATGGAAGGTTACCTTTTTCTGTTCATTATTTTGTCCCGCTCTTCATTTCAAAAATTGTTTAATCAATATGCTGCAGGTGTCCTCTCTAACTAAATTTTCTGATTGAACAGTACACACACATACATTATACATATATATAGTAATACTACTATCTTAATTTATCAGCTATATATTAGTATGTTCCACATATATTGTTAGGCTATGAGATCATATATTTAGAGGATCGAACTTAAAAACTGCAGGATTTGTTGGATTGTCTACTAAAGGATTTGTGTAAATTAAGAGAAGATTTCCGTAAATGATATAACCAAAATAAAAGCTAAGTGAGGATCAAATTAACATATGCATATATCATTTATCCAATATTATAGTTCCAGTTATGCAACTTTTTCTGAACAGCAGTTATATATTACTTCAACGTACAAGCACATGCATAACAGCATGTGGACATAAGGTAGAGCCACCACAATCTGATGCCATGACTCAGTACTATGCTCGAAGAACATGTGGTAACCCAGTTGATCACTTACATTGATCGAGCCACCCACGACAGCTTACATCTTTCTTGTACTCCTTTCCAGCTTTCTCCTACTCTCTTCCTTTACATGAATGAAGGGTTCTTCTAAAATGGTGGGCAGACCTGAAAAAGATACAACCAAATTAAGAGTAATTGACACTTGCACAGAGATAACCCTACAAAGTTGCATAGACTTACGCAAGCCATGTCGGAAAAATGAAAGAAAGAAACCCGGCCAACATTTGAATTTCAAAAACTTATCGTAGGTCTTTAATGTGTACTGCGTCTCATTATATATGAATACTAAATTTACACTACTTGCCTTTGTTCTCCATCATAATTCTCATCATAATTTCATCATGGAAATTACAATCTTGCTTGCCATTGCCACCATCTCCTTCTGATTCTTGTACTTCTTCTTTCACTTGAAAGTCTTGACCGGTTGTCATCTTTGACCGGGCAGCGGCGAAAATCCCCGTGGCGTCCATCTGTTTGCTGATCATACGTGCCGCATAATATGGAATCTTCACACGTTTGCTACTCTCAGACTTAATGCACCCATTGATGAACATTACGCAATCCATCAAGCTTTCTCTAGCCAACCCTTTCATGTCATAGGCCTGTGATCTTCTCCAAAGACTTTTACTATGAGAATTTGGTGGAGTTGACAAGCAAAGAGCTCTTGTTGTGTCCCTAATAGCAGAATCTGGGTCCCTCAGCAGCAATTGACACTGACCCCTATTGCTATAAAGCACCATTCTCTCTTCTCTCAGCCTTAATGGGCACAATGCTATTGCTTCAGAATACTTAATTATAGCCTCCTCTATTTCTCCTAAACAAAACATATGGTTTGCCTGGTTTTTTAGTAAATTCACCAAAACTCTTATCTCTTCAAGTTTTTCTTTAGGCAATACTCTCTCTTTCTTCCCCCTCTCCACCTTTAAATCCCTTACCTCTTCTAATATATTTTCAACAACTCTATTCTTGTTTGATTTTCTTTGCTTATTACAATTTACAAGAAGTAGTGTTTTTGTGATTTTGTCACCTAAATTTGATCTATCTCCAAGGCTTCTGAGCTCAACCAAATCAACAAGAAACAAGGCGGCAATATCAATAACTTTGTACCTCGTATCTGGGTCTTTGAGAAGAAGTAAAAGGCAATCGATTCCCATGTACTGCCAATCATCTGAAGACCTCGAGAGATTACAGAGGTTCTCTACAACCTCTTTTGATTCAGCAATGCTTTTCCTCCCATATTTATTGTAACACAAAATTCTAATGAGTCCAACCCCGGCTGGCGATGTGTGATTGGCCATCAATCCACCCCACATTCCACACAATCCTCTCAAAAATTCTTGCTTGCAAATGAGATTCAAACACCTTCCTTTGCAAGCAAAACAATTCAAGATGTAGAGAGACCAGCACTGGAGTTGGCTAGCCCATTCCTCAGCCTTGCAATTCTCCATCTCGAACCCTCCAATACCTCTTGTAACCAAATCACAGTGGTATTTTGGTCTTTTCCTCTTATCCTTTACCCCTACAAAACTAGTATACACCACATGAACACATGTAGAAGCTAATATCATGGCCAATCTTACCACCTCTCGTTCATACTGTGCCACGGCTTCAAAGGTCCTTTCGTAGCTGGCGAGGTGTCCGAGCGCTCGGACGGCAACCCTCTGCTCGACCCAACTCATCTTTCCTCTCAGAAGCTCCAAAAGCGGTGGAATCACACCTGATTCCACAGCTTTTTCTGAGAAGGCGGCTTTGTTCATTGTGTAAGAACCAATGACGTGTGCCGCGTAATAAGGTATGTATATGTTCTGGTCTCTTTGAAGCCAAGTCTTGTCGTTGATGCCTTTGTGGATCAATCTGGCCATGCACTCAAAGATGCCAAGGGATGGGAACTCCGGGTCGTCCGGATGAGTCATGGCAATGTTCCATAGACCACTCAGCACCAGAACATGTCCCTGGTCGCAATCTCTGAGAGGTATTTCCTTGAAACAGGTTGCTATTCCAGCTCTCCTCTTAAAGGAGTCTGGTTCTTTCATAGAGCAGAAGAAACATGATGAATTGCTATTGCAAGATTGCTCCTTTGAAATATTAGTGGGAAGGTTAGTGGTGGTGGAGGTCTTCTCCTTTTTCTTCCGGGAATCCATGGCTCAGACAAAGCTAGAGGATTGAGCACTTCAGGATTCTGGATTTTGATTAGGGTTTGGACTTTTTGGAGAAAAATATTAAGTGGAAGGAAAATGTTAAAAAGGTGAGACGAGTACTGGCGGAGTGTTAATGTAGTGATGTTAACGGCGCATTTACAGTATTTAAAAGTTTATTAATGTTCTCCTGGCCAAAAAAATAAAAAAAAGTTTATTAATGTTTTAAAGCATCTTTTACTATAAAACTGGTGAGGGGATTTGAACTTAGACGTATCTGCTAATGCGAAAAGAAATACCAATAGACAATAATTTTATTTTATTTTTAATTAAAAAAATTATTTTGTATAACTAATACATTGTCATATAGTATAATTAATTTATGTGTTATAATATAAGTAGATATTATTAATATTATATCTTATTAATATAAATATGTCGTTCAACCATACTCTTACATGTTGGATTGGTTATACCATGTGACAGTATATCAATTATACCTAATAATTTTTGGATAGTATTTGAGTTACGCCTCGTGGGTTCCTTAAGGTCACCCCATCTCTCAAAATCACAATTTCGGTAATGCTGTTACATGATCAGAATCGTTTACTTTATATATCACCTATTATAGATTATCTCTGTAAAAAATTAACTCAATCGAAAATTGTTTGATTATATAACTGTTGTCGATTAAATAAAAAAAATCAATGATTTAGTCAAAAAATCACTTTAATCGAAAACCATTGATTTTTTTATTTAATTGACAACAGTTATATAACCAAACAATTTTCGATTGATTTGATTTTTTGTACAAATGATCTTTAATAAGTTATCTAAAAAATGAACAGTTCTGATCATTTACCGGTATTGCCAAAATCAAAATTTGGAGGGGGGGTAGGGTCACCCTAAGGGGTGACGCAAATGATGTCCATAATTTTTCCCCTATAATTGGGTGTGATTCTATAATTTACTCTTTTAGATTGATTTTATTAAGAACAATACTTGGGTCACCCCTTAAGTGTACCTCAAGGTCACCTCGATCATCTCCCCAAATTTTGATTTTGGCAATATTGACGTATAATTAGAAACGTTCAATCACCTATTATAGATTTTCTCTATAAAAAATTAATTTAATCGAAAAATGTTTGGTTATATAATTGTTATCGATTAAATAAAAAAATTAATAGTTTGATAAAAAAATCACTGTTTGATTGAATTATATTTTTTTTATTTAATTAACAACAGTTATATAATCAAACGATTTCTGATTGATTTGATTTTTTGTAAAAATAATTTTTAATATATTATCTAAAAAATGAACAGTTATGATCATACACCGATATTGCTGAAATTAAAATTTAAAAGAATACGGTAACCTTAAGATACCCTTACCTTAAAAAGTAATCCAAATATTATTCTTTTATTAAAATTGCACAAATCTTTTTTTTTACATATTAGTAAACATGACATTAGGAAGTGAAGGCCACACAGGGTGACAGCCGACAGGGTTAACATTAATTGTGGATGTGAAGGCCTTTATATTTCTTTTAGTTTTTTACTCTCTTCATAGTACATGAATTTTCTTGTACAAAGCCTAATTTGTCTTTATATAAACAAAGGATGATCACGTAAGCACGATAGCAAATCCACAAGAATCTACCTAGTATTATCCAACCAATAAACCACATGTTAAAACCAAAAACTAAAAATAAAAATATCTGCTTTTCATTGCACATTAGACATGATGTTGTCTGGAACCTTGATTTGCGTTTAAACTCCCTTGTCAACAGGCCTAAACTCTAATGCTACTCTACTCCTCTTCAAAAGCTGCTCTAAAAGCCAAAATTTATCTCTTTAATTATGTGTTGTTCTACTTCTAAGTAACTTAATTATAATATTAATACAAAATGCTTGTGTTAATGCGATTACAGATGGGTTTATTGCTAAATGAAGATGAGGGACCACAGCATGAAAATGGTATGAGCTCCTCTTCAATCTGCAGAAAGCAGAACCAGAATGTGGTTGTGGACTTGTGGTCCCTTCAAATTCCTCAACTTCAACCTTCATACAAATATTATTAAATCCATAACTAGCAAAAGCCTTAATGCTGTGATGCAGAAGTGATATACAGATTAAAAAACAGAGTTAGTACAAATGGTGGAGGTCTCAAGAGTATGCGACTACTATATAAACACACTATATATGGATGCATGGCATGAAAGCTTGAAAAGACCAGATTTATAGAGTTTAATCTTCTCTTGAATGGGTAATTAGGGATTAAAAAATATGCCTCTAAGACTCGCGATTGGTGCATGACTTGGTATTGGGATGCATACATATCTATATTAATTGTTGTTTAGTTTATTGCTTGTTCGTACGATTGGCGTGGACAATAGCAGCATTTGTTTCTAAGCTCATGATGATGAAGACTGGTCGCATTTGTGGGACTATTTTGAGAATTTTTTTGGGTGCTGGTGTATTGACTATTGATGTATGGGGTTCAGGTTTTGTGGGTTGGGCAAGGGATAGACTTGAGTTTCAATGATGTCAACAACTTATTTGGGCCGAAAAGTACTGGCCCGAAACACAAAACTCGAAAGTTCGTGGTCTGAACTTTTTAGCTTCAATTCTACCTTATTTGTTCGGACTATCCTTTACTTTAGGAGAAGAACTTCACAGCTATGGATGTGGTGGCATCACAGATAGAGACAAGGAAGGTTTGAGACATTGAGATTGGAACCCACCCTCCTCTCTATTTTGTGATGCCGCATCAATATCCCTGTTATAGAGAAGTGTTCTTCTCATACTTTACTAGGATTGGACAAGAAAGTAATTAGAACAATAAGCATATGCCTTTTCTTCTTTTTTAGTTTGGATTTGGCACCGTTACTTCAATTCCTTGAAGAAAATACAACTTGTGTATTAATTAAACTGCATTGTCACATTTGCCTGCATGCCAGAAAAACACAATGCCAAAACTTGAAGTCAAGATTAAAATGCAATTTTGCATCAATGCCTTCACAAAAGGAATTTTACATAAGTCGTAATTGACCTTCAGAGTTTTAAGTATACAAGAATCTTAAGATAAGTGTTCCTTGGAATCCTCATTTCAGTTCATTGATTCGAAATGAGGAAAGAGACCTCAGTTAGACAGCTCAATCTTCTGCCATGACTTAAACAGTAAATACAAAAAAAGTTCAGGCACCTGAGAAAATCTGCGGAGAACTGTCCTATGTACAAGTTTGAAAATGCATTGATCCAACGCAGAAGTTCGCTCCTATCTTACCAACCTACCTTCATTGTCAGTCCATTACAACTAGAGACCTTTACCTTGTGCAATACCTCTCCTTCTAAACATCCATCTTCCACATAATATTATTGACAGTGCCGTCATGAGACTTCTCAAGTGAAGCAATTTTGGCTTGATATGCAGATGCTGTCATGGTGCTCTTAACAGTCTGACCCTGAGGGAGCTCACAGGTTTCACTCATAGAGGCAAATCTTAGCTCAGCAGGGGGGATGAAACAGTCTATTGACAAGCCAGGGACATTAAACGCCACTTCCTCAATTGTCCAAGCTTCTTCCATCCGGGTCTTAGTGTGGCTCATTGCAGTTTCCCCAAACCTGAAAAGGGTTACCACTGAACGTCCGGAGTGAGCGATCATTATTCCCTCAACAGGCCTGTAATCATCAAGGAATGAATTAATTGTGGTCTCCCAGTAGACAGCATCACCTCCGTTGCTCTGAATACGGGTCAAATGGGAATCTTCCAAGTGTACAAGAAGCCCTGTTTTTTGGCTGAAGTAGCCAAATAAGACATGCCTTATGATCTCAGCAGGCCCTTCACTCCTGGCTTTTAGAGTCAAAGGATCTGCACAAAGCTTGAGGATGAAACAATCCTCCCCATTGATCTTCTTCTCACCGATGCATCTTGAATTGGTAAACATGCTAGCAGTGGTTCTTGGGTCAAGTCCCTGGAAAAGAAATAAAATGAGCAAAGTATTTAAGTTGTCCATGTCAAGAGCAAACTAAGCCAAACGAACACCAGATGATGGAGGAAAAGGCAGTTTACCTGAAGTGCACGCCGCAAGGGTCTAACAGGCCCTTTTGCCGCATGTGCACCAGCCCAAGGTGTGTGCCTCCACACAAGATTTCCGTTGCAACCAGCATGAACCTTGCTGCCACCAAGTGCAAGCTCCACATACCACATGTCTGGATGCATCTGCCACAGGACAAAGCCACCCGACTCTGCTGCTTTGGAGGAGTTCCGGTTCCTTACAACCCTGTTAGCTGTCTCAAACTCGGAAGCTATCATTCTCACTTTTCCCATAGCATAAGCATTATGGATCGAGTTATGAAGCTTTTGCCCTCCCGACGCTGCTGTATACTGCTGCAATATATACTGAGCAGATGAAGTTTCCTACAAAAGATACCCACAAAATCATGTTAAGAGAGTCTGGGTCTCTGTAAACTGAAATGAAGAGGAATGAAGGTCATGACCTTATCCAGTAAATGCTGAAATGAAATCTATTCCCACAGCCTCAAATATCACATCTGTCTCAGATTCAACACTTCTGTGCATTCATGTATAATGTTTCATATTCAACAATACCAGCAGAAACCTTCTTCACATACATTTTATAGATTATTAAATGTACTAAGAAATTGATAACTTCATATGGGTTCAATATTTGATACAGATTTTACCAAGGGGGGTATATATGCGAGGTAAAACGAAAAAGTAAAGTGCTGCACAGAGTGTGTATTGGCTTCTACACAGTGGCCAACAGAACAGTTGTGCACAATATAGAAAAAAGGGGAGGTACAGTGCTCAATTCCAAGAAGGTTTCCTTCTTTTACCATCTATTTCTTTTATTTTCCACTATGTTAATCAAATCAGCATGCGTGAAATAAAAGTAACTTATTTTGAATAAAATTTCAAGGGAATAATTCTTTTCAAAGGAAAAAATTTCAAGGAATAATCAATGTCTTACCAACTTTTATTAAAAATAAAAATAAAAATCAAGCATGCACAGGAAATTCATAGATGAATCTTTTTTTTTTTTTTTCAGGAACTTAAAAATGAATAAATAGAATACTAACTCTCACTAAACCAACCCAAAAAAAGAAAAATTCCATAAGCGGCATTAATCTTCATAAAAATCAACCTAAACTAAAACAAATATATAACTGGCAAAGTTACTAAATTTATACCCGAATTTGGACCATTTAACTTTTCAACATGCAGAAGCTTAATCAGAGTTGCAGTAGGAGTTGAACTATTCCTAGTAGTCAGCCAGAAATTATTATATTTCACACAAAGATGTAGAATGGTGAGAGAGAGAGAGAGAGACTAACAATGGGTGTGTCTTTGATGCTAAGGTGAGGCATAGGGTCGGTGGTGCTAACGTGCACCGGGGCCAGCGGCGCACCCAGAACCCCCAGCAACAATCTAAGATCCGAATTTTTGTAGGCCGAGCACGAAACGGAAGGAGCTCTGCAGAGCTGGCCCTTCATCCAGTGGCCCCACCTGCCCTCCATCCTCGTATCTCCGCCGTCCGTCCCATCTGGGCCTTCCTTCAACGGTGACAAGGCCTCGGCGGGCCTCAAGCTCCCGGATCTCGCAATCATCAACGGCTCCGGCTGCGCCACGTGGTGGTTGTGGTTCCTCCTCCTCCTCAGCAGACTCGACATTGGGGACCCACTCCTGGCCGGAGTCTTGTCGGCCCTCGACCTCCCCGGAGACAACCCTCTCCTCACCACCTCCTCCTTGAGCGCCGAGAAGAACCCCTGTTTTCTCTCCATTTTACAACTCTGCCCGTGAAACAAGAAAAGGAGAATTCCAAAACAGTAGAAGACCAAAGAGCTGAGACGGTGAGAACAGAAGAAAGCTTTACTGAAAGCAACTCTGGGTTTTGATTTTTGAGGAAGGAGAAGAGAAGATTAAAGGTAATAAAGGGTAGTACGAGTAATGATTAAAGAAATGAAAGATATTGCCGGGAGAGACAAGCACACTCTGTAGCCGTGTATTAGACTGTTTGTTTGTTACATAATATTCTGAATTCTGATTCTGATAATGGGATGTATCTGAGTCGCACTTTTTTCACTTTTTCATTGTTTAGGTAGGGCCGTAGGGAGTGGATTGGTCATTTCCCATTTCTTGTTTTGGGGTTTCACTGTTTCAGGGTACAGGACAAATTGACAATAGTCCCATAGGACTGCTACAATACCACGACGCCCTGACTGACAAACTTTTTCTTTTTCTTTTTTTCTGATTATGGAAATTGGAAATTTGGGGGGAAATGAGATCTTTCTCGTGAGTGATATGGCAGAGGAGGCTCTGGGGTTTGGCGCCGTTAGCAACGGTCAAACGGCAATTAATTGGATATATTTTTTTTCAGTTGTTGGCTACTTGGCTTTGTTGGCTTGTTGTCATTGGCAATTAATAAAGGGGATAATGTTGCATGTATTGATTGAAATCAATTGATGAGGTCTCCTATTTTAATATCAGCGTGCTATTGCTAAGCATGCTCCAAAGAACAAAGCCAAATACTTCTGCCTCTTTAAACCCTGCAAAACATAAGTGATTATTGAAGTCAAATTGATGTAATGTGGGTTACAATATATTCGAGGTTGAGGTTAGAATGATTTGTAAACAATATGAAACAATTTATGCTCCTAAATTTGAATAATGTATATTTTTTTATTTTTGTAGGAGAAAATTTGAAGAATGTATATAAAATTAATGAATCTCATTAATAAATGACTCATTGTAAGCCTAACATTCACTTCAATCTTGCCATTAGTAAGAGTCATAACGAATGTATGATTAATCATGTTATTGCCATTAATATAGACTTAGTAGGGGTGTTTTAGTGTATAATGCAAAAGAGTTTGCGTTGGTGTTAACTTTTTAAAATGATTAACAATTATAACTATTGAATAATGTATCTGTAAGCACGAGATTGATGAATTTATAATATTTTGCATTCTGTATTGTAAGATGCGTGAGACATACCTTAGTACCTACTTGCTCTTCACAAGAGTACAAGACCCATGCGTTGAAGGATCACCACCTAGACACCTACCACGGGCGTTGAGACATCAGCAAGGGGAAGGGGAAATCCTAGTTGTTAGAGAACTGAGACCCTAAAAGAAGTCTTTGTGGTTCAATTCGTGGGGCCGTTTAATAGATTTTCTCAGCATGTGGAGATGAACATTAATAAATTGGGCATGCCAAGACACAAATCTTTGTACATGAGGGTTTATTTGTCCTGTGCAATTATATATATGGACCTCCAATTTGGTCAAGTTGCCAGGCTACCCAATTTAAAAAAGAATTAAAAAAAATAAAAAATGACACTCACAAACAGGCAGGCTCTGAGAAGCATTGCTTGCTAATTGATCTACACATCTTTTTTGTTGTCATTGTTATATTTAATTATACTTTAAATATGTATAATTCGACTCAAAATTTAAGAATTATATAAAATTTGAGATTATGTGCATGCGGTGAGTGAAAGTGAAACCATCACTTGCACCACATCAGAAGTGGTCTTACACTCTTACTCACAAAAATAATAAAATGTAATGATACATCTACGTTGGAAATGAGTGAGTTCATATTTATGCCACAAATAGTTGGGGTATTATGACAAAATAAGCTGAAAAAAATGAAGCATAAATAGTTGGGGTAATAGGTCCCCAATGGAATTAAATAACACTAATGTGATGTTGGTAATAAAGTAAACTTTTATGGATGACATCCAAGGCAGTTAATGTCCCAATCCTTAATCTTTAATGAACTTATACAACTTGCAAACATGCATGAAGAATTAGATAACACTATGAAGTCTTCTCATCCTCATAATAAATGTGATACATAAAACTCAAATTTAATGTCAATGACCAATTAAGTTCCTATATTCACACGAAATGGGATGGGACCCTTAATTTTACACATTTCTTTTTTAATTACACAGATTTGACTGATAAAACGTTGGACGACTTTATCTCATGTAGTCATATTTATACATAGATTCATTGATAGGTGAAATTCTTCAATTGATAGAGACCAATAGCAAAAACAAATATAAAATAAAACTAATGTGTATTGTCCCCCACAGCCACCTAATTATTGTAAAAGGTACCCACTAGCCATGCTTCGCGACCACTACATCTCTCAATCACCACGCTAATCACGGAAATAAGTTTATTTAATTTCCGTTTTTTTTTTTTTTCCCATGAACATGGAGTGGGTGAGAAACTGAAAACTGAGAACCCTGATTTTGACATTCCCGTTTAAAACGGCATTGATTGAAACTTGAAAGTTGAACTGCAAATTAAGTGAGAAACTGAGAATCCAATAGTGTTGTTAGAGTTTGACTAGTGCACCACTGGCTCTAAAATATTTAAAAGTCCGAAGCAATTGCCTAATTTGCCCACTCTCAAATCGTCCTTGTACATTGAAGAGAATTCATAAATTTTCATTGACTCTATTTTAAATGAGTAATGCTAGTTGAATTATTTATGTGATTAAAGAAATTATGTTAATTAAGGCCTGCATGCTGCTGAAAATTTGGGACTCAAAAGAATTATTATTAGCCAATCTATACTATAAATCTATAATTTTTAAAAGTTATTCCAAGCTAGGTAGTTGGTACAGACGTTTATGAATTATTCTAACAGAACACGTACACTTTTTGTTTCTTTTCTGTTGAAAATTCTTTGTGGCACCACTGAAGAACGTACACAACTCTTTTATTGGTGCATTAACAAGGGCAAATTGCACAAGCAATCGTGTATTAGAACCACGCGAACATTAATGGGCCTTCTCAAAGTCTTACAATCACAGAAGCCCAAACGTGAGATGAGTAGGGCCCAAATTATTATGGGTTAAGGGTCATGACCCATTTAATCAGTCCATGTCATTCCATGATCTCTAGGATTATAGAAGTGCATACAATTTGTCCCAACTCCTAATTAGAGTCCTAAAGTTTGGCACTAATTACTATGCTAAAACACATGTTCGGACCACCACAGTTTAATGTCCTTATTTGGGTGGTCATTCATCTCTTATGAATTGGCAAGAAGAAAGCAACAATTCCCCGAATTTTGTGCTGTTTTTTAAGCAGTGTTCACTGTTCAGGTGGTGATTGTGATTCCATATAGCTAGCTAGTTTGTGCTAACCAGTACTCTTCAGTTCCCACAGTTCAAGCCCAAGTTGGAAGACCAATTTTCTAATTTTTTGCTTCCTTTTTTTTCTTTTTTGGTTGTTGTCATGAAAAGACAGATTTAATTAGCTGGAAATGCTAGATTTCAACATATATGATATATATATATCCAATTGTATGTTGTTATTAACTATACATCCAAACTAGAAACACAATATATATATATATATATATTTGGTAGTGAATAGGCCAATACTTGCTGCTCTGGCATATGATATATATGCATGTACTGATGTAGCTGTTGGGCCAATTGCCACATTCTGTGACCATTCTAGAGGCGACCCTACCTGGGATCCAGCCCCAGTACTAGCTAGATGCCAGTGTGCAAGAATAAACTCTTTTCCCAGGAGAGCCCTTGTCCGCTTGGAACCTTGCTACACCAGTATTTGATAATATTGATTCCTTGCCTTATGGGCATGGACCACTTAGCCCACACCCAATTGTATACTACCTTGTGGGAAGGGACTGCCATACATATATCTTTCTTAATTACAAGTAAAAATAACCAATCATTTGAGCTAGGAAAACAAATTTGTCAAGTAATCTGAAATGTTATTAAAGTACCGGTTAATTTCGACTATTACTAAGATAGATTTTTGTTTCAATTTGCAATTCATGAACAATTTAACAACGTAATATATGTGTTATTATTATTGTGGAATGTGCTTCATCCCTAGAAAATAGAAACATACCAATATGGCTGGCCGGAAAACTTGTACGTTTTCAAATTTCAGGTAGGCTTTTACATTGCATTTAAGCTCAAGTACGTGGAGTCAGCCTCAGGCCAGCTAAGCTAAGTGTTGCAAGGTTGGAGATTCTTTCTAAACACTACTCGATCCATTAAGATTTAATTAAGTAGTCAACTACCTACCCTATTAATCAACAATATAAGGACCACTAATGGCAGTACTCCAGATTTAACCAGTCATACGTAGATGGAGTTTTCAGGTTGGCCCTTTTTGTTAATTTCAAATTGATTTATAATTTAATGGTTTTTCCATTTTTGTTGAAGAGATCGATATATATTATCTTTTTTATTTTTAAAAAAGAGAAAAACCCAAATAGGGTTGGCAAGAAGATGCAGGGAGGGTTTTGACTGTATTTGACTTGTGTTGGTAACAGGCAAGTTTTAAACCGACAGGTCACGTGACAAGGCATACCAAAAGTGGCAAAAGACGGGGCCGACCATCCTCCTTTGATGGCAATGCGCCAAGCACGTACAGTGCACCTAATTATCTAAAGGCCTAAAGCTAATAGCTATGCCTCCCTTTTTCCTTTCTACATTGCCCTTGGGGTTTGGAGGGTCTTCTGGAACCATCTATTTATTTTCATAGTGGGAATTAAAATTCCTACTCATTAACAAGGTGCATGCTTAGGATTATAGGGTAGGTGACTTTGCTTCTTAGGTGTCCATATACACCAACCAAGAAAGTAAGAAAGAAGAATATTACAGTTTATGTTATCGTCCAAATTAACACGAAATCAATTGGAATAAACTCTTTTTAATATACCATATAGTATGGCAAACGAATCATCAAAGACTTTCTTGTATGAGAGAGCTTTTCGAACATATATATAGGATATAGTTCATCAAGCAGTATGAATGACACTCATCAAATAGACTTTTGTTCGCCATGGTCATCAAATAGACTAAAGTAGCTTTTCCACATAAATATATGCATGTCATAGCATTCTTTCATTTATTTGGTTTTGCCGTGTGGAGCCCGGCTATTTCAATTTGTGTATTCTTCTCACTTATGTATTTTTGTTGGAAGAGTTTCTAAAAATGTACTATCCAAGCCAAAGCCAAAGCCAACAAAAAAGGGTTACTATATATCGATCCAATTCAAGTTTTCATACACAGTCTTTGTATGTGGATCCAAAGCTAAAGCCATTCCCAAGTTTGGCACCACCAAAACCACGTACCTTACAGGCTTAATTACAGTCTGTAATATGATATTTAAGTTTTATTTTTCTAATAATCTCCAATTTTTTAATGCTTCTAATCTACGTGTTGATGGTAATTTAATCTGCACACTAATAACGCATTCCTAACCCTTCACCTACCGGGCTTGCTATAAATACCCCTCACTACTCTCCATCTCAATAACCCACAAAACGTTTCCCTTTGCTATTACAATACACAATCCACACAAAACACACATCATTTTTTTCTTAATTTCATCATCATCGTCTTCAATCTCTCTTCCTGCCAACGAAAATGAAGCTTGTCTTTGCAACATTCGTGCTTGTTTGCCTTGTTCTCAGCGCCTCTGTCTTGGAGCCCACAATGGCTGGTTCACGTACGATACACATACCCTAAAAAAAAAAGTTCTAATTTCCATGACGACTAATTAACTGATCTGTGTGTAATTGGGTTCGCCATGTTAATTGTTTTGTTTTTCTCGCTTTTTTGTTTCTAGAATTATCAACTATTGTCTTAATTAAGGTTCGGTTTGGTTTGGTTGCAGCTTTCTGCGACTCAAAGTGCGCGGTGAGATGTTCAAAAGCAAGTGTGCAGGACCGGTGCCTAAAGTATTGCGGAATCTGCTGCGAGAAATGCCAGTGTGTTCCATCAGGGACTTATGGAAACAAGCACGAGTGCCCTTGCTACGCAGACCTCAAAAACTCTAAGGGCAAGCCCAAGTGCCCTTAATTAATTACTCAATTAATTCATACTGCAGCTACCTGTGCTACTACGTACTGGTTCCTTTAATCCCTTGTACGTCTTGGTATTTCCTATTTGTGTATTTGATCAGTCTTGTCTCGGACATAAAACATATTAACACAAGTTGATATGTCGTATTTCATATATATATATATATATATATATGTATAGAGCTGGTTCGTTATTTCGATCATGCAAGTTGAAATATCAAGTGAATAAGCGAAGGTCCGTCTTGTACTATGGTATTGCTTATTAATTAATTCGATTTATGTCTTAATTAAGTGTATATGTGCTTTATTTTTCCATAAATGGCGGTAGATCCTAAGTAATGGCTTCTCATGAACTTCCAATTTAAGGAAAATTTTTTAGAATTGGTCAAGGAAAACGCTATTCATACTCCACTTATTCTTCCGCATTTCAATAAGTAAAAAAGAGTGAAATTTCAGTAAAATTCTGTTACTTTAAGAAAGCACAAATAACGTTTCTCTTAGTTAGATAATTATAGATAAACTTTTTTTTTTTTTTTGTAATTTATTAATTTAATTAGGGGTTGGAGCCTTGGAGGTGCATAATTAGGTTGTGGCCTTGTGGGCTTGTGGGTTGGTGGATGGACGAGGGAGGGCGAACAACGCGTGTGGTCGAAATGAAATGGTTTCTTAATTTTGAGGTGGACTGATTTTAATGCAGGGGGTTATATATATTCACATGCATTGTACATTTGTACGTCGCCTTCACAGGCACTATCACAATGTTTGTCACGCGGTCCCCAAGCACTTATGAGACCCACTTGACAGTCCCATCACTCATTGCCACATACATGCCACGTCACTCCCCTTGCAACATCTCGATCTCAAACAATTCGCTTTTCTTCCCCCTCTCAACTCTCAAGTTTCAAGTCTTTGGAACAAATAATTTCTGCTCTCACTGCTTTTCTCCGTGTTTCAGACATTGCGTGTTATATACTTATATGGTGGAGAAATAATGTCATTGACCTTGTTTTGAGTAATTTAAGCACACTCTCTCCCCCTATTTTTCTCCCTTGGTTCCACTTTGCATGCAGCATGGATGTCCCACCGAGTCAGCCTTAAAAAGATAGGGGATCCAGTTGCCTTGTTCAACATTAAAGCATGATCAGATCTACTGCTGCAGTTGCCCTCTTAGGACTGTGGGTGTGTAGGACACCATCTATCTGGCTCCCACTTTTAAACGCAAAGCAAAGTCTGGGATTTACCCTCCAAGGACGAAATATAACTCTCACAACAAATTCTCACTACATATCAATTACAGTAAAAAAAAAAAAAAGTAATTACAATTCCAAACCGGAGGCGGGAGTGTATCACATCATCTAATACGATAGGGTACAACATGTAATTATTGTTACAGCTCTTATCATTTATTAATAGGACCCATATCATTTACGTTGTCATTTAGATTGTGTTATTTGCATTCATAAATTTTTTGGTTACATTATAATTTTCCCAGTTAATGTGGTATGAATTAAGAACTAGTGCTGTTCATTTACGCCGGATCAAATGTGTTGACTTCGCTTCATGAAACAGTCAGAGGTGATAAAATCATTAAAATTTAATAAACGAAGACTTGGACATAAACCCAAGTATCGATGACCCTGAACCGTCCCTAAAAGAAAACAAAGAAAATATAATATGCAAATCAGATATTAGCTGGTGTAAACTGAAATATGGTATTGAAATTTTCCATCTTCTTTTGGTTGATGGGAAGCCATTAAATTAAGCCTGCAAACGCCAATAAAAAAAATTCTCCATACAAGAACACACCGTATATCACTTGATCTACAGACCTTATACAGTATGTTGAACAAATCATGTGTATTTGTCACCTATTTGTCTGTCCACTTTCCTATACTGCACTTTCATTGTACAGTAACTGGCTATCAGAGGTCAGATTTCTATCTCCTCTGAATGTTCAGCTTCAATGCACCCATATGTGTACAGTCTTGGAGCTGTCTAAAACAGTATCTCCACAGCAAGTCAAAGAAAGTCTAACTACACAGCCACATAAATTTTTTTATTTAAAGTGGCTGAAGCTCTTGCTCAGGAACAATGGCAACAACAGGCTCATAAGGAATGATCTCTCGCCATCTATATCTCCAAAGTAACCATGTCCCTAATGTTAACAATCCGAGAACCGAGGTAACTATGACTCCAACTGCCACCGCCCAAGAGTGTTGCTCCCACCACGACCTGAAATTCTCCAAAACAACTTGATTTAAAAATGAAAATCATTTGCATAGAAGATTGCAGAAAAATTCCAAAGTTAAACTGGTTAAACCCCCCACCCCAAAATAAAAAAATCAATATAATCAACTTTCCGGTCATTTATGTTTCTAACTAGCCTGTGACTATGCTTGATTCCAGTGATCAGAATAAGATTGCAAGAAATGAGAAGCAGTTCCAAAGAGTGAGAAAACAAAAGGACAAATAAAGGTAAAATAACATACTGCTTCCTTTGAGGCTCAACTTTCAATTCGACCAGCTGATAACTTCCAAATTTCTTTGGAAGCTGCATATGATGTTCCCTTAAGCGATGGATTATGCCCTGCAATATTACATAAGAACTAGGTTAACACTGTAGTCAGCATGTGGAAAAGGCTCCAATTACAAGTACAAGTACTCTGGCACCAGAAGTCCTATTACCATTGCTTGGGTATTAGAAAAGCAATTGGCAGATTCGGCAGGGAAGATGACCCATCTAACGAGAAAATCATTTCCTGTATGGGTGTAGTTCATTAAGCGGACCTGAAAAAGAATTGGTGTTGGGATGTTAATTTAATCCAAGATATACAAAAGCAAGTAATATTAAGCGATAATGGCACACAGTAAGGGGAGGTATTAAAGCTCACTAAAGGTGGCAATTGGTTTGGTTAGAGCAGGTTAAGGACCAAGAAAAATGACCCCAAGTTCAAGCCTTTAATACTTGTGAGAACCTCTTTTAACCCACGAAAGGGTAAGTCAAAGAGAGCCAACCAACCCAAATCCACAGCATAAAGAAAGACTTGATAGGCTTTATTATTTTTTAATATCGTGATACCTAGCAGGAGGTTATGAGTACTTTTCTCTCGATTCATTAGTTAGAGCTAGATGTTAAATTCTCGATGCCATACTTGAGCTTATGCGTAATTGAGCACTACTATGCAAGAAGATGCTACATGGTTAGGGCAACACAGACCCAACCTATGAACTAGAATATTCTTCCAGTATAGTAGTGCTCAGTAAACCTAAACTCCAAGATAAAATAGTTCAACTATACCTGTGAAATATCAACTTCCAGCTCATGGGCAATAGATTCTGCGAGTTCTGTTAAGTTGGGTTTCACAGAGGTGTTGATGTTGAGCATCATATCAAAACTTATTAGGCCTATTTGAAGTTCACCTGCATATCAAATGTTTGAGACGGTTATCAAAGACAATTGCCAAAGTTGAAGAGGGAAAGAAAGTTTGAAATGCATGGCAAGAGCATGAGGTTAACCTATATTCCTATGCATCATGTTTAAGCCTTTTGTTTCATTATAACTACTTGAGTGTATTGAGAAAAATGTTGACTTGAATAAATTAATTATAAATGAGTCAACCTAAAAGCACAATGCTTGTGTAAGAAATTCACTAACTGAAAAATTATATGTCCAGCACTAACAACCTAAGAAACAATAGTGGTTTAAATCATAGCTACCAGAGTCAGACTGATTGGCAGTCAGACCAAAACATGATCCAGATAGTAATCTGGTTTAGTATATTTTAACAGAATGGATATGGACAAAAGGGGGTTATAAAAAGGATCAGCTAAAGTGGCAGTTTTGAGAAAAAAGACAAGTGAAGGTCTGAGCAGAACCTTTAAAAAAATATTAGTCACAACCATGACTTGAACCCACTATGTTTTGGACCACGTTTACTTACTACCATATTGCACTCATGAATTTAGTACACACATGATTAAGTTTGAATAGACAAAACATTAACAGAAGAGTCTTCCTTTTTTACATTCACAGATGCTATTATTTTGTCCATTTTTCATAAAATCCAGCTCTTCATCCATCAACCTGATATTGTACCAATGAACTAATGACCTGTCCTTTATTTTGGATCAATGTCCAATATGGTCTGATAACTATGTTTTTGAATCTGAAAGCATCATAAAGGGACATTGAACACTTGCAACTCACTCAACCTTGAAGAACAGTTTGAGGCAATCCAGCTGGGGAAATGTTAGGAGAAAGTGCACTTGTATTCTGGCTGTTGGAAGCTAATGGTGGTGGGGGCTGAGCACCACCATAATTCAATCTCTTCCATAGTTCAGAACAATTGGTTTTCCAAAAGCCAATCTTACTGTTTGCCCGATCATATGTCACAAGGGTATTGCGTACAACAATTCCTGTACAATCCAACAAACATAAAGTGAGCTAAACCCCCTTTGCAATTGTGCAAATGCATGGACATGTTTGGGGCATAGAATGGGGAGGGATTTGTTACTTTCAATTTGTACACAAGACATGATTGTACATAAGAAATTGTAGGAAAACATAACATGAGAGAGAGAGAGAGAGTGTTTGAAAATGTCGCATACCTCCTAAAAGAGTAGTCGCATCCCCATTTGCAAAAATTCCCAGGCAATAAGCACCGCTAACCTTTGTATGCTTTTTAGAGGAACAAGGGCACCAACAAAACAGAGAAGAAAACGATGCATCAACATGTGCATGTTTAACAAAGACTACAAGGATCACACACATGTGTTGTGTTTGCAATGTGATGGGGGTTAGAGTAGAAAGAGAGAGATGTATGTGAGATGGAAGTGGGTTCTTTGGAAAAAGAAAATGAGAGGGAGAGTTGAAATAGATTAGAAATGAAGTTATGGTTAATAACCATACTCGAATAACTATTCTTAACTTTCAAATATATTATTAAAGTTATTTTAAATAATTGAGTATATTTCACATTTCCTATATGACAATTGAAAAGAAAATTCTCTTAACAATATTATAGATTAAAAAAAATCTGAATTATAGGCCTCAAAACCATTTTGAAAATTTGCAACCATATAAAGGGTCCTTAATGATTTCAAGAAGACATATTCAAGAACAATAAATAATCAAATTACCGGGAACAAGTAGTTCTCTGGAGACAGTGATAACTTTTGTCCATTGCTGAATACCATATCAACCTGTGGAAAAACTTTTGATAGTTGGGTGACATCCCTAAAGCACAATCCCATGTTAAACTTTCGGATGAAAAACCAAGCCAAAAGTAAATCAAGACACGTAAAAATCAAGTTAAGCAAGTTTTCCACAGGAATTACCTTCCTGCACCTGAAAAACAAATATCTTTATAATTCGGGTCAGGACCATGAATTTGTTTGAGGGATTGGATTTTCCCCATAATCTGCACATTATCCAAAAGAATAACTTACCATCACTTGATTATTCAATTTGGGTATACAGTAATATAGAAGGATTGCAAACTGAACTAAGCTCACTTAAAAAATTTGTTCCTCAAATAAACAGCTGCATTTTTATTTTCCTTGTAAAAAAATAAAACCACCTTTTACTTTTACCTTTCTTATTAAAACATATGAACTTGACCAACTGAACTTTTCGATAGGTATCAAATTAAGCTTGACTTTAAATGTATTAAAAGT
The DNA here is from genome assembly GCA_003254865.1 of Dryas drummondii. Classification (NCBI taxonomy): domain Eukaryota; kingdom Viridiplantae; phylum Streptophyta; class Magnoliopsida; order Rosales; family Rosaceae; genus Dryas; species Dryas drummondii. The sequence continues at coordinate 1,303,073 of QANW01005609.1, forward strand.
TAAAACAAGGAGAGGATGAAACTCAAAATATGAAGTCTTACAGCATCCTTAAATGCAAGAAAAGCATCCTTTGGAAGGTAAGCATATGTAGTTCCACTATCCAAGACAGTTCCATGCTTTCCATCAAAGATCTTCGGGTTTAACTTCAAAGGCTTCCCAGCCACATGTATTTCCTTCAGCTCAATATTGTAATATGGACTGTTGCCATCCCAAAACTAAAGTATGTGTGTGAGATGCCCAAAATACATTATTCAGAAAAACAAACTTGCAGTTAATGGTATTATAGATGTATGTACCTGCGAAAAGGATCTGAACGCGTAAATACCATATCAGGGGGAGATTTCATCCCGCCCAAAACCATCGCGCCCCCACCTACACCCATCCCTCCATAACATAGTGAGAATGAATCACTAATGACACCCTTGTCAACAAGTTGATCCATCACACTAAGCCGACCGCGACCCAAGCCCATTATGCCATCAGCACGTTGGCTGTAAAGATCACCAGTTTCAATATTTTCACAACCAAAAACAGCACGCTGAGGCACAAGTTCACTTTCATTGCCAAAAGAAATGATGTCCTCACCAAGCACGCCACTGCTAGAGCTCATCTCAGCATACCGCCGCTCGTAAGTGCATTGAGCTCCTTTCTCGTCACAGTTACAATTAATATTGCACTTTACCGGTTGGTACGTGCTGGATAAATCAGGTTGGAACCTAGGGTCCTGCATAACAACAACAGTTTCCCAGACAAATGAGCTACTACTAATAACGTCAAGGTAGAGGAAGGATCTGAAATGAAAAAAGTTAAAACCTTTACACACAAGTCGAAGAATCCCTCCACCCTCTGATGGCCGAATGATTAATAAAAGAAGAAAAACAGGATTTTTGCAGCTCAAACAAAGAAAGAACTAAGAACCCATTTGATAGATTTTTCTTTTTCATACCAAAAGGTTTTATGTTTTAAGTTTTTCTTTCCCATAAAAAAAAAAACAGGTTTCCTTTGTTCTATTTTTTTTTTAATGAAACTATTACCAAACAACAGCAGAGCTACTGAATGTGATTTCGAATTCTTTAGTCCCTAACTTCTAGTTCTTAAAAAGAAAGCAAAACTTAATACAGAATTTGAATCAAGTGCAGTAGACATTTATTGAGCTTTTATCACGCATCGGCTCACGTCAATCCTAAATGGCACTCGACAAATTCCTCGATGTAATTATATTTAATTATGAAGTTAACTGCAAAAACTAGATGGACAAAAAATTGAAAGAAAAAACATGAATGTATGATAAACCAGTAAAAGCTCACTGAACAAAATTTAGGCGTATAACTTTCTAAGTAAGCATGGAAACAAAGCCGAACCTGATGCGTACCGCACTGTTCACAGTCGGAGCAAGGCACATAAGTCACTGTACTTCCCGTATCCACAATCAGAGCGAATTTCTGAGGCGGTGTCCCAATCCACAGCCGCGTCGTGTAGTACCTGTTTCAAATTCCAAGTTCCAGAACCTTCCATTCAGTACAATTCGAAACATCAAAGCTGGAAAATTAGGGAAAGTTGGGGAAGAGAATAAAACTAAAACCCGTTGGCAAGGAGGTCGTCGTAGAGTCTCATGCGAGCGTTTGGATCCGATCTCTGGAGACGCCGGCCGTCGAAGGCTCGCCGGTGGTGCGGAGCGTTAGGGGATGAGAGATGGAGAGGAAGGATCATCGGACGGCGGTGATCGTCGGAGGCTGAAGCAAACGCGCCACAGAGATTGAATGCGATGGAGTAAATGAGAAAGACCAAGGTCCGAGCCATGGGTGCCTACTGCGCGGAGGAGGAGGTGGTGAGGTTTGACGTTCGCGACTCCGCAGAGGACCAGAGGACCTGAGAAAAGTCCTCTGTGCAGTGCTCCACGATTGAATAATGAATTGTCCCTTTTTTTTTTTTTTAACGTTTACATAGATTTCGAGTTTCGGCCTTTCGCGCATCGATTTGCGGCTATTGGATTAACAGGCGCTAAAACTAGCTAATTGGAAAGCGACACGTCAAGTCAATGGTTTTTTTTTTTTGGCCAGGTACACGTCAAGTCAATGGTTGAATGACTTGAAACAGGAAGAGTGAGAAAAAAATCTTAGAATTTTTGCTATATACTCACTTTTGTCGAATATCAAAATTAATAGATTTTTTTAAAGCTTTTAGATGCTCAGCAATAAAAAATAATTAGGGCAGAAAACAATTTTAGTTCAAGATCTTTTATTTTTTTGCTAGTTTTAGAAATTAATTTATGCTTAAAGGGAAAAACATCCGTTATTTCGGACTTAAAAGGATTTTATTAGTTTATTGTTTAAACAAAAAAGAGAAGAAGAATTTTATAGTTTTTGTTAGAAAATGTTTTCTTGGGAGAAGACAGAAAAGCCTTATCCAGCCCTTATGTAGAGTTGAACTCTTGATCAATATATCTAGAAACAATTATTCACCAAAGGGCAAACAAAATTTCACAGTTAAACCTTACTAAATATTTTATTTAGAATGTGTGAATGGAAAATTCCCTCAATGCTAAACAATTGGATTTAAATTTCAGCAGCATCAAGAAAGTAATTCATACAGGATAGAGTTACCCCTTCTGGTTTCCACCATTTCTTTAATGGTCGTAAGTCGTAACCCCTTGGTCATAAGAACAAACAAAATTACAGCAGAGAAGAAAATTCAGAAACGATTTCAACATAGATTTTGCCTTTCTGGTTAGTGTAACACTGAGTATAACAATCAGCAGGGGAATATCACAAAACTCTACAGTTTAACAACAAACATTGTACCATCCCTTTCTGATCCCCTTCACAAAAACTAGTACAACAAAAGTGAGGATTCTTCTACCATACCCATCAATACAGGAGTTTTTGACCCACTAACACTTTTGTGCGCGAGCACATACAAAAAGTATTATAAATCCAGTTCAATAACATCCTGGTACCATACATTTCGGGTACACAAGAACGAAACCAACAGTAAAGTTAGCTCCTATCCAGCTGCAGATTATCCACTTCACTTGGTTCATTAAGCAAATCCTCCCATCCCTAGAAAAGTGGCATGAAAAGTAGAGGGGAGAAAATCCTACAATGTACTGGCACAATAGAACAGTGAATAAATCAAATCATCCAAATTTCAAATGAGACAGAAAAACAGAAACAACAAAATACCTTGTATTTGGACATGTCTATCAATGTTGCAAGCTCCTGTTACGCCAATCTAGTACCTTTTTCCCATAATAATTGTTGCGCATGATTGGGGAGTGTTTTTTAACAAGACTTAGTAGAATTTGATGGATGCTAAACTGCTCTTGTGCAATAAATGAGAAATCAAAACCAAACCATTGGAGCTTACTCGAAATCCACACCTGAGAGACAAGAGGACATATCAAAAGACGATTTCACAGCTACAGAGGCAGTTCAATATTTTAATCTTCAGTCCACTTACAACATCAAAATGTTAGATGATGACTTAAAAAATATAGAAAATCTTATCATTTCAAATTTTCACCAAACGCTATTATGTTGAAAACACATATATATGTATATAAACGTTGCCTTCACTTGATGACCATATACCCCCAAAGTCTACAGACAGAGAGCTTAGGTAATCATGACCTCAAGTAATTTGAAATAATATGGGCTAGTGAAAACATCCGAACACAGGTCCACCTTACTGACACAGCATAAGTTACAAATTCGTTTGAAAATAATGGTACGTATACCAAATAGATCAACACATATATACAATGACCAGATGATCAAATTGGTTTGTCAAAGATCCAAACCCAGAGACCATTCAACCTAAGCATCTCAATGGTTTAGGGAGTTTTATAACTTGTGTATCTAACATAGAGATTCCAGAATATCTAACCTTAGAAACCGACAATGCTGTCTGGATGACATAGTTTCCGAACGGATGCAAAAGAAGCATTGGAATGCTCGGACTTTTAAGCAACTCTAAAATGATTTGCATAGACTGTTCTTCTCCTGACTCTAACAAGCACTTCTCCACAACATTACTGCCATACTTATTGCAGGAGAGAGACATATAACTCCCTTCAAGCTGTCTCTGAAGATTTGCGGTGATTTGTGGTATCCTCAATCCCAACAAATGTTGGACCACATAGTTGCTAGGGTATAAGGAAAAATAGAAAAAGAACATCGAGTAAAGATCATGACCAAGATGCAAGAAAAGCATGGATAAAGTTTCTTAGGAACAAACCCATAACGATCTACTGATAGGACTAATGCTTTTGCTATTATCTCAGCAACCAAACGATCTCTGGTTTCTCCCTGAGCGTATTCAACACACTGCTGTAGCACACAACAACCACTTTTATCCTTTGCAATTCCAAAACAATTGTCAGCCACCACATTCAGAAGATACTGCCAATGAAAATTCAGTCAGAACATCAAGAACCAATACATTGTATTGAGGGAAAGTGAATTCAAGAACTAGTTAACAAAAGCTTCTAAAATGATGTTGTAACATAGAAAGATAGGTCTTTTATCAGCTAGTATGATCTCTTCATTATTCATGCCAGGTTATAAATGATGTCGTAGTGAGGATATTTTAAACTAAAAAGACTGGGAAGAGCTTACAAATCATAAAGCTAGTGGTTCCATTGAAAGTTTTATAATGAAGACAATTCTGAACTTGATGTCAGTCAAATATTACTTACAAGTACAAGTCAAACCAATTAAAGGTACACTATTTCTGTTTATACATCAGAAAGTATGATGTGGAAGACAAAGCCTTATGTTTTTGTCCAGATCTTATATATGAAGACCATTGATGAGAGAATAAATGTGAAAATTGAAAATACATATTGAAAATAATAATCAAAACTACTTTCAATTGCAATAACTCATTATATGATTCTTGGAAATGAAAATCCACATGCCATATAGAAAACTTTGGAAAGAATAAGCCTAAAAGTTTGGTTGTTCTAGTAGGATGGAAGCTAGGTTCCAAACTAGTCCTGGTCTGCAGTGAAAAATAAATTCCAACAATGACTAGAATGTATCACACCCTTTTAAATAATTAAAAAAAAAAAAAAAACTAATAATAACCAACAATGACTACAAAGAAAAACTCCAAACTATGTTATCAACAGTTTACCTGTACAATGACTACAAAGACAAGACACACTAATCAACAGGACATGGTGCACTAGCCGATTAATTTCAGTTGCATGGATGATATGTTTCCAGCTTTCAAAGGCTAATAGGCTAAAGTTCCAGCTTTTCACTCAAGCTGTGGATCTTCTTAAAATCATAAATTTATAGACCAAGAGAAAGTACTGAATGGGGTCTTGCTGGGCACCATCCGTCAGGGATAGAGCTACAAATCAGGAATTATAGAGCCTCCTATAGCTGTCAGGACAACAAAAAAACCTACACATGTAGAGCATATAGCACCTTTACTTTCATTAAACTCAACATATGGCATAATAGTGTATGAACTGGAAATGCTTACGCAATTCCTTGCCAAGATTCATGTTTGTTAACCATATAGCATATTGTGATATGTATACTCCAGAGACTTCAATCAATTTCCATGTCAAAAGAGATACAAAGTCAACAATAACCACTAAAAGAAATTCACAATGTGTTACACTATCAAGAGAGAAAGTTAGTGCCAAATTCAACAATTAAATTCAAGTGCTAATCTGAATGAGTACGGGCCTCGGTAACTAGCATGAAGACACAATCATTTGAAAGCATGCGCTACAAGGAAGTAACTGTTACAAATTATAACTGATAATGAAAATGACATTAACAGAATTGACAAAACATCAACTCGAAATGCAACGTGTAAGAGTAGCATAACAAAATACAATGATAATTGCAAATCGCCTAAACAGGACAGGGCTTAGAGCTTCCATTACCTTATTATCTTCAACAGAGAAATTCTTTAAGCAATGCTCGATGACATGTTGACCATTACTGTTCTTACTCAATGCAACAGCACCTGGGCTTACAGCTCTCATAATCAGAGAGATTTGCTGTTTGGTGGTAACATGCTTCAACAATTTCTGTACAGAGCGAGTCCTGACACAAGAAATACAATAATATAAGCCATTAAATCAAAATTTGGTCAGCAATCTTAGAACTTTTCTATTTCTTCACATATATACAAACAACAGCAGGCACCGACCATACCCACGAGTGTCAAGGCAAATACTAACAAGCTGAAAATCATTCTTGGTCAACGTTAAGAGAATTTGGGTCCTCTGCTCCTCACTGCACACTTCCACAAGCTTCTGAATAACATAATTCCCATAAGGGTCAAGCATCAAAAGGGCCACATGTTCTATAACCTCCAAGAATATTATATCAATTGACTTCTCATTTGGCATAACCTCCATTGCTTTCTGCAAAAAACGACAACCATTTTGGTCCTTGGCCAAAGAAGCTATCCTCCCAGGCAAATCAGCCACAGACAAGCAATTCAGAGGCTTATACAAATTAGACAGAAAGTCATCCGAGCCGTCAGGATTAGAGTCAACCCAGCAATCTTGAAGACCCATATGCCAAAGAACCCCATTGAGACTCTGCGACTCGTCGTTTCTTGGCAGATAAGAAAATGGCAGAAAATCATCGCCACCAACCCCATGACAGTTTGATGGGTATTTCAGCGCTGACCCATTACCGTCCGAGACATTGAGGAGTGAAAAAGCAGCTTCTAGGGTTTGATCAAAATGGGATTCTCCAAAAGGGTAATGAACGGAGCTTCGAGCATGAGGTTCCGGCAATGGAGATTGAGGAATCCGAAGCGACGTCGTCGTGTCTGGAAAATATCGGAAACCCTCCATTCTTGCTCAAGAAACGGATACTGAGAGTGTGCGAGAGGAGGTATATAAATGGGTTTTGAGCTTTAGAGAGACTGAGAGACTGGGGTTTTAATTTTTATATCGATGAAGAAATTTATGTTTTGGTGTAAATTTGGGGAATTTGTGTATTTGGAAGACTTCGAATGTGATTGGAAAAGACTTAACTGAGAGAGTCTTAGATGGGTAGTGAGACTGAGGACAGAGAGAGTTCCATTCGGGCTTTGAGTTTTGCATGCAATTTATGGAAACTTTTCATGCGACTAAAGCGAGAAGAAGAGAAATGGCCTTTGTGTGTACGCGGCGTATGTCTGTCACCTAAAAGAATGGGCCCTCGTTGACCAATTGGCTCATATTGAATTGAGTCAATTGACGGTCTTAGTTTATGGAATGAGAATTTGAGACCCACATGGCTGGGTCCACGTCTAAGTTGAGATTGTCTAAATAATTTTATTCATTTAAATTTCATTCTATTATTTTTTTTAGAAGAACTTATCTCTTCCCGTAATAGGAACGTAATAGAAACATGTGGCATTCTCTCTCTTTCTCTAAATCACATATTTATTAATATGTAATTGGGTTAACAGAAATTGTATTGATGAGGAATTGAATTAACTCTCTCTAATGATATGTTTACTAATCCATAATTGAGTTAACAGAAATTGTATTGATAAGGAATTGAATTAATGAAGAATTAGATTAAGGAGAAATTAGATTCTCATCGAAGATGTTTACTAAACTATCTGAAATCATAGGAGAAATGATATCATGTGGGTATTTAATTACTAAAATGTCCTTGTTCTAAATAAATTATTTTATATATTAATTAATAATGTGAAAGTATAATGAAAAAAGAAAAAAAATTGAATTCCTCTAAAATAATGAATCATAATATCAACTTTCACCCAAGAATTCAATTCCTCTAAAATAAATAATTGAATTCCTAATATTATGTACGCCTCACTTGCGTTTTTATTCTCATATGATTAGTAAACATATGAATAATCCATAATTAGAATTCAACTTTTTATTTCAAAATAATTTCAATCCGATTACGAATTAATAAACATGTTATAAATATGATACCATGATAATGACAAGTAAGTTATTCTCATTTTCTTAACTATGGGTTTGCATGAGGAATTTTAAAATATAAATAATTTTAGCCGAAATTATGTTTTAGCCCTTGTAATTTGAGTCAAATATTATATTGGTCTCCATAATTTCAATTGTGTTTTTCTACCTCCTAGTGATGATGTAGCTATGGGAGCGAGGTGGTGGTGTTGATGGTGATGGGTGTCATAATAGTGGGAGCAAGTTGAATGCTGCGAGTGATGGTTCCAATTACTCTTTGATGGTGGTGGAAAATTGGAAATGGTGAGATATGAATTTTGGCAATGATGCTAATGGCAAGGTGGTGACGACAACATCAACGGTGGTGATTGTAGTGGTGACCCGTGATGGAGATAGGGTGGTGGTAGCGGTGGCAAAGGTGGTCACCTTTCTCTCAATATTTTATTGTATTGAAATTTTAAAAATAACACATATTTTAGTGAAATTGAAAATTTAAATGTACGACCCCAAAGTTCACATTTTTTCGTACAAAATTCTAAGACTTCTATATTGCCAATACTCATACCAAACAAGTAAATTAACAATTGTCACTTCTTAAATTCCAATATTTTTTAAATAGCTAATTAATTACTTCATCTAAGTCGTAGGGAATTTTTTTTTTTTTTTTTTTCCCAAGCTTTTTTGCCTTTTTTTTTTTTTTTTTTTGGACCTGGGTCTCTTCCTAGTTTCACGTGTCCTATCTTCTCACTTCTCCCTTCGTGAGACACAGGACCTGTAAGATATGGTTAAGAAAATAATCAAATTGATTAGTGAATCTTTTAATGGTCCAGCTTCATTCTATCTCTGGTTACATTATGATCAGACACCAAAACAATGGGTTTCTCTTGAGTTAATTCTCATTTGTACAAACAATTCAAATACCGTTTGTGGGTCCAACCAAGTGAACCTACTGTTGCAAAGTACTTGGTGAGGATATTCTAGGCCTTCATTCAATCATGTCCCTTGTCTTTGTAGGCTGCTCTGGCTACTCAAATCATCAATGACTGGGTCTCATGTTCTTCATCAATCTTTACAGCCAGTGACTAATGAAACTTAATGAAATTCAACTTTAAAAAAATCATTTAAGTTTGCAATATCAGAATACAAGGATGCCAAGAAAAAGGACCCATAAATAGTAACTACAAAGACTATTTGAAAAATAAGAAAAATAAAAGGCCATAACAAAAACAGTTCTGCAAGCTTCACTTCCTCTTTTTGTATTAACAGATCCTCTCAGAGGAGTAAACATTTACCAGTTTCACTATGGTACATGATAAAACTGTTACCTCAAGAATAACAAAGCAATTTATTCTAATTTTCTAAAATTTGAAGGGGGTAAACTACATCTTTTACAGTACAGTAATTCATCTGCATGTTGCAACCATGCTTTGTCCCTCACATCTAAAATGGAGAAAAAAATACATTATGTTATCAAATACCAAACCATGTATCATAACTCTGTGTGGCTCCAAAATGCAAAGGCGTGCAGTTAAAAAGCAAATGCTTTCACTTGTCTAAATTTGTATACTCACTTTAACATATGCACCCAGGTTAGAGACAGTTATGTCAAAAGAATGCTTCACTGATGAAAGAGCAGATCAAAAACCCTCGCGCCCAACTGGCTTGCTTTGGTCCACAGCAGTATAATTCTGATATTCAGAGTTTCTTGAAATTACATGGATTTTTTTATTCAATTACCTGTGTCAGCAAACCTCTTGGACAGTGAACTCAAAAATGTAGAAGGAAGGGCACCACTACGTGAAACAAGATATATAATAAATGCTACATATGCAGCCGTGCCACTGCACACTGCAAGACCAAACAGCAGTCCATTAACTTCAGATATGAAGAAATCCAGCAACAGGTAACCATTGATCACCATCACCAAAGCAGCCACAGTCCATGCCACTCTCTGCAACATAATTTTTTTCAAAAAAGAAAGTTAGCTAAAATACTATGCTTCTTACTATTTTATATTTACAATTATTTGAAAGTCAACTCATCTGAACCACGGGCCTACCCCACCCACATACCAAATGGAGCAACAGATCTTGTCAGTGATAGGTTCTACATTTCTAGATTCCAATACTTGAATATCTTTCTTTTTTAATATGCAAAATGAGTTGCTAATGGATACTTGTAGATAAAAATCCTGTTTTACCAGAAGTTGAAAGTGAAATTGGTATTTGTTCTCTCCCCCCTTTCCTACGGTCCTAACACACACCCCCCCCCCCCCCCNGTCCTTCCAGATATGAAACTTGAATTTGTATAGTTTGAACCGATCCAAGATCAGTATCAACCATGACTAGTTATTATTCAATAGATTGAAGTTATTCAACAAAAGAAACTAAATTTATGGCTGTTTACAGAAAGCCAAAAACAGTATGCCCAAAAAGAGAGAATAATGAAGTTAACTTACCTCGAGAACAGGTCCAATCTTAAAGACCCCCATGACCTCCTCCTTAGACACCAGGGTAAGAAGTGGTATAAGAGCAAAAGGAATCTGAATCGACTGAAGCACATTAAGCCATTCATTCAGAACATCCAACGAAGCCTCAGACGTATTGAAAACAATTGCTACAATTATAGTTGGCACAATTGCAAAACTCCGTGTGATCAATGCCCTTAGCCACTTCTTCAAACGGAGATTAAGGAAGCCTCCCATGATAAACTGCCCGGCATATGTCCCAGTTATCGTGCTACTTTGTCCAGCCGCCAGTAACCCAACACCCCAGATATAAAGAATTGGATAAAGCCCTCCTCCATACTTCTCCTGAAGAAACTGACCTGCATTTACTAGTCCTATATTCTCAGCTTGTTTAGTACCATAAAATCCCTTGGCAAAAACAGAGGTCACAAACAAATTGATCATGAAGGAGATTAAAAGTGCAACTGATGACTCAATCGAGTAGTAGTTTAGTGCCTCTTGAACCCGCCCTTTCTTGTGGGGATCAATATTTCTTGACTGTACCAAAGCAGAATGCAAAAATACATTGTGTGGCATAATGACACAACCCACGACTCCCACAGCCTGCCGAATTGTTCTTGAGCTAAGTCTTGGAACCAGAATACCTGCAAGGAGGAGGAAGTTCATAAATACATATCAGTACAGCCAAGGATTATACAGTTTACTTAAATTCAACATTTACTTTGCACAATAAGTACAATTTTTACCCATTAAAAGTTCTTTTCCACTCGGTTTTGTGTCAACAAACATCCAGGCAAACGATAAACCCATAGTTGCTATGAGAACTGCAAAAACAGCTTCCAACTTCCTCACCCCATAGTTCTCAAGAAATAAAAAGATGAAACTGTTACACGAAAGAGAAAACAGAAATCCCTAGTTAACAAATTATTTCAAAAATGGCCAATTTGACCAGCTACTTCCCATGCCCATCCACCATGGAAGAGAAGAGAAAATTGTCTATAAGACATAAAAATTAACGTGAAGCAATTACAAGTCTTTTTATTTTTTCAAATCAAGGATAATAAATAGATTTCTAAAAGTTATTCAGAACCATGAATCACCAACCAGGCAACCACAATTCATTGGATCATTGTAATTAAGACTTAATGGAGTTTAGTTTAAATTGAAACTCAGCACACTAGCATCAATTAATGCAATTGACCCCTGCTGCCCCAATCCAAAGAAAAAAGGTGGTTACTTCAGTTGAGGATTAAAGTCAACCCACAGAAATTAAACCCAATCAGATACCACTTGAACTAAGCTCATGTGCCAATAAATAGCCTAAAAAGTTGCAATCAATAGAAAACTAGCTAAAATCAAAGGATTACAATTTCCAACCAAAAAGTCAAGCTTCATAAAAAGCAAAATCACTCCTCCACTTGATGAGGCACTGAAATCAACAAAACTATGGCAAGGAATTCAAGAACAAATGAACAAGCATTGAGAAGCAGCAGAGCAAACCCAGAATCAAGACTTAAAAAAGAAAATACCAACCAATCCGACGCCGTAATGAGGACTCCAGCCCAGAGCGGCAAAACCCCATGGCTAAGAATCTGAATAGCAATGGCACTCCCAATCACCTCCTGAATATCCGCCCCAATCAGTGCCAGCTCAGCCATGAACCACAGCACCAGCCCGGCCCATTTGGGATACTCCTCCCTGCAAAGCTCGGCCAGGTGTCGGCCCGTGGCGACCCCGAGCCGGGCCGAGAGCAGCTGGACCAGCAGGCCCATTACGGTGGCCCACATTAAGAGCCAGAGTAGCGAGTACCCGGCGATCGCGCCCGACTGGAGATCCCCTTCCAAATTGCCCGGATCCAAGAACGCAATGCTCATGAGGAAACCCGGCCCGGTAAACAGCCACAGCTTCTTCCACGAAAAAGGCGGGACTGCCCTGGCATCGGAATCGTCGACCGAGTCCACGTCACCGTCGCCGAAGATCAGGATCTTCTCTCGCGCCTCGAACGCCACCTCATCGTCGTCGTCCCCGTGAGACGACGACGACAATGATAGCGACTGTTGCGGCTGTAACAAGCGGTTCTCTTCTTCGTCTTTGCCGCTATCTTGCTTCGCCGACGACACGTTGTCTTCGCGCAATTGAGCGCTCATCGTTTGGTGATGGTCGATATCGTCGTATCGATATACTCCGTATCGGTACCGCCGTTTTTATATTTATGTTTATTTTGGTTTTGGGGTGACTGTCTGTAGAGATAGTGTTGGATTGTGGGCTACTACGGCCTGTCAGTGACGTTAGAGGATAGACGGACCAACCGCGCTGCGTCGTCTTGTTTGTGTCCTTTTGAGGCTCGCGCTATTGTTTATAGTCGTTTTTTGTCGGCGAGGAAAATAATATTAGTTGCGGTCTTGCGTCAGTAATAAACTTCTGGCGAATAAAAGGCTGCCACGTCATGAAATGGGTGTTTCTCTTTTGTTCAATTTTTTTAAAATTTTTTACTTGGAAACTCTTGTTAATTTGAAAAAATTAATATTAAAGTTACGCTTGATCGGTTTCGTGTTAATTTTGTTTTGTAAGCGAAAAATGGCGGATGGCCGGTCAATTAGTATGAAAAATTTAAAAAGAGCTTTTAATTTGTTAATTTTTCATATTAATGATCGGCCATTTTTTTGCTTGCATACAAAATTAACACTAAACACAACGAAACCGACCACTTTAATAAGAAAAAAAAGTTTTACTTGATTTCAATAAGAAAGTAGGAGACAACAATTCGCATTAATAACAAAGAAGCTAGGTAATATTTAATGTAATTTTAAATTAATAAAATATTTCAAAATTACATAGTAGTTCATGTAGGTCTTTTTTTTCCAAAAAGATTAATCATATTCATTTGGTGATATGATTTATTTTAGTATGTTAAAAAATATCAATTTGTCAATTTCATTTCTTTCATTACTTATGTGCATGTTGTCGTTGATTTGGTTTAGGATTTAGAATTTGAATTATAAAACTTATGACTTAAAATTTAAGTCTCGCTCAATATTTAAAAACTAAAGCTTAAGCCATTTTTTATGTGTAGCTGTCAAAAATAAATCTAATACAAATTTAAATATGTAGGATAATATATGTTTGTTGATCTATTACAATTTATCAATTTTTATTTTGGTCAATTGTGAATAAAATAAAATTATAAAAAAGTATATTGAGGAATCTATAATTTTAAAAATTTTATTGATTTATTTGTAAATAACTCATTTAAATAACCAAATATTCTATAAAAAATGTACAAATTTTTGTGTGTTTTTTTTTATTATTTAGTTTTGTATAAATTCTTATGAAATTAAAGTTTCTCCCCCTAATATATGAATCAAGTAGATTTTAATATTGTATCCCTGTCTGGTACACCGATGACGGGTTTTGCACGTCTTAGAATTATAGTGCATGATAAATGTAACTTTTTTTTTGGTTGTGATAATAAATGTATATGGACCTGAACACAAGTACACAACATGATTAGTTAAGATGTGATTAACTAAATATGTATGATCAAAGTTGTCTGGTATCATACAGACTCGAACACAACACAACATGACTTGATCGTCAATATATGTACTACTATCTCGGATGGAGCTTGTGTGAAAAAAGTGAAATAAAAGACACGCACGCCATATATATATATATATATAGGGTTTTTTTTTTTATATTTAGTACCAAAATTTTGACCATTGTCTTAATATGATACTTAAAATTTTATTTGTCCCAATTGAGTACCTAAACTTTTATTTTGTGTCTAATA
>QANW01005609.1:1317299-1408095 GCA_003254865.1 Dryas drummondii
TAAAATATATACTATATTACCCATAAGTTTTGTTGACAACTTTAACAGAAATTTATTTTGGTAACTATTAGATACAAAATAAAAGTTTAAGTACTTAATTTGGACAAATAAAAGTTTAGGTGCCACATTAAGATAAGAGTCAAAATTTAGGTACTAAATATGAAATAAACTCATATATATCAGTATATCATGGTTGTTCATAATTAGAAATAGGCATAAATTCAATTTAGACACATAACTATATAAGCTATTTCAACGGGGTCCATGAACTTTAAAATATTTCAAATATACACCCGATCTATTATCTAAATTAAAAAATAAATTTCTGTCCATTGATTTGTTGAGAGATCAGTTAAATGACAGCTTGGCTTTTGTTGACCGGGATTACTTGGCGATGTGGCGCTATCTCAGCAAACATTTCTCGTCAAATGAACGACACAGGCCCACAATTTAATAATAATAATAGAGAGAGAGTTTGTGGGCCCGTGTCAAGGTTAGGTGGACCCGTAACGCTCATTTCTCGTCAAATGAGTGACACTGGTGCACCTAACCCCTGACACGGGCCCACAAACTCTCTCTTTCTATTATTATTATTAAATTGTGAACATGTGTTGCTTATTTGGTGAGAAATGTATGCTGAGTTGGTGCCACGTCGTCAATTAATCTCCGTTAGCAAAAGTCAAGCTGATATTTAATTGATCTCTCAATAAATTAATGTACGAAATTTTATTTTTTAATTTACATAATAAATAAAGTATATATTTAAAATTTTGTGAATCTCATTCAAATAGCGTATATAGTTAAGTAAATCAGACGCTTTCTTTCATTTACGTCAGTTGATGGTATGTAGTATTTACGTGCACAACATCTATATATCCAATAATATATTACTGATGAAATTATTTGAAAAATAAAAAGATCAATATTTATCTTTTGGGCATCTTAAGAAAGCATTTAGTCTGTATGTTGACTATGAGGAGGATTAGCACCATTCTTTTCGTCATGGGTGATAACACATGCCATTTGGCACGCAGCCACATTCATGCACCAGTAAAACATTGACACGCACTGTTCAATTTAGCTGCAAACTAGCGCCTTTTGCCAAAACATTGACACGCACTGTTCAACTATTCAATTTACACATTCGTGAGGTTTTATGCCTCAAATATGATTTTTTTTTTTTTGGCCAATGGTGTATTAAATATGATTGAATATGATAAAAGACTAAATTTATGTGTATTTAAAGAAGAAACTTTTAACTTGAAGAAATAAAGTGTATTAAAATGTACTAATCATAAAGAGAGACTTATCCCTTCTAATCCCCCAAAAAATGGTGAATTAAATAATTTCTCTTCTTCTCATATTTTTCTTTCTAAATTATAAGACACTATTTATGTTCTTCTTTGAATACATATGAATTTAACTGTTTATCATATCCAATTATATCTTATACACCACACGATCTTATCCACCAAACGATCTTATCCAACTTACCATATTTGAAGTATAAGTACATGGAAACCTTTTTTATTTTTGATAAAGAGAACAAAAATAATTTTGGTCTATGTGTTTTACCCCAAAAACAAATTTGGTCTTTATGATTTCAAAATTCCGCATTTGGTTTTTGTGTTTTATATTGTTTGTAATTTAAGGAAATTTTATAATCAAAATGAAATTTTTTTCTTAAATTTAAACTAATAAACTCGTGAAGTTTACTAAAAAATGACAAACAATCGTGTATGTAACATTCAATTTGATTTTTAAACAAAAATTGAAATTTTGAGTTTGTTAAAATTATCCTCATATTGCAAAAAACATAAAACACAACAACTAAATGTAAAATTTTGAAGCCACAACGACCAAATATGTTTTCGAAGTAAAACACATGGACTAAAAATGTTTTTTTTTCCCATTGAAAAATTATAACATTCCATCTAAAATTAATGGACAATAAATAACGAGGGCTTTACACTATGGAATATACTCTTACTGAATAAAAAAGGGTGATGTGAATTGTGAGGTGCCATATCAACAAATATTTCATTTTCCTTTTTTAGATAAGCAGGGATTTGATGGAGAAATTATTCTGTATAACTGATATATTGACACGTGATATAACAAGTCTATGTGTTATAATATGAGTGGATATTATAAATACTATATCCTACTAGTATAAACACATCGTCCAATAATGCCCTTACAAGTTGAATTGGTTATAACACGTTGCGGTATATTAGTTATACCTTATAATTTTTCGATTCGATAAATATGGTTTTGCACTTCTTTTGAAACATTGTAACTGATATGAGCTAGGTTACATTGTCAAAGATGGTATTGATGGGTTGGCCCGAATATTAAAGAGCTACACAGCCTAGAGTCCCCTAACATATTGATCTCTCATATTCAAACAGGGGAAAATATTGATCATCTTGCATCTTGCTCTCCTAAGCTAGGTTGTCGAATATCACACCACAACCACAGGATTAATAAAGTTAATATACTACAACACATGCCTTCTCTTTTGTTGATTCTCTTGCTCCTGCTGTGTGTTTTTAGGTTCTTTCATTCCAAATGGATTTCAATGTCTGTTTCCTTTTTTGGTCTTAAAGAATAAGAAAAGGCCCTGCAGATCAAGCACTGCTGCCTCTGAGCTTTGAAATATTGTTGTCATCCCTGCTAGACCTAGCTAGAGATGAGATTCTCACAAATATAAATGCCTCACTTTATTTTGTTCAATAAGGTCTGACATCTAATATCATTTGAAGACAATGTGTATGACTTGGAATGACAAACCCAAAAGGCCCAACAGGTATTCTCTTTAGTTGAGAAAGTAGGGTCAGCATAGTTGGGCGTGGCCTGCACTTTACCAGTAAAGGGTGAGCTTTAGGCATGGTGAGCTAAGTCCCTTCACTCATGTCCACCATCTCCTCATCAATTCTCTCCCACTCAAAACACTGAATCAGTGATCCCAAGGCCAGCCCAACCATCCTTATTGCCAACCCTTCCCCAGGACACCCCTTCCTACCTGCCCCAAATGGCAACAACATGTAACCATCTCTTTTCCCATTTTGGAACCTCTCTGGCTTATATTGTTCAGGCTGTGCCCACAAGTTAGGATCATTTTGTATGACCCACATGTTCACCAACAGCATTGTTCCACGTGGCACATGGAAGCCTCCCAGGGTGCAGTCCACTGATGATTCGTGGGGTACCAGCAGTGGGTCTGCTCGGTATATTCGAAGGGTCTCATTTATGATGCCAGATAGGGAAGCTTGGCAAGGTCTGATTCCTCAATTAGCTTGCTTTGCCCAATGTGGGTATCAATTTCAGTCTGGGCTTTTAGAAGGGCTTCTGGGTTGTTGAGCAAAAGCGATAGAGCCCATTCCATGGTTCCAGCTGAGGTATCTGTCCCTGCTGATAACATCACCTGAAGACAATTGTTATTTGTTAAGTGTGAATCATATATGTAATTAGGAATAATTATTCTGTATAACCTTAATACTGGAACTAGAGCAGTTTTAACTTTTATTTGATATTGAGAGAGTGAGAGAGCTTACTTGCATCAAGCCTCTTATGATTTCATCGGTATAATATTCAGGTTCAGTTTCTTGCAGGGAAAGCAAGACATCCACCATGGTCTTGCTCCTCTGTTCAGAAACAGAGTCACTCTGCATTTTTCTATGTTCTTCAACCAAATCTTGCATGAATTTATCCCTCTTCCTCTGCAATACCACCAACCTCTTCTCAAGCCCATTTACTCCCACATACTTTAAAACTGGTATGAAATCACCAATATTAGTAGCCCCACTCAGTTGAAAGGTCTCTACCACAATTTGTTCAAACCGCTAGCTTCCTCCAATTCTGCCACACTTTCCCCATAATATTGTTTTCCAGCAATCATCCTCGTCATAACATTAAGAGTTAGCTTAAAAAACGTTGACTTCATTTCCAAAATCTGAGGCTCTCCGCCATTAGAACCTTGAAAAAGCCGGCGAATCAATGACCTGACTTCATCTATACGTGTGCCATAAAACATGTGAAGGCGGTTGGATGACAAAAAATCAATGGAAGCTATGCGTCTCAAGCTGCGCCAGTGGGAGCCATAAGAGGCCCACACAAGGGTGCTATAGTTGTATCCGAGGTGTTTTCCAGCAAGCAGCCCGGGACGGTTGGCAAAAGCGACGTCCTTCTTGGTGAAGCATTCTTCGGCTACAGAGGGAGAGGATACAAGAATGACAGGGCGGGAGCCAAATTGGATGTATACAATTGGACCGTATTTGTTGGATAGTTTGGCAAGTGTTCTGTGGAGGGGTTTCTTGAAGAGGGAGAGATGGCCTATGATAGGCAGATTAAGAGCAGGGCTTGGTGGGAGTCTTTGGTTAATTTTCTGCAAATGGTATTTGAGGAAAAGAAATAAAATGAAGAGCAAAATGTAGTAGTAGATTGAACTTTCCATGGTTATGTTCATGTCTGCAAAACTGATGTACTTCCTAATGTAAGATCACATAGTCTGGTAGGTGGGTTATTTTATTAGTTAATGAAAACTTATAATATACATGGGAAATGTACAAAAATAGTGATGGTATCTAGAATGACAGCTGCTTGAGATTCCTATATGTAGCCCATCCAGATCAGATATATATATATATATATATATATGGAGGCTGAAAATCCCAAGTAACAGAAGCTGAGCACGATCTGACAATTTATCACCTTAACCACTTCAAGCATAATAAACTTAGGGTCTGCTAACCCAGGTGAGACTGATTGGATTGTTATCATTTGATGTTGTCCAATCAGATATCAAGCATGTTCAACTGAATTTTCAATAGAATTACTGTTGAATAGCCCACCCTTATTGTAGGCTCTTTCTTTATGCTTATCAAGAAAGACAGAATAAAGTATATACAAGTTTTTGCAAGTGATTGAAAATTTCCAAAGACTTGAGAGTTGAGGCAATCCCTGTTCTCTCAATGAACAAGAATCTAACACAAGCACATAACAGGGCCATCTGAAATTTTCATTGATGTCTTTCTCAAGCATTAGAGTTCTGTAAACAGAGCTTCTCTCCACACTCAAGTGTTTGCAGATAAATAAACCAAACCAGTATCACTCACTTCTGTGCAGCTTGGTCTGGGAAAGACGAAATCATGTGGAAAATTGAGCAATTAGGAAGTGGATTTGGGTACAAAGAGTTTCAGGGCACTCATTCTCTACGGATACAATTCTTCTCTTTCCACAGACAAAGAGCTTTCCTCTCAACTATAATAATCACATAAATTCACTATCTACACCCTAGCTTTAAGAGTGAAACAATTTTCTAACTTTGTGAATGAGCCTTCTACATATTGGGCACACCTTATTCTCCCCATCCATGATCCTGCAAGATTCATTTTAGTTAAAATCTCTAAGAAAATTTACATGTGGAAAAGAGAATGTGAAACTCTTTGTATACATACCTCTGAGCACAGTCATAACAGGTGGCACAGTGACCACAAGGAACGAAGAAGCTGTTGCGCTGCTCATCATAACAAATTACACACAATTTTTCATCATATAACTCCTCTGAGGAGCTACTAGAATTCCCCGAATCTTCATCTTCTTCATTCGTCCCATATGTGGATTGTATTGTCTTCTGTGGCACTATAGGGTAAGTCTCATTAACTTCTTCCACTGCTCTTTCTACTACAGTAATATTCTCACTATCACAGGCGCCAAGGTATTTCAATATTAGAAATATAATCACCACAATAAACCCTGCAGAAAGTTGGACTTAAATTAATGATACCAATGATGAAATTACAAGATTATTGAAAGAGTACGGGAAGATCAACAAAAATGTCGTTTGTTTCTGATGTCTGTACCTAAAATTGCAATGTAGGTTATCACGCGAGCCACAAAAGAAAGCTCAACGTACCACTCACCAAGATCCCCCTGCAATGACTTTGTTGGTTATATTGGCCCGAATTAATAACCAGGTGAGACAGTTGTATGGAATTAGGCCTTACATTGTTAGGCGTGGTTAGTATGACATAATGAGTATTGGGGAATGCAAGTCTGAGCCGGCATGAACCCTTTTCTGTTGAGCAGATGGCCTTAGCTTTGGTAACATCATACATCTTCGACAAAACGTTTACATTCATTGTTATAATTATGCTTCTAGGATTTGTGTTTATGATTTCAAGGTAGTACCTGTCATCTTCCTCAATATGGTATCCAACTTCTTTACCTGAACAAACATGCATATGATCATTTGCACATATATTTTGTGATCAAGTGTTTTCAGGCCCCTGGAAAATTTGTGCACCAATATAATCTAATTATATTGCAAAAGTTTTGAACAAGTAGAATTGGTTACCGATTATGGGTTCATTAAAGGCAAGGCCAGTCAGAGTACTTGTTTCTTTTGGCTGTAGTATTTCAAGTTTTTGTTCCCCTGTCAAAAATGCATACTTTTGTTATAAGATGCAGCCACAAAGAAAAAAAGAGAGGAACAAATTGCAAATTGAAAATTACCTTTAAGCATAACAACTTCAAGTTGATTTAAGATAGTAGCATGAGCTTCCAATTTCATGTTTATCCTTGAACCCTTATTTAACCAGAATGAAAATCCCTGAAAAGAAAATTTCAACCTCTCTAGAGATCTAAATCAATAATTTGGAGGAATGTGAAATGTGGGAACTGAAGATTAAACTACAAACACAAAAATAAAAAACAAAATTTGCATTTGCTACCTTGCGACTATAAGACCCAATAATCAAGTAGTTGGACACACTCCAATTGGTTTGGTGGTTCAACTCTGGCTCTTCAGAGAAAGCATAGAGAGAAACTCCTTTCCTATCAACATCTCTCACTTCGATTTGTTGCACAAAAACAGAACTTGCCTTCATCAAGCGCGAGGAGCTCGGGCCAAGCTCCATTCGATGGTCCCCATAATACCCATATCGGAGACTCACCGAGACTGCAAAAACAAAAAGCAAAATGCTTTGTTTCAGATGGAAGGGTCAGTGGAAGAGAAAGTTGGCAAAAAAGATGAAAAATTTATATACATGCCACATATCCAAAGGGTCAGAGGAGTTAGCAGGCGAGCCCAAGTCTCTTGCCACCGCTGAGGGCCGGTCGGAAGAGTCGGGTGGACCCACGTCGGCCGGTACATGGCTCCGGCAGAAGGATGGTGATGACACAGAGAGAGGTAGAGAGAGTGGAGAGTTGTTAGAAGAGCTAATTGGTCTACTGGAGGTTGAAGAAGAGTGGAAGACTAGTAGCTTTTGGTTGGGGAGTTTGGTAGGGTTTTTCCATCACCTCAGCTCAACTCAACTAACCGTTTTTAATGTGGTTGGCGCAAAATTTGAATGGCAAGTTTTTTTTGAATGTTAGGTGTTAGTTATTTTGGGGTATAGGTTGGACCGTTGGAGCATGCAAGCTGCAATTCATTTGGATTTATTACAGGGTGTACAAATTCGAGGTTATGCAATAATTAATTTCTCACTTATATTGAGAGATTAAATAATTATATATTTCAAAAAAATATATATATATTTAGTTTCTTGATCACTTCTTTCAATCGTGGTAGTGGGGATTTATCTATTTATCCGAAACCTTACGTTGATTATACTTGAAGTCCTATATCAGTTGTCAAATTCTTTCAAATGCAAATGAATGCTTTGCTGATCGATTGACCTATTATAATTTGTTATGAAATTCTGCCACCCAAATTTATTGACAAAGGAGTTCTATTAGTTTTTTAAATTTTTTAAATTTGTCATTTAAACTGTTAATTAGGTGTACATTTGCCGTGTTAAAGTTCAGAATTTAAAATTGAACACTCAAAGATTTAGTTATACTGTATATTGAATGCGTTCCAATGAAAAGTCAAGATGCCAATGCCATCACTACTTTTGACCTTTTGCACATTTCCTTCATATATTATTGATTTTCAGTAGACACTAGTTGACCAAAACAACATTAGTTTTCAGAAACTAATAAAAGAACCCAACAATGAAAAGGACTACATGCCAGAGTA
This sequence comes from Dryas drummondii, assembly GCA_003254865.1. Lineage (NCBI taxonomy): Eukaryota > Viridiplantae > Streptophyta > Magnoliopsida > Rosales > Rosaceae > Dryas > Dryas drummondii. The sequence continues at coordinate 1,325,323 of QANW01005609.1, forward strand.
TTTGATGTTATATTATGAAGCTTATCAGCCAGCTTGAGCATTGTAGATCACATGAACATTACAACATATGTCATGGAAACTTCAATCTACTACTACATTTGGTCTTTCTTTTCCTCAAAAACCATTTGCAGAAAACTAACAAAAAAAGACTCCCACCAAGCCCTGCTTTTAATCTGCCTATCATAGGTCATCTCTACCTCTTCAAGAAACCCATCAACAGAGCACTCGCCAAACTATCCAACCAATACGGTCCAAAATGTATCATCCAATTGGGGCTTCTAATATTGCTGTTTCCTACCAGTTTTGAAATATGTGGGGGGAGAAAATGGGCTTGAGAAGAGGTTGGTTATATAATTATATTGCAGGAGAAGAGGAATAAATTCATGCAGGATTTGCTCTGCTTCGGAACAGAGCAGCAAGACCATGATAGATGTCTTATTATCACTGCAAGGAACTCAACCTGAATATTATACTGATGAGATCATAAGGGGCATGATGCATGTAAGCCTCTCAACCTAAATCTTGTGTAATCCAAGATTTTGGGTTTTTTTAATGGCTTAATTCTTCTTAAAGGTTACAAATATGCAAATTCACACTTCACCAATATGAAACAAACTTGTTGGTTTAAGGCTGCTGTTTGCACAATTGCACACAGGTGATGTCATCAGCAGGGTCAGACACCACAGCTGGAACCATGGAATGGGCTCTAACACTTTTGTTCAACAACCCAGAAGCCCTTGAAAAAGCCCAGATTGAAATTGATACCCACATTGGCGAAAGCAGGTATGAAGTCTAAAGTGTGTTTGAATGTAAATATATGAAATATCGTCGTTATTTTGTAAGCATAATTTGATATGTGTAGCAGTATTCATAACATAATACTATTATATTATGCTTTTTAGCATTTAGCTGATGATGTCTTCCTTGTTGGCTTCTTTTACTTACCATAGCTTTGAGGCTTTCTATAAATGTTGATTCACTCCGATTCACTTAAGCGACAAGCATGACCTGATCGGGTAGTTGGAACAATTTTCAAAATTTGGTCTGGCCAATCGATTGGTGATAATGTTCGAACTGAGCCATGTGACAACGTTAGCTCTAGAAGTGGATTATGTGTGTATATAAATAATGTATGTGACTTAGATGGGTAATGGGTTACATATTAAATCATTCAAGTGGTTCTTAGATGACATCACTACTTTTGACTCTTACACATGTCTTTGGTAAGATATTGACTTCACTAACTCACAAAAAAAATATATATATATATTAATTTTTATCGAGTAATAAAATAACAAAAAATTAAGATTAAATATCAAATTATAATAATTTTTTAAAATAACATGAAAATTATATAATATTTCAATTAGACTACCAAATTTAAATGTAGTTTTTTAGATTGGTCAGAAACATGTTAACCCTTTATTTTGGGCATTTTTATTTGACATTTTTGTCCTTAAAGCTTTTATATTGTCTTGAAAGTTGGCTAATGTAATCTAATTATATTTGTAAGCATAAAATTACAACGTTGCCCTTAATTTAGTTTATGGTATAAAAATATGATGTAGGATATTAAAATAAAATGCATGGTATATAAATGAGGTTTAGAGTTTAAAATTAAGGTTTTTGAGCTTTGCCCAAAACCCGAGAGCTAAATCCTAAATCATTTTGCTGTTTAGCAGTCAAACACAAATCTAATATTTTTTTTATTGATTTATTTATAATTGACCATATTTTTTTGGGTTTTTTTTTTTAAATCCATTTTTTAAAATCTACTATTCATGTGGCCCACACACTATAGTAAAATACTGTAGCGGCCCACTTTTAAAAAACCCGGTGCTACAGTGACGCCGTTACTGTAGTGCGCTACAGTGTTTTTAAAATGTCATTTTTTCATTTATTTATTTATTTTTTTCATTTCAGTGCCAATTGGTACATAAACTACCAAAAAAAAATATCATAATTAAGTATTTTTTATTTCATAAACATGTTAAATAATAACTAATAAAAAAATAATTAAGATGAGGCATCCATAATCTTTTATGTGTTAATAGTAAATATAATTATTATTATCGAATAGTAACAATCACCTATTGCTACTGTCGGGCAGTGACAATCAAGTATTGTTATTATTTGATAGTAACAATCACCTGATTGCTACTGTCACACAATAAAAATCACCTGATTGCTACTGTCACACAGTAACAAATCAAGTGATTGCTAATTTGCTACTATCACACATTAACAATCACATAATTGCTACTGTCATAGTGACAATTATTATTTATTGCCACTATCGAATAATGACTATTCTTACTGTGCAAAAAAAAAACCCAGAAACAACATATATATACAAATCTTATGTATTTTTCTAACATAAACACATAAAAAACTTAAACAAAAATCTTTGTCATGTAATGAATGTTCTATTGTCAGACAATTTGACATGATGGACTATTTGGATTACACATTTAACAAACATTCATCTAATCAATATTTATATTTACATTCTAACAACATATGTGGAAACTGACAAGTACCCTTCTCTTGAATGAACAAGAACCGAAATGTGTTGTAAATGCACTGCAGGATGAGATTGCAACACTGCGCTTGACATGCTTGTAAGTCATTCTGATGATCTTGTGTCACTTGCAGATATCATGTTGATAAATAAGAATACTAATTGCTTCATCATGTCTATTTGATATGATTATATATAGTTCTAGAGGCATGTGATACCAATACGAAATTTGCTATCCTTTTTGGACTTTATAGAGATGTTACAAAAATAGGTCCATTTTAGTTAAAGGAACAAAAAAGAAAGTCATTATGGTTTAATATATATCATATACTTACATGTCACTAAGTGGAGAAGAGTCACAGTAATGACGTTCACTAGAAAGCAAAACTTCTACTTCAATTGCAGTTTTCAACAAAGCATAAACTGCGACCTGTAACATCCATGGTAGTCAATCTCAGCATTTCATTGATACTAGCAACATAGCAAGAACTTCATCTCAACTTAAGAAAGTTACCATAAATCTTGCTCAAGTTAGAGACAAAAAAGCTCATGAGCTTTAGCTCAAGTGCAATTGGTAGGGATGGGTAAAGGGGGTAGGCCCTAGGTTCGAGTCTTATTGTAAGCATAAAAAAATATGCAGAAACAAGCAAAGTCCATACACCGCTAATATTGTTAACATAATTGAGTAGTCAAAACAATTTGTTTATGGGCATCATTACATATTGGTCACATACTTGGAGGAGAATAAAACAAAATATATTTTATACCTGATAACAAATCCGCTTATGCCATTCATGTACATCCTTCCCAGACCATGCCATTGCAAGCTCTGGACCAGCTCCTGCCAATTCAAGTGACTCAACTGCAAGGGAGAATCTCCTAGCAGATTCATGCAAAACCCACTCAAGGCAATTGACCCAATTAAATTCGATTTCACAATTATGAGTTTTAGCCACTGGGCCACATTCTCACTACTTGTTTGACCAGAATAAGCTGTAGAAGCTGTAGATGATAGTGTACAAGATGAAGACCACCTTGATGAAGTGTAACATCTAAACCATAAGCCAAGTAACAGATTTTTCTTTGCAAAGCCATAATTTCCTTGTTCCTTTGTACTGCACCTAGAAGGTTGATGCACATTTACTAGTCTTTTGCCTGTTTTCTGTTCTAACAGATCTTCTGTCCCAAAAAGAGAAGGTGCTATCAGATTTACCATTGAAGGAGTATCACAGTAAACTAAATTAGTACATAGTTTATGCCATTGGATCTTCTTCTCTCTGGTTTCTGTTGGGTGTGCAATATATGAAAAGAACTAAAATTAAAAGGAAAATTTGAATCTAAATTTTACAAAATTTGGTTTCCAATAAATAGTCAAAACAAAACAAAACAAAAATACTAGTTGTACATAAGTCCATAAGTAAGGCCTAGTTGTAGGATCGAGGTCCTGTGGGTTAGCAAACTCCCTCACTTTCCAGTTCTTTGTTGATAAGGTGTACGGTGATAACCATAATTCCATATTGTTACTCCTTATCAATAACATTAATGATAGCCCACTTACATATTGTAACTACGTCCCAAAAGCAGCACCAATGAATCCAATTATTGTACCAACTACAATTTTCTAGCCAAATTCCATTTCTTGCATATCCAATTTCACTACATCAAAAGTGCACCAATAACAATTAAAACTATAAACCATAATTACATGTAGAAGTTCAACATATGTTGATTGATACCCCAATTAGATTTGCTTAGCAAATGTCTGTTACCATAAGACAAAGTAATTTTGTGCTCAATCAATTAATATTTAATTTAAAATACTATTAAATTTTGATATCTAAACAAAAAAACTATTAAAATTTGTTACAAAATCAACATCAACGTACCTATAAAATAACCCAACAACGCAAAGAACCAGACTATTTGACTTTATCCATCAGCTTGAGCGTTGCAGAGATGAACATATCCATGGAAACTTCAATCTTCTACTACATTTTGCTCTTCATCATCATTCGATTCCTAAAGAACCATTTGCAGAGAGTTAACAAAAGACTCCCACCAAGCCCTGCGCTGTGCCTGCCCATCATAGGCCATCTCTACCTCTTCAAGAAACCCCTCCACAGAACACTTGCCAAACTATCTAACAAACACGGTCCAATTGTATACATCCAATTTGGCTCCCGCCCGGTCCTTCATGTATCCTCCCCTTCCGCAGCTGAGGAATGCTTCACCAAGAACGATGTCGCTTTTGCCAATCGTCCCAGGCTGCTTGCCGGAAAACACCTTGGATATAACTATACCAGCCTTGGCTGGGCCTCTTATGGCTCCCACTGGAGAAACTTGAGACGCATAGCTTCCATTGAATTACTGTCATCCAACCGCCTTCAGATGTTTTATGGCATACGTATAGATGAAGTTAGGTCGTTGATTTGCCGGATTTTTCGAGGTTCTAGTGGTGGTGAATTCCGGAGTTTAGACATGAAGTCAACGCTTTTTGAGCTAACTCTTAATGTTATGATGAGGATGATTGCTGGAAAACGGTACTGGGGGGAACAAGTGGAAGAGTTGGAAGAAGCTAATCAGTTCAAAGACATTGTGAGAGAGAGTTTTCAGTTGAGCGGGGCTACTAATATTGGTGATTTCGTACCAGTTTTGAAATATGTGGGTGTAAATGGGCTTGAGAAGAGGTTGGTGATATTGCAGAGGAAGAGGGATCATTTCATGCAAGATTTGATTGAAGAACATAGAAAATTGCAGAGTGGTTCTGCTTCTGAACTGAGGAGCAACAACACCATGGTGGACGTGCTGTTATCCTTGCAAGAAACTGAACCTGAGTATTATACTGATGAGATCATAAGAGGCATGATGCAAGTAAGCTCTCTCAACCATAATCTGTGAAATCCAAGAACAAATGCAAGTAATTTTTCTGCCTAAAGATTATTCTATTTTCAATTGGTTAAGGAGAAAACAATGTTCAGCCTAACTGAAACAATTAAAATGGTTTTTAGGCCCTGTGTCCTTTGTTTCTAACTGTGCCCAACTCCAAATTAGAGACTTCTAGCAAACCAGTTACATATATGCACATTCACAATTCACAATATGAAACAGGTGATGTTATCAGCAGGGACCGACACATCAGCTGGAACCATGGAATGGGCACTATCACTTTTGCTCAACAACCCAAAATCCCTTGCTAAAGCCCAGACTGAAATTGATACCCACATTGGGCAAAGCAGGCTAATTGAGGAATCAGACCTTGCCAAGCTTCCCTATCTCAGTGGCATCATAAATGAGACCCTCCGAATGCGCCCAGCAGGCCCATTTCTGGTACCCCACGAATCATCAGAGGACTGTACCGTGGGAGGTTTCCATGTTCCACGTGGAACAATGCTGTTGGTGAACATATGGGCCATACAAAATGATCCTAACTTGTGGGCACAGCCTGAACAATTTAAGCCACAGAGGTTCCAAAATCCACAAGGGGAAAGAGATGGTTTCATGTTCTTGCCATTTGGGGCAGGGAGGAGGAGGTGTCCTGGAGAAGGCTTAGCAATTCGGATGGTTGGGCTTGCCTTAGGATCCCTGATTCAGTGTTTTGAGTGGGAGAGAAGTAGTGTGAAGATGGTGGACATGAGTGAAGGGACTGGGCTCAGCACACCTAAAGCTCAACCTTTACTAGCAAAGTGCAGGCCACGCCCAATAATGCTCACCCTACTTTCTCAATTATAAGTATATCTGTTTGGTTTTTGGGTTTTGTTATTTCATGTCATTCATATCCATTTTCTTGAAATGGTATTAGATATGATTTTCAAGTTTGGTTCTGTATTGGTGATTGTCATGTTGTCACGTTAAATGATACATATACTAGAGACATAGCATAATATTATATCAGGCTTTTTAGCATATACCTTGCGATGATGTCTACGTATGTTGGCATCTTGTAATTACTGTAGCTTTCAATGTTGCTTTGTGACCTGATGGCTTGCCATGCAGATTGTGATCCCCGGACCTGTAGAGCGAGCATCCCATAAGCCAATACTCCCCTCTCAAGTCCTGATTGAATGAAATACCAATGAAAAATTAAACAAATTTCAACAGTCCCCACTCCATGTCCCAAAACCTCAATGAATAGCAGACATTATGCATGCGAAAGAGGGCTTTATTGCACTTATCAATCAGCATAAAAATCTGTGTATGACATGCAGAGAAAAGTAGAAAACAAACGATGTTTAAAGTAGAAAACAGAGACAGAAGCAAAACAAATTCCATTTACAATTAAGAAGCTTCTAAAAACAGCAGGCGCAAGAGAATCAATAAAAGAGAAGGCATGAAGGAAAATGGAAGGTTCATTGAGATTGATATGGCAACTCAAAACCCTTTAAAATTCAGAAAGAAAATAAGAAGGGTTTCAAGTTCCCATATATGTAGTCAGGTATACATACTGTTTTGTATTCCAAACCTTTTGTTCCTAATTTTTCAGGAGTACCTGTTACCAACGCATAGTTCTCACTTCTCGATTGGTTTTTCAAATTGGAACCTGCTAGCTGCAGTTCATTTGAATAGGCTTACCTGTTTAATATTGTCTCAAAGTTTAGTTGTTGGAGTTTAGTGTTTTAATGAGAAAATATGGCAGAATTGGAGGAAGCTAAACAGTTTGAACAAATTGTGACAGAGAACTTTTAACTGAGTGGAGCTACTAATATTGGTGATTTCATACCAATTTTAAAGTAAGTGGGAATAAGTGGGCTTGAGAAGAGATTGATGATATTGCAAAGGAAGAGAAATAAATTCATGCAAGATTTGATTGAGAAACGTAGAAAGATGCAGAGTGATTCTCCTTCTGAACAGGGGAGCAAGACCATGTGGACGTCTTTTTAGTGCTGCAAGAAACTAAACCTGAATATTATACTGATGAGATCATAGGAGGCATGATGCATGTAAGCCTCTCAACCAAGAACAACTGCAATAATTTTCTGCTTAATGATTACTATTTCTTTAGTTGGTTTAGAGAAAAAAAACAATTTTCAACCTAACTGGATGAATTAAAATGGTGTCTTAGGCCCTCGGTTTCCTTTGTTTCTAATTGTGCCCAACCCCAAATCAGACTGCTCTAGCAAACTAGTTAAACATCTGCAAATTTACACTTCACAATATGAAACAAACCGGTTTGTTCAAGGCTACTTGTACAATTGCACACAGGTGATGTTATCAGCAGGGACAGACACCTCAGCTGGAACGATGGAATGGGCTCTATCACTTTTGCTCAACAACCCAGAAGCCCTTGCAAAAGCCCAAACTGAAATTGACATCCACATTGGGCAAAGCAGGCTAATTGAGGAATCAGACCTCGCCAAGATTCCCTATCTCCATGGTTTCATAAATGAGACCCTCCGAATGTACCCAGCAGGCCCACTGCTGGGCCCCCACGAGTCATCGGAGGACTGCACCGTGGGAGGTTTCCATGTTCCACGTGGCACAATGCTGTTGGTGAACATCTGGGCAATACAAAATGATCCCAACTTGTTGGCACAGCCTGAACAGTTTCAGCCAGAGAGGTTCCAAAATCTACAAGGGGAAAGAAATGGTTTCAAGTGGCTGCCATTTGGTTAGGGAGGAGGGGGTGCCCTGGGGAAGGGTTAGCAATAAGGATGGTTGGGCTGGCCTTGGGGTCACTGATTCAGTGTTTGAGTGGGAGAGAAGTGGTGAGGAGACGAGACGGTGGACATGAGTGAAGGGAATGGGCTCACCATGCCAAAAGCTCAAGCTTTACTAGCAAAGTGCAGACCACGCCCAATTATGCTGACCCTACTTTCTCAACTCTAAGAATATCTGTTTGGTTTTTGGGGTTTGTCATTTTCAGTCATAGATCACATTTTCTTCAAATGAAATTAGATATGATTTTCAAGTTTGGTGCTGTATTGGTGATTGTCAGCTAGCTAGCTTGTCACGTTTCTAAATGCTCAATATATTAGAGACAGTCAAGAGCTGAAGAAGTTATAATAAGCATATATAGCACAATATTAAGTCAGGCTTTTTATCATATACCTGGCGATGTGTTCAGAAGTTGGCATCTGTTCTGTTGTATAATAGCTTTCTATGTTGATTCAATCTGATGGCTTGCGATGCAGACCTGTAGAAGCTGCTAGTATCCCATAAGCCAATATCGCACTCTCAAGTCCTGATTGAATGAAATACCATTGTCAAAGTAAAATACCAAGGAAATTAATCAAATTTCAAAGATTACAAACATATGAAATGTATACTCGCTAACAATGGACAAATTCAACACTACTTGGACTATATTTATAGTTATCAATGGAGAGCTATCAATGGAGTCAGAATTGGTTGAGGACAAAACAAAACGAACCATTTATAATATTTTGAGGACTTCATTTCCCAATTCCAGGTTTAGTGGGAGTGACGACTACATGTCCCAAAACCTCAACGAAATGAGCAGAAATTATGCATGCAAAAATAGTGCTTTATTGCACTTGTATCAATCAACATAATTATGTGTTTACGTATGGCATGTAGAGAAAAGTAGAAAACAAACAATTTTTCAGAGTTTAAAGGCCAAAAATGGATCCACCAAGTTGAGTTTGTGGGCTCGTTTCAGCCCAAGAGCAGCCTTACTTACCAAAGTCCTGGCAGCCCAATTCTTTGTTTGTTTTTTTGAGTAAAATGAAATTGAACGCCCACAATATTCTAGAATGATCGATTTCCATGTAGAGCATTGAAACCTCAAATTTGAATGTACGCAAGGGAAGGGTTTGAAGCTAGCCCAACCAGGGACAAGGTCTCAGACTAGTCTCTGTTCTCTGAAGTATGTGGAGTCTGTGGTCTCTGTTCTCTGTTCTCTATTCTCTATTCTCTCAGACTGGTCTCTGTTCTTTACTCTGTGGTCTGTTGCATTGTTGTCCTCTAGAGTCGAGTCGAGAGGAGGATGGTCGAGCGGTCACAGTCACAGACAGATAGACACACGCACACAACATAGATGCGGACTACGGAGTACAGGCGTCATGCGAGTGAGTGCAAAATCAAAGGTCCGTCTTGCCAACAAGAAACGATGACACATTGACACGTCGTGGCAGAAGAAGGATGCCTATCTATTTGTCATAATGCTTCAAGCCTTCAAACATAAACTACTAGCTAGCTCAGCATTCACGCACCCATGTCTTTCACAAAATTACCTATTACAAATTGATTTTGAAGGATCCATCTCCTCCTAATTTTGATAGTTTAGAGTTTCATCCAATGTAACGAAAAAAAAAAATAGAATCATGAAAATAATTTGATCAATTATAATGATTAAATTAAAGAATTTAATCCAAATTAATTGACCAACTAGTTTTGGTATAATGATTTTTTTTTTTTCCCACAATATTGGAGATGATCTAATTTCCTTTTTTTTTTTGGTTGCCCAAAGAGATGATCTAATTTCAAATATGCATTTTCTACATAAAAAAGGATTCAATACCAATTAATAACAAGAAAATTTAGGATTCTATTCAACACCAATTAATAATAGAAAAAATTTATGATTCTATTTTAACAGTTACTTGACATATTGTTTAAAGTTATTTCTGACACGTGAATAACTTATATTAACTGATATTGGACACGTATATTTCGCCATGCACCGCCATCTCTCTCTCTCTCTCTCTCTCTCTCTCTCTCTCTCTCTCTCTCTCTCGCTATCTCTCGTCAGCTTCTATGAGTGGCCTGACAATGACAAAACAAGTTGTCCATATTTGCTTCTAGTTTTCCACCTTTCCGCTTCTTCTCCTACCTTCTGCATTTTATATATATATATATATATATCGATGTACTGCATATGATCTTGAGGTTTTGAGGTATGTGTGAGAGCGCAACATTTAGCCTATTTCTCTATAATTACGACTACCTTTCCATATAGCTAGCTAGGTAGCTAGGCTTCCCAAAATAGAAAAATAAAAGGACCAGTGAAGAGGAATACGTATTGAAAGGAATGGGGAGAGTGAAGCTTCAGATCAAGAAGATTGAGAACACGACGAATAGACAAGTCACTTTCTCAAAGAGAAGAAATGGGCTTATCAAGAAAGCCTATGAACTCTCTGTTCTCTGTGATGTTGATGTTGCTCTCATCATGTTTTCTTCATCTGGGAGACTCAGTCTCTTTTCTGGCAATAAAAGGTGATATGCCTGTTTATATATATACAATGATCGATATATATATATATAGGCGCTACTACTGTGTGCATCTGCTTCTATATATGATCATTTTATAAGCTGAATATATACTAAAAGCAGAACAAAAATTCTTTTACAATTTTCATTTCATTCTCTCTTTACTATATATTCTGCTTAATTTAATCTTTTAAAATGAATTCTTTATTGTTTTTGTTGAAGCATTGAAGAGATTTTGGTGCGATATATTAACCTTTCTGGTCATGAGCGAGGACGGTAAGAAGATTATATGATAATTGTTGTGAGTTGTGACACAGATTGTCAGTGTCTAATATTAGAGTCACCAAATTTCTTTACTAAATTTGCTTAGCAAATAATGCATCAAGACACATGTCAACATCATATATGTTAGAAGTACACGAATTTTAAAGTGGATCAAATTAAATTAGAATAAATAAAATACTAGCTACTAGCCTACTACATTATTTGATGATTTGATGAATAAATTAACAAATTTAATGAGTGTAATAATACTCCATATTTATTGTGTTTAATTGTGTTAATATATCGCTTTTCTTTCCTCCTCTGGTATGGTGGAATGGTACTTGTTCTTCGTTTCTGACAACTTACGTACCATGCAATTATAAAGTCTGCATAATCAAGAGGTAAGCGGCACAAATTCAAAGAGACAGCACCCCGTTTTCCATTGTGAATATTTATGTTTTTTATAATCATACTTTTTCCTCTTTTTCTTAGAAATTATTTTCAAATGTACAGTTTCTACAGCGCGTTCTTGCCAAGTTAAGGAGTACTGAAGCTGATCAAACCGGCCATCAAGCAACCAGGTCCAGGTTCCTTCCTTTTCTAAGTCGATCCCTGCATTTTATCTTACCAATTAATATATACCAGACAATTAATTAACATGTTATATATGTTCTCATACAGCTAGTCAATAAATATTTAGACTTGTGATTAAGCGGATTGCTATATTTGAATATATGATCAAATTGATGGTATAACAAATGCAACGTGCTAGATATGAACATATATAATCACCACATATATATGTCATAAATATATATTCTCTCTGATTTTAGTTAATACTGATTTTGTTTACGTTAATGGAATTATTGGATATACACTGGTTCATGTCATGTGATGGATGCAGCCCAATGAGTACTGATTCTGATCAACAAGAGGTACTAGTTTAATTATGACAGAGAATTATATTTCCATCAAGCACAAGCAAGTTGATTAATTGATCAACATGGCTTCATATATTCATCCTCACCATTATTTTAAATCGTTTCATAACAATTTCAGGAGATTCAACAAGAAATCTTATGCTACAAGTCACAATTGGAAGAAATGGAAAATCGACTAAGGTGCCACACACACACACATATATATAACTAGATATATGAAACTCTACTGCAATATGTTAATTTCTGAATAAGTACAATTAGCAAGCATCATTTATAGATATACCTCTAACTATTAATGATTGTCCACTGCAGGATATTTGAAGGTGACCTCTCTGAAGTCACGACATTGCATGAGGTTGAGTACAGGGAGCAGATCCTTGAGGAAACTCTAAAACGTTTGCACATGCGCAAGGTATATTTATATATGAGCTACAGATCGATCATCTAGTGCCTGCAGCTAAAATCTGCTCTATTAATTTTATACCATAACTTATTATGATATTTATGGCAAATCAAACAGATAGTTGTGGAGACGTATGATTCTTCTGCTACACAGCCACAGGTAATTAACCTGTTAAAAAAAGGAGGGGATACATTAATTCAAGTATATATGTGTCAAGAAAGGGCATAAATTAATTTCATTGATGTGTTGAACTAATTGTGTAAGTAGGTACATCTACCTCCAGATGGTACAGCAAATGTAGATGAAGTACTTGTTACAGGAATTAGTCCGCACAATAATATTCTGGACTGGTTTCCACAAAGAGATCACCCACAAATTCAGATCCTAAATTTTTTGAATGCAAATGGACTTCTTCCCCTAAGGTGAAAATTAAGAGTATATATCTTAATTATTAGCTCTCGAAATTAATTACTTAATTTCTAATTAGTTAAATGATATATTTTTTTTTTCTGGGGTCAGAGATCAAGCACAAAGTAGAGTACTTGAAATAGTACCACCTCAGTCGTCAGCACTATTGATTCATGGACAACAAAATACGAATCTTGATGACCATCACATGAGTTCAGGAACAGGACGTGGTTTGGAATCGGAAGACAACAACATTAATAATACTAATGTGCAACAACGTTCAGATCAATTGGGACAAGTAATTGATTTCAACTTGTCCCCGTGGAATGACTTCTATCTGACAGGTATATATATACTTCTTTTGCATGTAATAGTATAATAGCTAGTCCTTAAAATTAATAAAATAAATTTTTTTCGACAGGGGATGGAGGATTGCCAGTTTCGCAGTCCACTGGACGAGCACTGCAGGAATTATATATGTCATCTCAGTTCAATTCACCAACCAATCTTGACACCCACTACTCTTGATGATCATGCAACACCATACATGAAATTAGATATATCCCAACAAAAACAAAATACCATATATAGCTAGTCACTATATTTTACATTTTTTGTAATATTCGTGTCTTTAATTAATTACCATGTTGAATATATGCCTAGAAAATTAAATAAATATGCATACTTAATGCTTGTAATTTACGTTTTTGCACGACGACTACACGCACACTTGAACCTATATATTAGTGATATATAGGACAACATTTAGATAATTACATGCTTGACTTTTCATTTTGGTGATCTAAATTCTTGCGAGTAGGGTAAGATATTAGGCTGTATAGACTCTACTAATTTCTCCTAATTCATATGGAAAAGTAGAGTCTATGTATGCATAGAGTACGATCAACTTTGAAGACTTGTATGTATATTTGTTTGTTTAGCATTAGTGCCATCAAATCATGTGTGTGTAAGTACCGTCAAACTGGTATAGGAAAAATTGACGAAACAAGGTCGATTGGCCGGACTCATTGAGGGGCAAGCTTTAATTCCAAAGAGTAACAGTGATGCTAACCAGAACAAAAAAATTTTATGGGACGGTCTTATATGTAAATTGTGCTTACTTGATCTCTTACTACATGACTTGTCATATAATAAAAAAAAAAAAATATACACATAAAAATATAAAATCGATCGGACTCATATGTCATGTATTCTCAAATAATAGACTAATAATTAGTAATGAATTTTCCCTTAATCTTCTATAAACTCCCCAATTTTTTTGCAAAAGTTCTATAGTTTTAATTAGAAGAGATGTCCTGCCGTGATGGTAATATGATGAAAAGAAGAAAGAAAAAAAAAAAAAGTGCTAACCAGAGACCTGAACTTGACGATCAGCAAAGTCAAGGACTGGACTTGTATGCTTGATCTCTGGTCAGTCAAATTTGCTATTAGTGGCTTGACCATAGATTCTTTTCTTTGGAGTAACGCAATAACGCATGCATACGTGTTTATGCGCCGTTCAGTAGTCTAGCATGACTGTTTCAAAGCTAAGAAATATGTTTTTCTTTGTTTTATTATTTATTATTATATTTTCTTTTCCCTTCAAAGCTTGAATTTGCTTATAAATTTTGCCCTTTCTTTTCTTGTTGGAGACAAAAAGTATGAGATGGGTTAATGGTGTTGATATGCGAGGAGTAGATATTTTCTTAATTGTTTGGTCTTGACACTGACGGATGTGATTAATGGCGATGGCGATGGGACTATGGTGGATAGCAATGAAATCCCAGTTCACATTTCACAATAGTCAACATATAGAAAAATCAAAAATGAAAAATGCCAAATTGCAAAAGCAAAAACCAAGTCCAACGTTGGCCAGAACCCCAAATTTGACTCATGTCGGGTTTATATATCGTTATATTGCAGTTGAAGTGTTAAACCTTGTACAACCAAGAGAAATGGATTCCCACTTCAATCTCCTGCCTCAGTTTGCCATATTATTAGCTGTTCTCATATGCATGTTTCTGAGTGTAGAGTCGGCCATTCCAAGCATTGCCACAGACAAAGAGGCCTTGATCTCATTGAAGTCAGGGCTAAGTCTCTCACCATCTTTCTGGGACCATAATTCATCCCCCTGCAACTGGACTGGTGTCGTTTGCAGCAATAAACTTGGCCAGAGAGTTGTCGGTCTGAACCTTTCAGGCTTGGGACTCACAGGGTCCATTAGCCCCCACATTGGTAACCTTTCATTTCTTCACTCCCTTCAACTCCAAAACAACAAATTGACCGGAACCATTCCTGCCCAAATTGTCAATCTTTTCCGCTTGGAGGCTATGAACGTGAGCTTCAACACAATAGAAGGTCCTCTGCCCTCAAACATGACCCAATTGGCTGCTCTCCAAGTCCTCGACTTGATGGCGAACAACATTACAGGAAGGCTTCCAGAAGAGCTTGGCCACTTGAAAAAGCTTCAGGTCTTGAATCTGGGAAGGAACAATATTTATGGTTCAATCCCACCTGCCATAAGCAACCTTTCATTGCTCACCAATTTGAATTTGGGTACAAATAGCCTCAGTGGGGTTATACCATCTGAATTGGGTCTCCTTCAAAAGCTTAAGGAACTTGATCTTTCTGGAAATCATCTCAATGGGACTATTGCCCCATCCATATACAACATATCATCCCTTGTTCTGTTCACTGTGGCTTCAAACCAACTGTGGGGTGAGATTCCCATTGACTTTGGTCACAAGCTACCAAATCTCTTATACTACCGGAATTGTTTCAACAAATTCACAGGGAAGATTCCGTTTTCTCTCCACAATATCTCTGGGATTCGATCAATTCGAATGTCTAACAATTTTCTTGAAGGGACAGTTCCACCAGGCCTGGGAAATCTGCCATTCCTTGAAATGTACAACATTGGGTTCAATCAGATCGTTAGCCATGGCAGTGATGGTCTCAGTTTCATTACTTCTTTGACAAACAGCACCCGCCTTCAATATCTTGCCATCGATGGCAATCGTTTGGAGGGTGTGATTCCAGAATCCATAGGCAATCTCTCCAAGGTCATCTCAAAGTTGTACATGGGAGGGAATCGAATTTTCGGACACATACCCACCTCAATTGGTCATCTCAGAAGCTTGACTTTGCTGAATGTAAGCTACAATTCAATTTCTGGTGAGATCCCCACTGAAATAGGCCAACTGGAAGAACTACAAATGCTTGTCTTCGCAGGAAACAAAATGTCTGGTCACATTCCAAATTCCTTAGGTAATCTCCTGAAGTTGACCCACATTGATTTATCTGGGAATTACTTTGTTGGCCATATACCCCCTATTTTTGCTAACTTTCAGAAATTGCTGTCCATGGACATATCCAACAACTTGCTCAATGGAAGCATTTCTAGGGAAATTCTGAACCTCCCCAGTTTGAGCAAAATTCTGAATCTGTCTAACAACTTTCTAAGTGGGCCTTTGCCTGCAGAAATTGGGCTCCTAGAAAGGGTTGTCACTATAGACCTCTCTGACAATAACTTGTCTGAGTCTATTCCCAGCTCAATTCAAAAGTGTACAAGCTTAGAAAGATTGTTCATGGCCAGAAATACACTCTCAGGTCCTCTTCCCAATGCTCTAGGAGAAATGAGAGGCCTTGAGATTCTTGACCTCTCCTCAAACCAGCTCTCTGGCTCCATTCCTGATAAACTTCAGGAGCTAGTGGCCCTTCAGTACTTGAACCTCTCCTTTAATCACCTGGAAGGAGTAATTCCCAGTGGTGGAGTATTTAGAAATGCCTCAGTCTATCTTGAAGGCAATCCAAAGCTTTGCCTGCGTTTGCCATGTGTGGTTAATAGGACTCGAGGTCATCCAAGTAAAGTACTGGTCACAGTTCTTGTCATTGCTACTGTCTTGGTAACATTAACATTATGTATTATAGCTCTCTGGTTGCTTTACTTTAGGAAAAGAAAAGGCTGCAAAGCGAAGATTACACAAATTTGTGACTTGCCACTAAAAGGGCAGCACCAAATGGTCTCGTATGAAGAGCTCCGCAGGGCAACGGAGATATTCAACCCGGAAAATTTGATTGGAAAGGGGAGCTTTGGGTCTGTATACAAAGGGTATCTGAGAGAAGGCATTGAAGTTGCAGTGAAGGTGCTTGATATAAAAAGGACTGGATCTTGGAAGAGTTTTTTTGCAGAGTGTGAGGCATTGAGGAGGGTGAGGCACCGGAATCTTGTTAAGCTGGTCACATCGTGCTCGAGCTTGGACTATAAGAACATGGAGTTTCTGGCTTTGGTTTATGAGTATATGAGTAATGGGAGCTTGGAAGATTGGATTAAGGGTAAGAGAAAGAATGCAGATGGAAATGGGTTGAAGATTGAGGAGAGGTTGAGTGTGGCCATTGATGTAGCTTGTGGATTGGAGTATCTGCACCATGATTGTGAAGTTCCAGTGGTGCACTGTGATTTAAAGCCCAGCAACATTCTCTTGGACAAAGAAATGACTGCAAAGGTTGGAGATTTTGGGCTGGCCAAGTTGCTGATAGAGAGAACTGCAGACACTCAACACTCTCTTAGTTCCACAAATGTCCTAAAGGGTTCCATAGGATACATACCCCCAGGTTTGAGTTAACTTAAAATTATTATAATTCTTACTTAGCTTTAATCATAATTGTTGAACACTAACCCTTTTTTTTTTTTTCTTTCATTAAAAAAAATTAATCTTTATTGTTAGAGTTCTAAGAATATAATTCTCAAAGTGTTCGAGTTCTTCTCAAATAGTGCTCGAACTCTCCTTGAGTAATGTCCGACTTTATCAAGTAGTGCTTGTGGGAGATCCTCTTTGATCTGGAGTAAAGGTTTGAACTTAAAACCCCTCAAATATTATGGAGAAAAATATCATTAGATAGAAGGGATTCGAGCATTAGTTGAAAGGAATATTTCCAATATTCTAAATTTTGACTAATATTTTTAGAAAAACAAATTTTGTCTAATTTTCAAGTTCAAATAGGTAATTTCTTAATTTGAATGCTATGATATGCATTTCACTATTAGAAGTACCGTAAAGAGCTATCATTTTAATAGATGTGGTTGGTTTTAAATTTGTTGACTTTGAGAATGAACTATGATGCAGAGTATAATTTTGGACAAAAGCCATCGACAGCAGGAGATGCATACAGTTTCGGAGTGATGTTGTTGGAGCTCTTCACTGGGAAAAGCCCAACCCATGAAAGTTTCACAGGAGATGTAAACCTAATCAGATGGGTCCAGTCAGCCTTCCCCCACAAGTTGGTCCAAGTACTGGACCCTGAGCTGTTGGACCTCATGGACTATCAGCCCAATAAAGGCCCAAGTTTCATCCCAGAAGGACAACGTAATTGCCTCATCTCAATTATTGAGGTTGGGCTCTCTTGCACTCTTGACTCTCCTGATGGGCGCATTAGCTTGAGGGATGCCCTTCACAAACTTGAAATTGCAAGAGAGACCCTTTTGAAACAAAAGGATTAATTTTAACAATAATTGCAAGTTGATGTAATAATTAAATGTTAGTCATAATTATTGGTGTCACACGTATACGTTAGTATATCATTGGCCATAAATTATATTTTGTTTAGTGTTATGATGTTATCTTTGTAATGGTTGTGTAGATGTGTAGTCTGTATTCAAATGTGCAATCACATTGTATATATTCTTTGCAATGTATTGAATTATTTCCAAAAATTCAACTCAAATTATGATCATAAGCGTTGCATATATAACAATATTGACATATATAACTAATGGGATGAAACATGTTTGATATTGTCCATGTGTGAATTAAAGAAAACAAAAACAGTATTAAGAAGGAAAAATTAGAAGATAGTGAGTAAAAGATGACAAATGTAAGAGAATAGGATAAAAATGTATGTAAAATAATATATAAAATAAAAACTAAAAACAATTTCAATTTTCAAATGGTTAATTTTTCAAGTTTTTGTTCCAATAACCCTTCATTTAATTCTCGTATTTATAGTCTCTAATATTTCTCTATCCTTTTTTCCTTTCTCCCATATTTTTTTCTTTGATCTCTTTAACTGAAAAAAAAAATGAAATATTAAGAAATGGGCTCTAAATTTGAATTTTAAGTAACTTAAGTTATGTTATTCACTTATTCTTAATAAATTTGATTTTGTTTTTTCCAATAACAGCATATTTTTAGTAATCAAAAGATAAAATGGTATTGGTTGTATTTAAACTATAAAAAGAATTTTTATTTTATTTTATTTTCCAATAAAGATTGAAAACTTGCATGAAAGATAATGGGCGCTATTTGATATTTTAAAAGCTTTTTAAACTTTCACACAGCGGAATCCGAAGCCTGAGGCAAATAAATAAGACCGCGAAAGAGGTTTTGGTAAAAATTGTAGTACCAAATTTCAAAATTAAAAAACATTCTCCAAATTATCAAATCGACCCCAAGCAAGCGAACGACAAAACGCTCCGAAATAATAAATTAATAAAAAACATAAAACGCTCCAAACTCCAAAACTGAAAACCAAATCTCACAATTAAACTCAAAAAGCGCGAAACACACAATTTTTGAAAGTCACCTGAACATGGCGCTCTCTTTTTCTCTCTCAAAACTTCAAACTCAAACTCTCACTACAAATCCCCATCTCAGCTCTCACTCTCTCACCGCAAACTCTGAGTCTGCTCTCTCTCTCTCTCAAACAGTCAAACCCGAGCCACCACAGCGAGTGAAGACCGAAGCTCAACCAAGTGCAATGGCTTCTACCACTGTGGCGGAGCAACTGAACAGCGCACGCATCACGCGTGCGGCGGCGAAGAGGAGGGCGCTGGCGGCTTTGTCTGAGGAGCACCACGTGGCGACCAAGAAGCGCGCTGTGCTCGGAGATCTCACCAACTTGGCCAACGTCGTCGTTTCGGCGAACCCCACTTCTGGGTTTGTGCTGCCGCAGAAACAGAAATGTGAAACCAAGGCGGAGGGGAAGAAAGCTTTGGCGGCGCCTGCCACTGACGACCCGCAACTTTGTGGGCCTTATGCTTCTGACATTTATGCCTATCTCCGCAGTATGGAGGTAAAAAGATAGTCCCTTTACTTCTTTCTTTGATTTCTTGATTTGATAATCAGAATGGCGTTGGTCTATTTGATTCAATCTTGATTTTAATGGGTTCATTTTTTATAATGGAAATTGGGTATAAGATCCTGTAGCCTTTTGGTTTAATTTTGGTTCTGGGTATTTGGGGATTAGTTTGATAATGGGTGTTGACGTAATGGTTTTGTGGTTGATCTAAATTGGGGTTTTTATGTTTTGTCAATTGGGGATTTGGCTTAAAATAAATATGGATTGTTGTTGTTTAGGTGGATCCAAAGAGAAGGCCATTACCTGATTACATGGAGAAGATTCAGAAGGATGCTAATGCTAATATGAGAGGGGTCCTTGTGGATTGGTTGGTGGAAGTTGCTGAGGAGTATAAGCTCCTTCCAGACACCCTGTATCTCTCCGTTTCCTACATTGATAAGTATCTCTCCCTGAATCTGGTCAATAGGCAGAGGCTTCAGCTACTGGGAGTTGCTTCGATATTCATTGCTGCGTAAGCTCACAAAACGTTGGATCTGTTTGTCAGTTTGCATTCCCTGTTTGTTGTCTGATTACTATGAGTATTAATCTTATGGTTTTGTATTTATTTAATTAACAGAAAGTATGAAGAGATTGATCCTCCAAATGTGGATGACCTTTGCTACATAACAGATCATACATACAGCAAAGAAGAGGTATTTGATATGTTCTTTGGGTTTTAATCTCTTTTAATTACTCAAGATTGATAAATGCACTTTATACTAATAGTTTCTTTTTTTTGTTGGTTTTGAAGGTGATCAAAATGGAGGCTGATATACTCAAATCTCTGAAATTTGAAATGGGCAGTCCTACTGTTCGGACCTTCTTAAGGTAAGGATGGTGCTGACAATCAAACAACCCTTTTTAGTTTTGGTTACTTTAGTTACTTGCCAGGTTTAGACCACCTTGACTGATTGTTCTTGTTCTGTCATGTTGTTTTGGCAGAAAATTCACTGATGTTGCTCAAGAGAATTACAAAGTAAGTTTCCCACTCTCTCTTGCTCACAAACACATGTGGATTTTCTAAGTTGATAGTTTCTGATATTGACTGCTTGACTGTTTTGTGCTGTCTACAGATCCCCAACTTGCAGTTGGAGTTCTTGGTTTACTACCTTGCAGAACTAAGTTTGTTGGATTACAAACTTGTGAAATTCCTGCCTTCTTTGGTAGCTGCATCAGTTGTCTTTCTGGCAAGATTTATGACTAGAGCAAAAATCCAACCATGGGTAAGAGTTTGATAACTTACTTAATTAAGCTCATCTCCATGTATGGAAGCAATTACTAAATCGTATGCATTACAGAGTTTAGCACTGCAACAATATACTGGATACAAAGCAGCTGATTTGAAAGAATGTGTTCTGACCATACATGACTTGTACTTGGGTAGAAGAGGAGGAACTTTGAATGTGGTACGAGAGAAATACAGGCAACATAAGGTATTTTTATCAAATGTCTGTTTTGACTGTTTCTCAATTCCAAATTTGTGTATTGAACATCATTCAAATGAAGTGTTTTTCCCTTTGATCCAGTTCAAATGTGTGGCAACCATTCCTTGTCCTCCAGAGCTACCAGTATCTTTATTTGAAGTTTGAGATTATGGAAGATGGCATTTATACTTGGGTGTGTTTTGAATGAATAAGAATGATCCCTGTGGCAAGGGCTTGTCCAATATGATAGGAAGATCTGGCTGCAGGTTGTATTGAGTAAGCTCAACCAATTGGAGGGTCACTGTGAAGGCTGGTAATGTGGCCAATTGCTGTTGGGTGAGGAAGTGGTATCAACTCCAATTTGCTTGGGGACCATCTTGAAGGTTTCCACACTTTCACTAAACATTCCTGCAGGTTAGCACTAGATGAACTTTCTCTACTTTGGACTTCTTATGAGCTGAATCTATACTGTTATCATTCAACATTTACAATTTAACTAATACATATCAACATTGAATAATTTGTGATGCAGCGTATGGTCTAGCCGTGAAACAAATGAATCTGACCCACAAGATTGTACTTAAGCAGTAGGATGCTGTCAACTCCCAGCCAATGTGGTGCAACAGTGGGTGCATGGGATCTGATTGTGGTGCACCAACAGATCATAATTACCGGATCACCTTAACTGCTAGGTTGATTTGTTGCCCTTGCCAGACTGGAACAGCTAGTGGCACCCTTGTCAGGCCTTCTCTTATTAATAAAACCGATTATCTCCCAAGAACAATAATGCTCATCACTTATGGTTTCAATTGGATTCAAGTGACTGATATGTAGTGTTTTTCTGACCAAAACAGAAGATAGATAGTATTCGTAGGTATAGGTGTGTGCATGTAATAAGCTCACATGAAGTGTGCTGATGCAAATTTTGCAAGTTTTGTATGCTTTGCTGGTTAAGCCTGGTATATGCAGTGGAATTTAGAATAGAAAATTATATATTCTTACATTCTCCACTGTCCAATGCCCCTTTTCCCAATCTTTATTGCCTTTTATTTACGCATTTAGCTTCTGTTATGCTCAATATTTGGTTTGTGTGAAATTGTGCTATTCCACTTAAAGTAAGTCCAATACAACTATCATTTTGTTTGTTTGGATGAACTACAGAACAAGGGTGAAATTGGGTTAAAGTTTATAGCAAGTATTTGGAATTAACACCCCTAATTTGATTGATACATGCAAGACATTGTAACAACAAATTTTTTGCAAATTGGAAACTAATGCTATCTTATTATTTGAATGGTTGAAATATATTGAACATTTCACGTTCAACAATAAAGATAATTTTTTTTTTTAGAAAATCATAGTACTTAGTAAGGAAATTAGAATGAGTTTGTAGAAAGAAGAAAGTTAAAAATAAGAAACTAATTGAGAGTTGGTTGAAGGGTAAGATGAAATTGATGAGAAACAAACTTAGAGGAAATTTTCTAGGCAGCCAAACAGGTTGATCGCATGGCTTGGATACCATGATGATAAAGAGACTTGCTTATTGAATCAGAATATTACAACTTTTGGTATTTATATGAAGATTACTATAACTAATAAACCCTGGTTTAGCTGAAACTAAACTAATACAGCTATAGTTTGTTATTTCATTCTAAGTTTCTAACAGCTTTTAGGTGAGTTGGCAATCCTTGTAACTCTTCTTCACCCCTCTCATTTTACGACACGTGGTATGGATTGTGCTTGGTAGTTTTATTTTGCATTTAATTTTTTGGTCGGAGTCTTCCATTTCAAGTGTTTGGATACAATTTCCCATAAAGTGTTCAAACGCACATTATGCAATATGGACTGTATCATTGTCAATTGGGATTAATGTCATTTTACTTCCTTATTGCACTTATATCAGTTTAATCTTCAGACTTCTAATTTGAAAAATTAAGAATTATAATTTTTTTAATTTTACCAATTAAGCTTATTCCATCAATTTACACATTTTTTATTCAAATTTAACGGAAAATGAAGGACTGAAAAATGGTAAGATCTAAATAGAATGAACATTTTTGCTCTAAAAAAGGATCCCACGTGATTGACACATGGTGCTATGCAAACATAAATTTGGATAAAAAATGTATAAATTGATAGAATAACCTCAATTGGCAAAATTGAAAAAGTTAGAGTTCTTAATTTTTTAAATTATAAATCTGGGGATCAAATTAATACAAGTATAATAGTTTAGGGAGCAAAATGACATTAATCCCTTATTAATACTCCCATAAATATGTTAAAATAAATATATAATTGTTTAACAATTATAGGAGTGTTAATATTTTTTTTTTGTTGCCACTATGGGTACTTTAAGTACAAACTCAAAATGATAAAGAAATTTAACCCATAGTCCAGCCGACTCAAAAATTAAGTAGAGTCCATATTGTCTACCGAGCACTCGACAATTATAGGTGGTTCTTATTAAGCACTCGGCGGTTGCAGATGCAACTTGCATTTACGACCTCTTCCTTGCATTTACAACCTAAAATGTGTGATCTACAATCTAAAATGTATCATATACAACTTAAAAAAATGCATCTACAACCTAAAAATATGCACATGCATCCGCCAAGTTCTTGGTAAGCTATCTAGCGCTCGGCATTTTTACAATTTAAATAGCTACTATCGCACAATAACAATGATTGTCACTGTTTGACAATAACAATTTCAAAACGCACATTTTATTGAGTGTTTGGTGGGTTGTACCTAGTGCTCGGTGATGAGCCGAGCGCTCAACTGATTAAAGTGAATTGGCCAGTCACCGTATTTTTGCAAGTGGGTCGGACAATCATTGTATTTTTTTGTTTTGGACTTGAAAAAAAAACCCCTAAAATGTATATTTTGAAGTTTATCTGTCTCTTTAGTTAAAAAAAGTTTATCATTATTCTTCAAAAAAGTTGATAAAGATTAAAAAAAAAAAAGTGTGACGTGAGAAAAGATGTACGGTGAATCTTTTAGCAAACATATTATAATTTTCGAAATTCTGGGACAAAAAAAAATTAAATTTCTAATTTTCAAAATTCAACGAATTCCCATTACCTCCAAAATTCAACTTATTCGAGCAGGCGAAACCAAATGGACTCCCAAAACGTTAAAAACCGAAACCCAATAGCGCCAAAATGTGTTTTTAAATGGCGCTCTCAATCACTCACTACAAAAGTGTCTCGCCTCCAACTCCAAAAGCATCTCTCTAACCCAAACCTTCAGATTCACAGAGCCAGTACAGCAGGGCCATGGCGGAGAAGGAGAACTGCGTGCGCGTCACGCGGTCAATGAAGAGAAGGGCCGAAGTTACCTTGGGTCAGGAGCAAACGCCTACCAAGAAACGCGTAGTGTTGGGAGAGCTCAAAATCATCCAAAACGCTGTCGTTCCGGCGAATAACGGTGACGGAGTTGAGCCGCAGAGGCAGAGATGCGGAACCAAAGCCAAGGCGAAGAAAGCACTGCCCGTGACGCCGACGGCGGCACAGGACATTGATGCGACGTCGGATGATCCCCAAATATGTGGGCCTTATGTCCGAGACATTTATGACTATCTTCACAAGCTGGAGGTAAGGACTTGTGAAATTGCATGTACCATTTCTGATATTGGATTTCATAGGAGAAATGGGAGATGGGTATTGTTGATTTTAGATTTTAATTTACTAGTGGGTTCTGGGTTGCCTTCAAAATTGAATTGAGGATACAAAGTGAAGCTCATTAGCCAATATTAAGCTTTATTTGGGAGTTTTTCTTGTCTATACGTTTTGATTTGGTTTGAATTGGAATTTTGGGTTTATTTTTTTACATAATGGGTATTGGTATTTGATAATGGTTGTTGGCGTTGGGTCCTGGTTATTAGTCAAATTAGTAACATATATTATTGGAATATGGGTTTTGAGCAATTGGGGTAATGATGGTGATGGGTTTTTATATTCAGGTGGATCCAAATAGAAGACCTTTACCTGATTACTTGGTAAAGGTTCAGAAGGATATCACTGCGAATATGAGAGGAATCTTAGTAGACTGGTTGGTGGAAGTTGCAGAGGAATATAAGCTCCTCTCAGACACTCTTTACCTCACTGTTCTGTATATTGATAGATTCTTGTCCTCGAAATCTCTCAATAGGAAAATGCTTCAGTTACTGGGTGTTTCTTCAATGCTCATTGCCTCGTAAGTCCACAAATCAATGGAACTATTTTGAGAATTTTTATGTGAATTTTTTCAATTAATATAGATCCACTTAGAAATCTTCTTGTTAATGTGGTAAATAGAAAGTACGAAGAGATCAGCCCTCCACATGTGGAAGAATTTTGTTACATAACAGATAATACATACACCAAGGACGAGGTGATTTCATGTTCCTTTTTTCTCATCTTAGATTAATTTTTTCCATATCTCCGTGGGTTTTATAGTTGTAGCGCTTTAGACTAATACTTGTGTTGATTGAAAAGGTGTTACAAATGGAGGCTGATATACTCAAGGCCTTGAAGTTTGAGTTGGGCAATCCTACAATAAAGACAATTCTAAGGTAAGGAGTTAGGGAAATGCTTACATACTATTATTTCCTTCTTGGGTATTCTCGGTCATATGTACTTTTGATGCTTGAGTTTGATAACACATCGGACTGATTAGTGTTACTTATTCTCATTTTGGTTTGCAGGAGATTCACTAGAGTAGCTCAAGAGAGCTACAAAGTAAGCTACTCTCTCTCTCAGTTGTGAATATGCTAAGGATGGAAGATATTTGACAAGCTAATTAATTGCTTGTGCTTTCTACAGGCTCCTAATCTGCAGTTAGAATTTTTGGGCTACTACCTTGCAGAATTAAGTTTGTTAGATTACAGCTGTGTCAAATGTTTGCCTTCTTTGGTGGCTGCATCTGCTATATTTCTTGCAAGATTTATGATCCGGCCAAAGAGTCACCCTTGGGTAAGAACTTGTTCCAGACTTTATAACATTAATTAACAAGTATTGAAGACAAATATTGAGTTATTTGATTTTTGCAGACTTTGTCCCTGCAACAATATTCTGGATATAAACCATCTGATTTGAAGGAATGCGTTCTTATTATACACGACTTGTACTTGGGTAGAAGAGGAGGATCTTTGCAGTCTATAAGAGAGAAGTACAAAAAACATAAGGTATTTTAGGTTAATTGTTCATATACTGAGTTTGGTTATAATTCCCACACAATAGGGTATGATATGAATTGTATTGTTTTTGGAAACAGTTCAAATGCGTGGCAACCATGCCTTCCCCTCCGGAGGTGCAAGCTTACTATTTTGAAGATCTTAGAGAATGACAGAACTTTGGCCAAAAAAAAAAGGAACTATGATGCCTGAAAGGGCTGGAAAGTGATTAGTTCAAGCACAAGAAGATCAGGTTTTAGCTGCAAGATGAATGTGGGAGGGCTTCACTGAACTGCATTGTTTGTCAAGATCTGCTCTGGTTCCACTCATGCTAACGGCTGTGATCTTTGCTTGGATATATTTTCTAGGGTTTCAAAGGTGTTGCTTACATAGTCGCACTAATTGTGTTTGAATTTATTTATTTGTCACATTGGGCGAGAAGGTGTTTGAGTAGGTTGATAGAAAGCCTTGTGAGTGCACTAGCTGTTAATCGTTGAGGATTTTGATTAGTTGTGAAAGGTTATGTATATCTCCTGTTTTCAGATGGGGAAATCATGTTTATAAATCAATCATCGTTTCTCATCTCTATTTATTTTTTTCTTATTTTATTTCCCTTACCTAATCGAACACAAGTTTACAGTCAAAATGTAGAATTGTCAGAACTGGACTTGGCCTAAACTAATTGGT
This sequence comes from Dryas drummondii, assembly GCA_003254865.1. Lineage (NCBI taxonomy): Eukaryota > Viridiplantae > Streptophyta > Magnoliopsida > Rosales > Rosaceae > Dryas > Dryas drummondii. The sequence goes on from QANW01005609.1 coordinate 1,352,405, forward strand.
TTAGAGATTTATGATGGCTGATTTTATATTCTCAACTAAATTACCTCATTAATGTGACAACGTGGAACCTAACATGTCAAAAGACTTGAGGCAAATCGAATTTCACAATCATAACATAATATAAAAAAGAAGGTCCTTCATTCTCATGTTTAAAGAAGAATGGGAAGCTAGAGCAACTATAAAATTGAACAGAAGAGATAAAAAGTTCTACATTCGGAAATCTACGACACATACTATGTTGTTTGCAAAACAAGCAGCGACCTTATCACCTTCCTTGTCCCAACAAACTTCAAATATCCCACCGTTTCCTGTGTACGTTTTTACAATTTTGCCTTCCTTCACAGACCATATGTGCATGCATTTATCCATAGATCCACTGGCTAAGTACTCGCCATCAGGGCTGAATGCAACAGAGTATACCGGATCCCTAGGATTTGCAAAATAAACTCTTGTCAGTAGATCACAAATAACAACTTCTATTACATCATCATCTTCAAGCAAACAAATAAGTTTCATTTGGTAGACAAATAATCATAACCCTCCAGGCCATGCTTAAATATCAAAAGAAATTATAACAGAGCTCTAGTGTGTGTTGGTGTCAATTAATTTCGACATGTGCACATGCACATACGTGGCTAGGCTCATAATGTAGTGGAGTAGAATGCTATGGCATGGTTGATTGCAGTCATTTTGTTTGCCAGGTTTGATACAGGTCAAGAATGATAGAAGGCATATCATATGATTAGGTCCACCATCAGCCAGGCGCACTCTTTGTTCTTTGTAGAATGTAATTTGTACCTCATAGATCTCATAAAGAATTTTTTTTTTTAGAAAAACGTGATGCAAAACATCAAAATTCTTAAATAATTACCTGTGGCTATTGAAGCTGTAGAGAAGTTTCCCTAGTTCCACATCCCATAGTTTAACAGTTGAGTCAAAAGAAGCGCTGGTCCAAAGAAAATTTATAGGAACATAAGGAATGCATAAATGAGGAAACAGTAATCACTGGCCTATTGGCCTAATTGTGAGGGCGCTCTCCGACTTAATGTATTGCAGTACCCTTTAAGGCAATGACAGAACAAACACGTATAGAAAATAGAGCAAGTAATGTTCACCACCCGAAATCATGTAATATGGGTGTGGAGTAAACCAACAAGAGGGTAAATACTTGACTTTGGCCCCATTTCCATACATATCAGAAGAACCAGCTCATTACCTTGCTAGCACTAACTGTTGATTGGGATTATTTGTGCCTGGTCCTGTAGGACTCCACCGGATGGTATAAATCTCCTACAAAGTCATGCATCACTCAAATTACAAACTGGGAGTTAGATACAGACCAACTCACAAATGGAACAAACAAGTACCTTAACATGTTCCCTCAAATCATGCAAATACTTGTCCTGCTTCATACTCCATATCTGTGTCAAAACAACTCAATTTTGCAATCCCATTCAAGAGAAACATGAAATGAACTGATATTAAAGTGATATTCATAGGGTATCAAAGTATGTGGGACAAGGAGCCCATGATAAGAGAGTAGAAGTACAATATAAATTGGAAAGTTGAAATGAAAAGCACAAATGCCTAACTGTTACACCAAAAGAGCAAATAATAAATTAAATTTCACCTTTGCAGTATAATCATCGGAGCAAGAAGCCAACAATGAACCAGTTGGATCCCACTTAATAGCATTAACTTCACCCTGAAACATAAAAATTTTGGAAAAGTTGAAAAAAATCAAGCAGCATCATTAATCTCCTGATTAGATTCACCAACTCACGAGTTGTTTTTCTTTAAGCATTTTACTGGATATAATCTATACTATGAGAGCAGCAAAGTGTGCAAGATGTCTATTGTCAGTTCATAACTCAGAAATTGATACCCAGTATAATGAATTATAGCCAGATCTTGATAGAAAGTTTAAAGAGATTATAAATTATACTGTGGATAATGCTGGGCATAAGAACCAAAACTACACTTCAAAAATCCAAATTTTTATTAATTTCTTCAATTTATTTGGCCAGGCAAGATCCAAACCCAAGACCTAACCCAACTCTACCCCATCCTTTACAACCTGGTCCAAAGGACAAGGGGCATGCAACCAGAAATTTGGGGAAGCATTGAGAATACACATATTCGATAAGGCAATCATACGTAGTTCTCAACACTCTCTGGCAGCCACCACCAAGGCACATTGATTGATGTCCCTTCAAAAATTTATTACACAGTTTTCCAAATTGGCAGATTAAATGAATCATGTCTCATAAAGCATTCACTTAAAATATCCTGAACCAGAGAATGAACAAAATCGGAATTCTAAATAGTCTTTGTATAATTATAACTAATCATGTTTTTTTCTAATTAAATAAGCAGACAACAGAAGATTGGTTTGTTGAATTCTAGAACAAACCTGATGCCCTGAGAAAGTTTTGATTGGTTGGTTCTCTCCAACTTTGCAAACATGTATCAAATTATCAGTGGAGCATGTTGCAAAAGAAACATTGTTTCGCCAATCAACATCCAGAGTCGGAGCTGAAAAAAATTTTGGCTTGCTCAACATATTGCAGAAGTTAAAATTGGCCAAGACAAACTCAAAACAATGCAGTACCTGAATGAAATTCAAATTGTTGTTTCCATTCGCCACTCTTTATGTCCCACACAATTGCGGTTTTATCCACACTGCCACTCAGAAGATAATCTCCTTTCTTGTTCCATTTTAGAGAAAAGATTGGACCTTTATGTTTGATTAATGTAGTCCTCAATTCCCCTATAAAACAATCCCACCAGTAATTAAAAAAAAAAAAAAACTAAAAAATAACCTAGGGCTAAACCCATGCTACTTAAAACCTGTTGACATTACTAGTACCTAGACTTTAATTGCAAGCGTGTTAGGGAGGTTATCATAACAACTCACCATCGCTACTCCATATTCTTGCTTGTCCATCATAAGAACCTGTTGCAAGCAATGTCCCATCATCCTACAAAATGGTGAATGCTTTAGCAAAAACATATTGACAGAGATGCCAGAGTTTTCAACTACACAGTGTGATAAAAACTCACATTCCAATCGAGTGTTGTCACATCCTTGCTTTTCTCATTGGTTCTACCTTTGAAATGCTTTAACACCGCAACATTTGCAGGTCCATTTTGCATGCTAGATCCACAACTCCCATCTGCAATAGTCCAAATTCGGGCTGTTGAATCTCCAGACCTAGACAAGGAAGTTCAGATATAAACTGTGTAAACTAAGCAGATCTTCCATGTTTCCGCCACTATCTATTATCTTACAAAGCAATATCTCAATTCCAGCGACTTTGTGAGATATTGATGCAGTCAGGATGAAAGACGATATAAATCACCAGATGCTAATCTCTGCCCAGGGATGAAAGACAATATACTCACCCAGATGCAAGAAGTGAACCTGATGGACTCCATGCGCAGGCAAAAACCTGTCAGGAATGGAATAACAAGTTCATGCAATCATACTTGACAAAGTTAAAAATGGGAGACACATGTACAATGCAGGGATACTTGCAAACCTCTGAGGTATGGCCTTCTAGAATTGTTACGTCACGGCTAGGAATTTCACTAGGCAAGGATGTAGAGCTTGGGGTGACATCCATTGGTTCCAGCCCTATTTGACATATTTACAGACAATTAGGAAACTAACATATGTGATACTAATTGCATGGAAAATGTGTAGTGAAATTCTTGCATTGAACATTTGAACCGTAAAGTTAAGAGTCGAGGTTCATGGCATGCAAATACGATTGTATTACCGAAGCTGCTACAAGTAAAACAATCACAACCAGGATCTTGTATGCGACATATTATATTATATATATATATATGTAAATACTAAATGATGTTGTTTGGTAACAAATGGTAAGCTTGCAAGCCCTATGTAAAAGATAGAGTTATACCTATGCATGAAGCAGAGGCAAGATAACATTTTTTAGGCAGAAATGGAAACAAGGAAAGTGTAAATTACCTCCAGAAGTTACATTTTCTTCAGGTTCTTCAGGTTCCAACTTTTCCATCTCATTGTCATCTTGGTGCGCCTTTTCCTTATCTTTATCAATTTCTGGTTCCATATCCTTCTCCGACTTGTCGTCTTGAACCTGCTCCTCTTCTTGTTTTTCCTTGTCCTTCCTCTCCTCCTCTACTTCTCTTGCATTTTCCTTTTCACTTTCCTGCTTCTTGCACTCATTTTTCTCGTTGTTCGCGGCGTACATCCTATCCTTCTTTTCCCTGACGATTTTCTGCAACTGACTGGCGTCTTTTGTGATAAGATCCAAGGGTTGCAGAAACGAAAAGTCATCGTCCATGTCCGCATCACTCTGGAAACCTAACACAGACACGAATCAGCAGAGCCCAAAGTTCAAAATTCAAAGCGTGTATTAATTAATTAATTAATTAAGAAATTGAACATGCTATGCTGCTTACACTGCCGTTCAAGTCTGCCTCCAGCTCAAGATATTGAAGCCCTTTCTGTAGAAACGTAACAAGTGCACCTGGTGGAACAAGATTGCCATCAATCGTGCTCTTGTTAATCCCCGCCTCGTATCCAAAAGCATAAGCTGAATGTGTAAATCCTGAAGAAATTAAGCAACTAATTAGCAGTTAATTTTTCCTTTAAGAACAATTTGTAGCCAAAGCACTAATTGCAAGCATGAACGGACCTGATTCGTGGAGGTATCGGAAAACTATGTAGTTCAGTTCGGTGGATGTGAGAGAGATCATCGTCGTCGGAGTTGAAACCCTAGGGTTCAGGTGTCTCTATGGCGGAGCTAACAGACTAAAACCACCGCCTTCTGAGAGAGACGTCGGCGGTTGGGCCCATTCGAAAGGTGTGACGTTTTTTACTGTAATTAAAAAATTGGAGCATATCTGGCGCGGTTGGGTTCTTGTTAGTTTTGTTGTAGTTGAGTGGCGGCAGCCGGCAGGTGATTTAATTTGGGTTGGGCCTTGGTGGCGATACCCACTTTTCGACCCGAATTACTTCTGACTATAATTTTTCAGATTGGGCTAAATCTGAATAACGATTAATTTCAACCTCTCCCAAACTTTTAAACAAAGGAAGCTCATCACAGCCATATGGGCTGAGCTCGGGATACTAGTACTTGGTTTTAGCTATTGGCCCAAACATCCGCTTTTCCATTTCTATTTTCTTTTTTTTACGTAATCATCGATTGTTGACATAACATGACTACAATTTTCTCTTACTGATCATTAGTGTAGTGAAATTTCTGTACCCAATAAAATAGGCAATTATTGTGCGATCTCAAATTTTCATCCTAATTTTATATCTTAAATAATGTATTGATATTTTATTGATTTATACATAGTCCACCTAAATAATTATTAATTTTATAATAAATAAAATACTGATACATGTATTTAAGATCTAAATTAGAATATAAATTTAGAATCTCTACCATTATTGTTATTTAACACAAATACTTTGTTTATTTTACATTATGATATTGAGTTGAATGCTTTAATTCTTTTATAATATCCAAACATGTAATACACAGTATTAGGTTTTAACAACTAAATGTACTCCTATATCACTATATCACTCGTAATTGTTTACCTAATTAATTTAAGTAACATTGCTTATGATGGGAGGTGTTAAGTAAAGGACACTGTTTGGGTATTCAATTTTAAATCTTACTTTATATTTATTATTAATTGCATTAACTTATGATAAGATTCACTGTTAGAAAGAAAATAGGAATCTACGTGATTAATAATAAATATAAAATTGGTAGTTAAAGATGAATACCCAAATATTTTTCTTGAGTAAATATCCAATGCAAGTTGCAACTACTTTTAATTAGATTGCAAATTTGCAGTGCAAAATTATTGCCAAACCTTGATAGATTTCCGGATCATATTCGCTTTCCCATCTTTCAACGTCAAGAACCGAACATATTAATCACTTGGTTCCAACTTCCAACTTCCAAGTCGTCCAGCCCAGAATTTCAGGACGTACGCTTTTCATGCATGGTTGATAATAACTTCATATACATTATGGAAAAAAGAGAAACGAACCACCAGTCACGGTGGCGCATACGACAATGATCAAAAGGTCACTCTGCAGCTTGGATATTCAATAAGTGGATGCCATTTCTTTAAAGATCATTGGCTCATTTATTTAAGAAAAAAAAAGTTAAAAAGTTAAAAAAGAAAAAAACATTGGGAAAGGCTCATGCTCACGCTCTGCTCACGCATGATTTGACCACTGAAATCGTCTACTTTAAGCAAACATTTAATGTGTGGTCTCGTCCTTAATTAAAAAGATTTGGATTATTGTATTATTCCCATTTTTGTATCCCAACCTTGCCTGAAGAAGGAAAAGACCTGAGAAGCGTATGATTTGATTTTCACTCTTTTTTAGGTGTTAAAAACTTAAAAGCAACACATTTTTTGATTTTTCTCAGCCTATACATTAAGCAGCTGTAGAGGAACAGGCTGAACAGCACTGACTCTCTTCCAAAGCCGACAAGCACAACCCAGACAAAGAAAAAAGCACATGAGCCAAGATGTGTATACTATGGCTATGCCCCATATATTATTGCCTTTGGACTGGAGTGGAATGACCCCTTCACCTTGTGTACTTTAGTGGACTGAAAGCCAGAGAGGAAAAAGCAAAATATGAAAGAGAGTTCTCGTGAAGCACAAAGAATATTATATAAAAGCAAATTAAGAAAAATGTTCGGATATTCTCGTGGGAAGTGTCCCTTGTTTGCAGGGTGTACTCAATGGCACCACATCTCCTTTTTCATAGCTCCCCCCACAGTCCTGCCAAGCCAAACAAAGCCATATAGTTTTCTGATTTCCACCCAATATATGCGTAGTCCCTTTCTAATTACACCCACTCCTACTTCTCCTTCATAGAGCTAGCTTTAACTGTTTTCAACCTCAAACCCATATATCCAACAAACTAATATGCAGTACTACTTTGTGCAAGTGGGGTTGTTGCAGAAGCTAATGGTGGTCTTGGTGTTTCTCTCCATGCTAGTCTCCGGCAACAAAGAAGAGACAATGGCAGTAGGTGTGGACAACCAGTTGCAGTACCCATCAGTGCCAAATATGCAAGCCAAGCAATTACAAGTAGAGAAGCAGAAACGGCAGCGTTTGAAGCACTCATTTGACGCCTTCTTTTCCAGCAAGAGGAAAGTTCCAAACGCTTCAGACCCTCTCCATAATCGTTGAAGCTCAATTCATGCTGTGGATCGATCATAAGATTAAACTTCTGTAGGCTTGGTTTTTGCACTTTGTCTACAATTAATGTTTTGGGCTACTATTAATTTCCACCGTCAATTGCATCAAGCTTTCGCTTTAGATGGTTCTTTGAATCTATGTTGTAGTACGTTTCTATGCCAAAATTAATATGTAAATTGAATATGTTAATTAAGTCCAAAAAAAAAAACTTTGTCTAAATCTGAAATGAATTGTCTTTCGATCAAGTCTTCTGCTTCTGAAATTTTGTAGTATGTTACAGAACTCTCAATGCTTCTTTTGTCTGATTTTTGTTTTTCTTTGTGCACAAAAAGTTGTACAACAAGCTTTATATTGTTTTTTTTTTTATTATCACTTACATATTGCCATGTGGCCCATGTCAACCAAGAAAACATACAACGTCATAAAAAAAGAAGCTTTATCAATTTTCAATTCTCTACAATGGATTACTTAACCATTATAGTCTCTAGAGAATTGAAAATTGAGAAAGCCTTGGACTTGGGGTAGGCCAGTTGGCCAAGCAGTTGTGCTGCCCCCCCACCTCACCGGGTCACCTCTTTCCTTGGCCTCCCTTTGTAACCAAAAAAAATTGAGAAAGCTTCTTTTTTTCTTTTCAATATATATGTTCAGTATTAGCTTCTATGTTCCCAATTTTCATGTATAAGATAGCACCTAGACAAGCCAGAGTGGTGGCCAAAAAAAAAAAAAAAGACAAGCCAGAGTGAATTAGGACCTCAGACTTTGAGATTCCAAATACAAAACTAGCATATTTCCATGCCTTCTACTCTCACCATTCAAATCATGAATTGGGCTTCTTTTTAATATCATCTTGTAAATTGCCATGCTAGTTAGTCAGGTGTAGAGCATAGCTAGTCAATGAATGACTCAATGCTAAACACAAACCGTTTGTGACAAACGGGACATAATACTTTTGCATTTTTGGGCTTAGCAAGTTAGCATTGGAGCTCACCGAATACAACCCAAATGGGTAACTCTTCAATTAATTTGTTGGACATTTCCTCTACGTAATTGCTCGTTGTTTCTACAGACTGGGCCTATTTCTTAAAGGTCTCAGATAAGGGGGCCCAAGTACATGTTCTCCCTTTTGATGTGCAACATCACGATGAGGATGGCCCCAATTTTTATTTTTTATTTCATCTTTAGACTTTAGGATGAGTACAAAAGATTCCAGTAAGACCAAATTAAAAAGGACCAAGAATTCTCTGATCATAGACCATTTCATTTCATGGTGATAAAAAATAAAAATAAAAAATCACACAAAAAATGGGAGATCCCTTCTGGTACAGTTTTGGTCTGATCATCATCTTCACCCTGATTTTGAAACTCTTCATTACAAGCAACAGACAAAAATACAAGAAGCTGCCTCCAAGCCCACTGTCTCTTCCCATTATTGGGCACCTCCATCTTCTAAAACAACCGATTCATCGAACTTGGGAAAAATCCTACTCCTCCGGTGGGGTTCACGCAGAGTCTTCTTGGTGTCGTCCCCTTCCGCCGCAGAACAATGCTTCACAGAAAACGACGTCGTCTTCGCCAACCGCCCGCACTTGCTTGCCCTAAAAAACTTCTCGTACAACTTCAAAGCCGTCTCTGTAGCACCCTACGGCGACCTCTGGCGCAACCTCCGCCGCATCATGACCCTCGAAATCTTCTCCTCCTCCCGCGTGGCCGTGTTCGCAATTGGCAGACAAGGAGAAGTCCGGTTGTTACTCAATCAGATCATGAAGAGTTGCAGTAGTACCCAGTTGGGGACGAGGTCGAAGATTGAGCTCAAGTCCAAGTTCATCGACCTTTCGTTCAATGCCATGACGATGATGGTAGTGGGAAAACGGTACTTCGGTGACGATGTTGGCGATGTTGAAGAGGCTAAGAATTTCCGGGAGGTTATTAGGGAGGTAGGGGACTTGTCCGGATCAGCGAATTTGAGGGACTTTTTGCCATTCTTGCAGTGGATGGACATATCGGGGATGGAGAAGAAGATGGTCAGATTGATGGGGAAGATGGACAAATTCTTGCAGGGTTTGGTTGACGAGCGTCGTCGGATATTTTTGTCAACGAATTGTCGATCAAATGGAAGAAAGGTTAACAAGTTAATGATTGATAACTTGTTGTTCATGCAAGAAACAGAGCCCGAGTTCTACACTGACGAAATAATCAAGGGAATCATTTTGGTAATTCATAAATCCTACACTTCTTCAATTAGTTTTTTGATCTTTTTTTTTTTTTCCATTCCTGTAATTGTGAAAATAAAGGGTACTTAATTCTCGTAAATTTGGAGCTTTGTTAATTCTTGTGGACATTTCTTCCGATTTCAATTAATTATGTTCAATTTTTTTAGATTTGGGGTTCGAGTTTCATTGTCATGCGTTAGCATGTTGACATGGGTACATGGCATACTATTAAATTTCTGCCTATAAAAATAGCTGCAAGAAAAAAGAGACATAATAATAAATTTTAGCTGCAGGTTGATCATTATAGAAATAATACTAATTACTAAATGTAGGTGTTGCTGGTAGGTGGGACAGACACTTCTTCAACAGCCCTGGATTGGGCAATGTCACTGTTGCTAAACCATCCAGAATCAATGGAGCAAGTGAGAACTGAGATAGACACCAAGGTTGGACAAAACCATGTATTGGAAGAGCAAGACTTACCAAAGCTGAATTACTTACAAAATGTGATCAATGAGACCCTTCGCTTGTACCCACCAGTCCCGCTTCTGCTGCCTCATGAAGCCTCTGAGGATTGTGTGGTAGGGGGTTTGCTGTGCCCCGTGGCACAATGCTGGTGATCAATGCATGGGCTATTCACCGAGACCCTGAGCTGTGGGAGGACCCTACAAGATTTAAGCCAGAGAGGTTTGAAGGATGGAGTGGTGAAGGTGGTGAAGGGTATAGGCTAATCCCATTTGGGGCTGGACGGCGAGGATGTCCAGGGGCTGGCATAGCCAACCGGATGATTGGATTGACTCTTGGAACTTTGATTCAGTCGTTTGAGTGGGAGAGGATTGGTGAAGAGATGGTGGACATGAGTGAAGGTTTGGGCCTTTCCATGCCTAGGGTCAAGCCTTTGGAGGCTATGTGTAAACCACGCCCATTTACGCAAGCCTTAATGTAAACACACGACTTTTAATGTCCCTAAGCCCAAATACCAAACGCCTAATGTCCCATTTGTAAGGAGGGTTTGCTACTTGTTATTTCATAAATGAATCATAAATTCATAATGCATGACCTAACTTCAAACTTGAATAACGTGGGTGTCGTTTTGGTGCCCACATTAAACCGCAATTCCAATACCTTCTTTTAATTAAATTTTAAAAACTGGATGTTGTTGAAATGGCATTTTGGAAATTTGTCTACTTTTATTCTTTGTGATTTATTGAGTATCAGGACTGTCCGCATTCTAGACATTAATTCTTTAATTCTAATTTCTAAGTAGACCAATCCTGTAAAAAATGTATGCTATATATATCGAATTAATTAATTTCCACTCAATTCTTTAATGGATCACTTGTCCCTTTTGAACTCATCAAAGCCTAACTTACAAAATTTATTTTTCAAAATGGTAAGCATGTTGCTACTATGCTTAAAATGACAGAAGATCGAGGAATTTACTTTCTCCAATTCACTTTCTCTATCGACCTTTTTTTTTTCTTTAAATACTTTATTTAGTTTTTTTCTTTCGATATTTATTTTAAGCATTTTCTTTAAGTACATTGCTTATATTGTATTTTTACTTTATTTATTTCTCTCGTTTTATGTGTGATAATTCTTAATCTTGATAATTAATTTATCGAGCTTTATTTTAGTATGTAAAATTCTTAGAACTCTTTTAAACAACTTAAGTTACAAATAATTTTTTAGATTCTTGTTTCAGTAATAATTAATTTTAGCCTAATACAATAGGATTAAATATGTTCCGTCTAGTCAAATCCAAGTCAGTACCACGTACGTATCAAAGTCAAGTGAATTTATTTACAATTAAAATTAGGGCAATGCTAGAGTGCCCTAGCTAATAGGGTACTTGCCCTAGTGACATGTCAATTAAAATAACTGTTTTAACCTTCATTATAAATTTTACAAAATTTAAATTAAACAAAAAAAAAGTCTAAGCCAAAAATCGTTCTAACGAATCTAACCCCTAAAAACTCATCACATCATAATCATGGTGGCAATTGCTGGCATTCATTTTTTTGGCCAGCAATGCTTTCCATTAAAACAAAAGCCACAAAGGTACGTAGAGAAACAAAGTCACCTAAATAAACAAAACAAGCAACAACAACTAAAACCAAACCTGCAGAGAAACTTAAAAACTAGAAACAGAAATTCAACAGCTAATCCAATGGAATGCCATCATCAACAAAACTCCAAGCCGCCGTTCTATTCTATTAGATATTTAGATATATAGGAGTTTTCCAATAGTGTGCTAGCTCCTCAGTTTAAATGGAGCAAATTTACATATAATATTAATTTAATTTGTGCTCTTTCATGGTTTCTTTGAATTTTATAAGAAAACCAACAGTAACCCAGATTATTTTTATCAAAGGTAAGATAGAAAGTTTTTGCAAAGGTATTGTACGTATTTAGAGATCATAGAATTTCTTAAGAAAATATAAAGAACCCATTAAACCTAGCCTAACAAACACTGAAAACCTTATTCTCAAATCTTTCATTTGTTTACTATATATATATATATACTATTTGGGTACAGGGAATAGGGTCAACTTCTAAGAGTCCAACTTGCCTCCATGTTTATAAATCAAATTTAAAGGGGTTTTTTATCGACTACGATCTCTTTCTCAATCATGATAAAGAATAGAGAGTAATGGAGAGAGAGAGAGAGAGGCTAGAATGTAAAATGAAGAGAAAGACTTCAGATATATGGAAGAAGAAGACCGTGAAAGGCATGCATATGACTGTCTAATTTCTTTAAATACGATGTAGTTATTGAAAAAACCATTGAATTATAAATAGTAATTGTAGTCATTAAATTTGAATTGGGTAAAATAGTTTTTTAACAATAATAATATTAATTTGATGTGGCAAATAAATAATGATGTGTTAAAAATAATTTTGCCACATCATCATATTAGGCATATGAATCTTGTGACCTTCCAGGGCACAAAAGTTTTTCCCTTAAATTAATGTATAACTAGCATGACCTTTGTACCCCAAAAAAAAATAGCATGACCTAATTAACCCAGAAAGAGCCCAAATCCCGTCAAACTAGATAGAGCCACCGAATTCTGCTTTCTATATATAGTCTATAGATATATATTATATATGGTTCACCACGCAAGTCTACTTCTTGCTAAGACGCAACTGGCAATTGATATCAGACTATGCAAAGGGTGATGCACCTGATGGCTGATGCTAGTTACTTGTTTTTGTTTTTGGCCACTCTCAGAAGAAATCAGACTGGATCACCACAAAGGGCAACCCAGCTAGCCCAGCATCCCACGCCCTGCTAATTAAGGCCCTTTGAAACCTCACCCCCACCCCCACCGACCCCGGCCCCTCATCTGCTTTTTCTGTCTAGCTCTTTAATTTTTCAACTCGATCAGACAATAAAAGAAAAAAAGAATTCATTTTTCAACAATTGATCCACCGACCCAGCTTGAACCTCTTTTTTTTCTTTTTTGGGGTAAGAATGTCACAGCATACAAGACTATTTCCCACTAGGATTTCTCAATCACTTTCTATTCATTTTATCGATCTTACCCGGCCACTTGCCTCTTTTTAATTCACTAAATTCTTTCTTCAATTAATAAAGCACTTGCTAGCCCGCCGAACTCAATATCAATTAATTGAGCATATATATCTCTACTAATAGTAAGACGACAGCTCCCGGCAGTAAGCATATATTTCTAGAAAGCCCTCTTCTTTGACCAACTTAAGATTCTTTAAATATATAGGGTGGATCCATATATCAAGGTCACACACTGAACATAATATTCTTTCTCTAACAATAGAGCACTACAAGCTTTAATGGAAGACGAATATTTTTGGTTCAGTTTGTTAATATTCTTCTTCATTCTCTTAGTCTCCAAGTACATGATACAAAGACATGCCAACCCCAGAAACTTGCCACCATCCCCACCTTCCATTCCAATCATAGGCCATCTCCATCTCCTCCTCAAAAACAAAACCGAACCCCTCCACCGAACTTTCTACAAACTCTCTCAAAAACATGGCCCCATCTTTCTTCTCCGGTTGGGGATTCGAAACCTCCTCGTCGTGTCCTCTCCGTCTCTGGTCGAAGAATGCTTCACCATAAACGACGTCGTCTTTGCCAACCGGCCGCATTCGCTCGCAGGGAAGCATCTCAACTACAACTACAAGTCGCTCCTCTTCGCTCCCTACGGCGACTACTGGCGCACCCTCCGCCGCTTGACCACGCTGGAGCTCTTCTCCTCGAAGCAGGTCACCGTGCTGATGAAGTTTCGGAAGGAGGAGCTTCATGTCTTGTTAAATGAGCTCTGTGACGACTGTGGTGGAGATTGGGCGGAGGTGGAGTTGAGGCAGAAGCTGAAGAAGCTCAGCTTCAACGTCATCTTGAAGATGATAGTGGGGAAGAGGTATTATGGCGTTGACGTGGCGGACGAAGAGACCAAGCGGTTTCGGGATCTGATGAAGGAGGTATTGCTCATACATGGGATTTCGAATGTCAATGATTATATCCCAATTCTGCAGTGGGTGGATTTTCGAGGGGTGGAGAAGAGGATGGTGGCCGTCATGAACAAGATGGATAGATTTCTCCAAAACCTCGTCGACGAACATCGAAGAATCAAGAACGATGAAGGTTGTAGCGAGAGGGACTCCACGTTGATCAATTTGATGTTGTCACTGCAACAGACGGATCCTCAATTTTATACAGATGAAACCATCAAAGCTGTTATTCTGGTAAGGAAACTCCTCTTTCATACCCATGGCGTGTTTTTTTGGTTTCTATTTTTCGATTTTTCAATAGATTATGTAAAAATTGTACATATAATCAATTTTTAAAAGGTTTTTTTTTTTCTTCATATTTAGTACCTAAACTTTAACCATTGTCTTAATGTGGTATATAAACTTTTATTTATTTGTCCTAATTGAATATCTAAATTTTTATTTTGTTTCTAATAGATACCCATGTGAGTTTCTGTTAAAATTGTTAACAGAAGTTAAGTACAATATGATCACTTCAAAAAATTTATATTTTAATTATAGTTTTTTATTTTTTTGTTTGTTGTGTTTTTTTATAATAATTTTAAACATATAAAGAAAATAATTAAAATATAATTTTTTTAATGACTATATTGTCCCTAACTTTTGTTGACAATTTAGTAGAAATTCATTTTGGTACCTATTAGACACAAAATAAAAGTTTTGGTATTTAATTGGGACAATTAAAAGTTTAGGTACTACATTAATTAAGACAAGGGTCAAAATTTAAGTACTAAATATGAAAAAAAAAAAAAACCCTTTTTAAAATATATTTATAAATCATACTTGACGGGTCGGATCTAGCGTTAGTCCGGATGGCCCAATCAAGGCCCTAGTCGAATTGCCTTTGATCCACCATCGGGCTTTGGGTTAGGGGGAAGTTGCTTGCATGCTTAGGAATGGAAAAAGATTTTCATTTATGTGTTTGATAATGTTGAAAAAGTAAACCATGAAGTACTTTTTTAATTCAGTCACATGTTTTATTTGTGTAGGAATATAATATAAAATTAGATAATGCTCCGTTTGGGATTGCGGTGGAGGAGCCAAAAGCTGCTGTGGATGACAATTCTCAATCACCTACAGCAGTTTTGGTGTTTGGTAAAAAAATAAAAAACTGCTTTTCCCCACAATTCTCAACTTCCCACAATAAAAACAGAAAGCAGGTTGCTAGGTGCTTTTGAAAGCTGCAGTGACTTACAGCAACAATAAATATTTTATTTTACTCATAATACCCTCATTGATTTCTATAATTTTTATTTGTTTATTTTAAATTAAAAAATATGTCTATTGTTAGTTATATTTTATATTGTGATAATTAATTATGATATTTTATTTATAGGATTAAAATTATAATATACCTAAAAAAATAATAGGCATACTTATTTAATAATGTTGTTCTTAGAAAAATTAATGCTAATAAAAATTTGTAGTCAAAAATTTCAAAAACAAGTGAAAAAACATATTATTTTTATCAAACAAATAAGTAAAATGCACTTTCAGCATCATGTCTATTTTAGTAATTATACACAGTCACATCATTTTTATATTAACATTTACCAAACACTTTGATACTGTTTTTTGCACTCACAACACTTTTAAAAACATAGTTTACCAAACACTCAACTGCTTTACTTTACAGCTGACTTTACTTTACAGCTGTTTTACTTCACAGTTGTTTTTTCTCACATCAATACCAAACTGGCCCTAAAATGGTCTTGAAAAAGCATCATTAATCATTAATATTTTTACTGTGGGAAGGAAAATCATATCCAAGCTGAGAAGGAATGGTTTATTTTCCCTATTTTAGAGGTATCAGATTCCCATGAGCTAAGAAATGATTTCTCATTCCCGCACTTACCAAACATAATAATAAAATTATTTTTCTATTCTCAAAATCTAAACCAAACGGCCCTATAATGTCAACTAACTTTTTACTTTTTTCAAAATTTGAGTCATACATGACAAAATTTTATGTTGTTCACTTGACATTGTAGTTTCCTTTTTTGGGATGATTGCACCCTATCGATCAATTAAGTGTTGCATTAATTTTTTGATGTCCTACAATAAACCAATAATGAGATAAATCATTGATTTGTTAGTGGGTCTCACGTGTACCTAAGACGTTCTCCTACATTTAAACTTTAACTTGTGGGATTTGTTGGGATAGTTAATAACATTACTATTTGTTACACATACTTTGCCAAATGCATGCAGGCAATAATACGTGCTGGGACTGAATCTTCATCAACGGCTATAGAATGGGCGATGTCACTTCTTCTCAATCATCCAGAAGCAATGAAAAAGGCTCAAGCAGAAATAGAAGCTAAAGTTGGACACGACCGATTGTTGGATGAAGCAGACCTCCCCAAGTTAGAATACCTACAAAATATATTTACCGAGGCACTACGATTATTTCCACCCGCGCCGCTTCTAGTGCCACACGAATCATCTGATGACTGCACGATTAGTGGATTTCATGTGCCACGTGGCACAATGTTATTGGTCAATGCTTGGAGCATTCATAGAGATCCAGAGCTGTGGGAAAATCCAACAAAATTTATGCCAGAGCGATTTGAAAGTGGGAGGAGTAACGAAGGGTTTAAGATGATACCTTTCGGCGTTGGGAGACGAGCTTGTTCTGGAGCTGCTTTAGGCAAAAGAGTGGTGGAGTTGGTATTGGGAGCTTTGATTCAGTGCTTTGAATGGGAGAAGATAGATGGGAAAGAAATTAACATGGCAGAAGCCCCAAGTCTTGCCATGGCAAAAGCTGAGCCCTTCAAGGCTTTATGCAAACCACACAAAGCCACAGTCAGTTTCCTCTCAACACTATGAATTAATAATATATATATATAGATCGAGCTAATAATTTCTCAGTAATAAATGACAGCTGATTGGCGATGTATTAAATTAACATTCCCTAGGGGATTATTACTGTACGTATATAAGTTTCATAGTTTTGTATATGTAGATTATTACTAGCAATAGCCCTAAAACCGGCATATAAACTGTCGGTTATACATACAATAAGGCCGACAATTAGTCAAGGCAAACCAATGACCCTATAATTAATTTATATATATAGAGTATGCCACAAAGAACATTATGTTGTTCCTTAAGTGATAATAATTGTCTCTATTTGCTCCACTTTATATAAATTCAACTCCGTTCATTATTTAATCTATATATGAAAGTATTCATATTCATATATATATATATATAGTGGCTTTTATATATGACCCATTCAGCAAATGAAAAAGAATTTATGATTTGTTCATATGTGAATACACTCCGAGCATATTGTATGTTGTATATTGGAACTAACTTGCTCGATCATGCATCCCCTTCTGGCATATATTCGATAAGAATATATATATGCATCTCCTGAATACTACAATGACATAATATTGCAATTGATATATAACCGTCACCTCTTTCCACAATACTGACTGTTATCAATCATACTAATCCAATAGTTACAGTACAACGAATTTTAACTTGACAGTCTAGTAGGATGGGATCGGTGTAGCACTATCTCAACTATCAGAGCATCAGCCCTTCCTTTATTTCCAGAAAGTTTGTTTTATCTATTAACTTGGCTGCCAATTTGTCAGGCAGCAGTCAGCTCTTGTCGGCATCTATTGATGGCTTTGCGATTCCATTTGGGCCACCATGCATGTCTCATGTTGCAGGGAATACTCCCCTCAATCCAAACCAATAAACCAATTTCATATATATTACTGATTTATATTGTATTATTGAATTATACTATATTGCACATATTCTCATCAATTTTAATACATGGTCCAATTAACTCAATTGAAAATTTTATATATTTTTATACTGGAAGAAATTTATATACCCATAAAATTTGTTTTGATCAATATTTGAATATCATATACGTACAGTATACCATATTTCTACTTTATCATAAATGCAATGGCTATATTCTTGGAAGTACAACACCCTGTCATGTCATCGTATAGTTGTACTTCTGTTATCCAACTCAACATTGCAATTTTAGTTACATATAACAACAATTAAGTAAATAACACTATTATATATAACTCATAAGCACTTCATATTAGTATTCACAAACATAATTCCATTACACTACTCGTGCTTCTGAATTAAACAAATTATGTCTGCTTGGGCCACACAAAGTAAATTTGCCATCCTAAAAACTTAATATTTCACAATGCCTTTTCACATATCTCATACCAAGCCTTGAATGCACATCTGTCAACTCTCTTAATTCCATGATAAATGGCTATACCTCAAAATACTTGGACTTTTTCCTAAAGCATAATATCTAACCAGATGCTAAAAGGTCTTGATTACCCATCGCCATTGTTGATTCTACAGATAAGACTCAAAACAGAAGATACTAAAATGTGGTGGGGCTAGTATTGGGAGCCTTGCTCCAGTAATTTCAATGGGACAAGATGGAAGGGAAAGAAATTAATATGACAGAAGCTGCAGGGCTTGCAATGGCAAAACTTGAGTCCTTAATTTAAGGCTTTGTGCAAACCACATCAAGCCACAATATATCAATGTCCTCTCCTCATTATGAGACGTAATACTGAAGCTAGCAATTTCTAAAGGTCATGGATGAAATGAAATCCCTGATTGGAACTAGTATCTGAACAACTATGCATGCATGTTGGGGGTTTGGTCTGTCTTTGCCTGTTTTAGGTTTCTATGAAAGAATTTCTGATTAAATAAAAAAAGAGACAACCTTTAGTCAATTGATCCACCTTTAATTAGGTGTTTATAAATCCTGGATTACTCGGATTCTATCACAAAAATGTCACATCAAGTATGACTAATCCCCATTAGGATTGCTTGTCTATTTATTTATTATGACTAGGGAGACTTCTGGAACTGCGCTCTTTAGGCAAGAAAGTGATGGGACAAGTAATTAAGCTACAGGGCTTACCATGACAAAAGCTGAGCCCTTGAAGGGTTTGTGCAAACCACGACAACTCATAATCGATTTTTTCTCCACATTAATTATGAGGTAATAGTGTAATACTGAAGGTAGCAATTAAAGTCGTCAAGTACAAAGGTATGTTTCAGAATGTATATTGATAAGCTAAAGCTACTCACTTCATCTCAAAACAATGCAAGCTACGAAACTAGTGTAACTTTCATGCTTTGTACAATAAGGAAAATTTTATGGTTGTGAATAGATGCCTTCGTCCATATATTTCTTGTATATGTAGCATCTTTTAAATTCACTTGCTCTGTTTTTAAGTGAATGCATACAAGAACTTTCCCGCCCGCCGTTTGAACTCATCAATAACTACAAAAATTAAAATCCAAATTGTAATTAATTACAAATTAAGCATGTTGCATATATACAAAGATATAGTTTAAACAGGCCAAGTGGATCAAGCTCTTGTTGCAACATATATACAGTGGTCTATCTTGTTGGAAGTCACATATGCAAATCAAATAAGTGAATAAAAAACATGGGTGGGTAACTTTACTGGATTTTCAGCACACCACATGTTTTCATACTTGTTTTATGCATCTAGATATATAGATATATAGGGTAGCTCTACTATTTCACCAACTTGCTCTACTATTTCACCAACTGTAATAAATGGGTTTGTTGATCGACCTTTCGATCAAGCAAATCAAACTTGATCATTCAGTCTAATAAAATAAATTGTTCCCTTTTTTTTTTTTTTTTTTTGAGTGTGAGACTGGAGGATAAAGTTTATAAACTTTTCACCGATATATATATTTGGTATTAGTTTGAAAGTCAATATCAACATATATCTCTCACAAGTCATAACTCAACCTCAATCAATCTTCAATGGAAGAATTTCAATATTTCTGGTTCATTTTGCCATTCTTCTTCTTTCTGTTGTTCTCCAGATACATCATACGAAAACGTGGCAACAAGCCCACCTGCCATGCCAATTATAGTCCATCTCCATCTCCTCAAAAACAAAAACAAAAACCACTTCACCAAACTTTCCACAAACTCTCTCACAAATACGGTCACATCTTTTTTCTTCGATTGGGGATTCGTAACGTCGTCGTTATTTCCTCCCCAGCTCTAGTTGAAGAATGCTTTACAAAGAACAACGATGCCATCTTTGCAAACGGCCCGCGATCACTCGCCGGGAAACATTTGAATAACAACTACAAATCAATCGGATTCACTCCTTATGGGGACTACTGGCGTACCCTTCGGCGATTTTCGGAAGGAGGAGCTTCATGCATTGCTAAAGGAGTTGTTTGGCGACTGTAGTACTAGTTGTAGTAATGGAAATTGGGCAGAGGTGGAGATGAGACCAAGGCTCAAGAAGCTCGCTTTCAACATCATGATGATGATGATAGCAGGCAAGAGGTATTAATTATGGGGAAGATAACGATGTAGCGCTAGCGGATAGCCATGAAGAAGAAGCGAAGCAATTTAGGGATCTGATGAAGGAGATGTTGGCGATTCGATCATGGGATTTCAAATGTGAACGATTTTTTCCCGATTCTTCAGTGGGTGGATTTTCAAGGGGTGGAGAAGAAGATGGATAAATTCTTCCAAAACCTCATCGACGCGCATCGTAGAATGAGGTATACTTCTGATGATGAAGCATGCAACGAGAAGAAGGCAACGTTGATAGATTTAATGTTATCGTTGCAACAGAAAGATCCTGACTTTTACACAGACGAAACCATCAAAGGTGTTATACGAGTAAGTATCCGAAACCTCTATGTATATATTTGTTTATAAATAAATTATTGATGTTTGTGTTTACGTAAATACATACACGGTTCGTGGTTTTCATATTCCCCAAGGCACAATGTTATTGGCCAATGCCTGGAGCATTCATAGAGATCCTGAGGTCTGGGAAAATCCAACAAAATTTATGCCAGAGCGATTTCAAAGTGTGAAGTTTAGCGAAGGGTTTAGGATGATTTCTTTTGGCATTGGCAGACGAGCTTGTCCTGGAGCTGCTTTAGGCAAAAAAGTGATGGGGCTCGTATTAGGAGCTTTGATGCAATGCTTTCAATGGGAGAAGATTGATGGTGAAGAACTTAACTTAACAGAAGCACCAGGGCTTGCCTTGGCAAAAGCTGAGCCCTTCAAGGCTTTGTGCAAACCACAGCAAGCCACCATCAATTTCCTCTCCACATTTTGAGGCAATTCTGAGGCTAGCAATTTCTGAGAGTCATGCATGAATGATATCCTTATCGGGATTATTATTGTTTGAAATCTTTTATTTGAATCCAAATGTAAAGACTATGAGTTTGAACAATACGTTTCAGAATGTGTATTTCACCAACAAAACTATGGAACCCGGTATGTTGGGCCTATTGTGTCCGTCTTAACCGTTTTGAATTTTTAAAAGTATTAAAGCTTGAAAGGGTGAATTACACAAATACCCCTTAAAGTTGAATGCGTTTAATCATAGTCTCTTATATCTTCTAATTTTACACCGTAACTATCTCAAGTTTAATTTTTTTTGCACATAATCCCCTTCTGTCAAATATTTGTTAATAAGATGCTAACATCATCACAATAAATTTTGCAAATGACAAACCTTACTTAAATAATAGCACTAATATATCCCTATTGTTTACATGTCCAACACCAAAATTTAATTCCTCCCCCTAAGAAAAAAAATCCAATTCCTCAAATGAAATTATGATTCTCTATCAGCTATAATCTGACTAAACTTTCAAACCGCCATTTGGGTTTGAGTAATTCTATTCTCTTTTCCTTTGTTAACCACTCTTTTTTAAAATTCCAATTACACTGTGAAAGTTGAAAAAATAAAATAAAATAAAAAACCACCGCACCCAGTAAGCAACCACACCATCATTGCCACCGTTAGCGCTCTCTCTCTTTCTCTCTGATAGAATTTGATCATTCAATTAACTGAAAACTAATTAATAATGAGAGTAGTAACTCAAACCCTTATAACCCATTATGTAAGGTTATACTTTTTAAATGTAGAATAACACTCCACATTTTCACACTCTCTTTTTCCTTCCTGCTTTTTTTCTCTTCCTCCTTTCTTCACCGGACTACCATGGTGGTCGGCAATCCCATCGACCGGGACTATAGAATTTGCTAAATTGTGAAACGGTATTATAAACGTTATTGAAGGGAGAGGAGCCCAATTGACAAAAAGAGCGGCCCAATATATATTCAAAGGGCCCAGTCCAAATCCAAGAGCCCAACCAACCGACAGCCCGAAAATTAAATAAATAAGAACAAAAAGGTGAACCGTCAAACATTTCAATATCAGCTCTCACTATCCAGTGTGTCCAGTGTCCACCATCAGAGAGAAGTATAACTTCTAAGGTAACCCATCCTTTTAACTTTAAAATTTTAATCTTACCCATCTATATATAAGTAGGCCCACACACACTGGATTCCTCCACCCTCACATTTGAATTCACACCAAGATTTTCTCATTTCTTCAATTTTCGAAGTCCTAATTAAATTCCTCCTCCGTTGCGTTTCAAAATGTCCGACTCAGAAAGCACCGCACCGCCACCACCACCAGACCAGAGCTCAGCCATGGAGTCCGAACCCCAACAGATGCTCCACCACCAAGACCCACAGACTCACAAGCCGGCGAGGCCGCCGAGCTCGCTCACGTCCTTCAGCATATGGCCGCCGACACAGCGCACCCGCGACGCCGTCGTGAACCGTTTGATCGAGACGCTGACCACGCCTTCCCCTCTCTCGAAGCGCTACGGTACCATGTCGGCCGACGAGGCCTTCTCCGCCGCCCGCCTCATCGAGGACGACGCCTTCGCCGCTGCCGGTGGCTCCGCCGCCACCGAGGAGGACGGGATTCAGATCCTGCAGGTCTACTCCAAGGAGATCAGTAAGCGCATGCTCGACACTGTCAAGACCAGGACCGCCGCCAACGCCGCCTCTGGTTCCGCTGCTGAAAACGGGGCGTCGGAGGATACCGCCGGGACTCCGAGCCCCGCCGAGGACTCTGCCACTACTTCCCACAGTGAGGAAGATAAGACCGAAACGTCCTCTGATTGATCTCTCCATGTCTGCTAGGGCACTTTTAGGGTTTAATATCTAGGGCTTCTATATATCGAGATCTATTTCGTATTAAATATGGATTTCTTGTGATGCCTATATTATAATAACCTTCTCATTTAAAAATATTTAGGTGGTATTATCGCAATGCGCTTCGATTTTCTCTGTTTTATATCATGTGGGTTTCTGTTGAGTATTGATCTGCTTTGTTGGGAGATGTTCATGCTAAAATTTATGAAGAAGTGGATGCATTTTGAATTGAGAAATTCATGAAGATTTTCCTTCTTTACTGCTATTTTCTTTTTCTAGCTTGCTTGTGCTTTTCGTCCTTATTTCAGTGCTTGAGCCTAAATTACAATGCGTGACTCAAATTGTCTGTTTTATTGTGGTTATATCCTGTGCATATTAGGGAGAAAACCGAGTAGAGAAGAGTTACTCTGCACCTAATATTTGTTTTGTGTGTAATGTTATTGCATCATGAAGACATGAAGCATGTATTTGACCATTTTTAAATATGTGAGGTAGGGGTGTTTCCTACTATGATGAATTTGATTAATGCATCATAATTTTGTGAGACGATTGTCAATATGATAGGATTGCAGTGGTATGCATGAGAGTTCATCAGAACCTTTCTTTGTTGAATTTTTCCTTAGGATCAGAAGTAGTCATTTTGTAGTTTTTTATGTTTCATTTTCGGAAACCGAGTTGATATTCCTCACAATTTGAAGAACTTTTTTCCTTCAGCCTGGAAGACCCCTTATTTTACAGGACTGAAATTTCTATTCAAATAAATGTATAGGATATCTTTTTCAAAAGGTTCCTCTTCTTTTCTTTGGGGGGTCAAGTTGAGCTCTCAGAGTAAGTAATATTGGCTAATGTTGCTCAACTACTTATTTTGTTAACTATCATGAAGAAGTAATGAAAATAGGTGATTCCTTAGTGCATCTCATCTTTATAGGGCAACAAATATCCCTACATTTTCACACTAAACACTAACATGCACTAGCTAGTTTCAATAAATCCAAGAAAAATTAGCTACTGGGAGAAGGTGAAAAAGACTAAGAAGTTGGATAGCTAGAAGGTCTTGTCATTGCTAGAAATCTTTCTAATGTTCACACCCCAGAGAGAATAGGCAATTTGTTGCCCTGTAGATTTGAGTTTTTTGCATTTTTGTGAATTAGGTTGAGGAAGTAATGAAAATAGGTGATTCTTTAATGCATCTAATCTTTGGACTAGCTCTAGTTTGTCTCTTGGATTGATATTGTGTATAGTTTTTTCTATTAGCTAAAAGGATTTTGTTGGCCTTGATGATCACTTGTAAGTTTCTGCATTGTAACTTGCACTTTATTTTATTTTTCGTTCTCTTGAGAGTACAATGATTAAACATGTTGTGCTACATTGTTTATGCGGTTCTGCATCAAAGCTTTAAAGATGTATTATGTGAAGAAAATGCCTTGCTCATTTCCTGATTATTCTATACCTCCTTAAATATTTCGTTGTGCATTTTGGTATAGGTAATCTTGAAATTTAAAATGCTCTCCATGATGTGTTTAGTGGTTAGACCTAGCTCTCCCTTATCCACCCCTTCTTTGTCATGCATTATCTTCGTTCATCTGTGGCGGAAAATTACTAATGTTTTTGAGAACTGATTTCATTTTTGAACAAATACATTGGGCATTTTGCTCTGAAAGATAGGCTTGAGGCATTATCAGGAATTATCAGGAAACCTTATGAGGATATTTCTAGTAGCATTAAGGATATTGCTGGTGATTTGAGGTCCTGTTGTGTGTGCTACTCTGGTCATCTATGCTACAACATTTGCCCTCATCATTGCTAGTACATCCTTTTGGCTAGTATGTGTTCCTCCCAGCACACATGTTTTTGAGTTACTTTTGAATGGCCTTTGGACTTATAGTATGTGGATTATGCTGCCTAATGAATTTTCATGAAATAGAATTTGAGATGTAATTTTCACAAGGTGATCTGAATTTGAGATCTTGTCCACCCCATAAATTAGGTGATCCAATAGATGTTACTTGCAGCAATATTAAGTGTTTTAATTATTAGATAGATGATTAAATTCTGTCAGTGAAATGTTTTTTTGTCTTCCCTCATTTCTTGTAATGAATGTTCTCTTCTGGAAAAATTGGTAGAACCGTTGGTACTTTCATTTGCTCCTAATTATGGGAGTTGGTAATTAGAGCAAGCCAGGGGACCTGCCAAATTTATACAATTATGCTTCAAAGTATCGGTTCTTAAAGAATTTCTGCAGAACGTTTCTCATGGTCCATACAATAAAGAAAATAATAATAAAAAATATATATATGTATATATAATGTTCACATGTCCTAAACAAAAAAGAAAAACAATTTACACATGTCAATCTATTAACATAGAAAAAATGAACATGGAAAACACTTTTTTGGTATATTAATTGGTAGAAAATTAGGATTAAATATCAAATTTCAATAATTTTTTGATATAGCATGAAAAATCATATAATATTTCAATTGAACTACTAAATTTAAATGTAGTTTTTTATATTAGGTCACAAATATGTTGGCCCTTTTGATTTGAGCATTTTTCATTTGACAGTTTTGTCTTTTGATCCACATAAGATGGGTGTTAGTTAAAATCTATAAGTTTTTGACAAAATTGTCATTGAGACTTTTATATTATCTTTGAAAATTTGCTAATGTAGTCTCAATTGCACATTTAGTTGTGACTGTACGATATTCACAACTTCAAATTTAGTTGTGACTGAACAACAGTCACATTTAAATTGTGAGACAGTCACAGTTAAGTTGTGACTTAATTGAATTTTTTATAGATAAATTATACTACAAGTATACAATATACTAATATAGTATAAATAGAGGTCAAAACAATACTTTTACTCAAAATAATACATAGTATAGTGGTGTAAGTTGTTTTTTTTAATTTACTAAAACAGTCACAGTTAAGTTGTGACTAGATTGATTTTATTTTTAATACAATATAATATAAATTAATATAATATTTGTGATGTAATATTATTTTTATTTTTTTATTATAGTAGCGTATGATGTAATATTTGTAAATTATAGTACTTTTTACTTTATTATTTTGTTTGACTTTTCAACTAGTATCTAACTTAAAATATTATTTATTTGATACCTAAATTAAAATATTATTAAAATTTAATAATTAAAATTAATGAAGCTATTAATTGGAGGACTGCAATTTGAACTTAAAATATTTTTAACGCTATGAAAAGAAATACTACTAGACCAATAATTAGTTTAACAGTAGATCTTTTATTCTCTTCCTGCATTTTGATGAGTGTCAAAGTTGGAACACTTGTCGTTATCTCGTAGGTGGGTGGGGGTAGGTGTTAACTTGAGACATATAAACACCATGGTTTGATTCCTTCATTGATCTTCGGGTTTGGGCCACTGCGAGAGGCAGTCTTCTTGAGAATTCAACTTTGGTGACTCCAACATTTTTAAACTTTCCATGACTTTCATTAATTTGCTTGTGAATTGTGATGACCATATATACTAGTCTTTGACGGAACATAGAAGGAACCCTGCAACTAGTGTCTTTGAGGCTGATTGAAGCTTGTTTTATTCACACCAATTCAAAGCAATAACTTTAGCAATTAAGAAACATGGAATTTTTATTTTTATTTTATGTATTTCCCAATTTCTGCACTGAAAAAGTAGAAAATATGGAACTCCTTCGTGGTACATCTATTTCCATTTCTGGAATGTCCAACTTGCTCATAAATCCCAAGCCAAATTTGAAATCCTAAACTGCAAACCTCGAACTCGAACCCCAAATGAAAAACGAGGTCAACAATTAATGATGGGTGTATTAAATGTGAAAATCTGTGCCTCTGTCCTTTTTTATCGCATTTGACTTCAAATGAAGGAGTTGCTGATAATAATTCTAATTAGCTAGTGGCATTTTCTTCAGTCTTACCAAACCCATAAATTTTGTTTTCTCCATGAATATATGAAAAGAAAAAGAAAAATGTCTTCTTTCCATGAATATATGAACAGCCAACCTTACAAGTTCATGAGCAATAAGCAATGATACCCCAATTGGAGCTTAAACTAACAACAAGCCTAATTAAAGCCTAAATCTGATTTGGAATCTGTCTAATTTTGTCATTGTATCAGCTAACACTGAAAAATTACATGTATGTGACCATATCTAAGAATACAAATCCTAAAAACAAGATCCAAGTCACACCTTTGTGCATCATGAACATGAAAAATCAAACTAAGAACAAAAGAATGAGAGAGACCGAGCTAGACTAATGGCCAGGGCCTTTTTTACTGGGTCCAGAGGCCAATCTAAACGCCAAGCTCCTCACTGGATGACGAGTGGTACTACTGCTGGAGTTGTAATTAGAAGAAACTGCAAAGCTAGCCATTCCTGCAGCTACCTCCTCAGCCCCATCACCCTGTTTGCAACCACCACCACCACTACTGTCACTGCTTGACGTTGATCTAAGGGCTCTGCAATCAACTTGAACAAACTCTGTTGACAAAATCAGAATCGTTAGTCCCAACACAAACCACACGCAATTGTTTGATGTTGTTGAGCTCCTCTTCATGACCGACATGTTTGATTAACGCAATCTTTCTTTTTCTGATTTGGGTTTTTTCTGACTTGGGTTCTGTGTGTCAAAAGCCAAAGGACTACCCACTTTATATATAGTAGTGGTACTACAAGGAATTTGGTTGCTGATGATGACGGTGTAGTTGGGTCATTACAGGATGTTTGACTTAGCCTTTTGGAGGAGGGGAGGTGAGCTTTTACTTTGAAATTGTTTGTGCTGTTGGAATTTGACTTTATAACCAAACCCAAGTACGTCTTCATATACACTACATGAAGTCGCAGAGGAAAAAGAAGAGGAAAGTAGCTATGTATGTGTAAGTGTGTCTCTCCAAAATCTAATTAAAGGGTTATGAGTATGAGCTTTTTGCATGGTCGATCACGTTCCCCGCCAATTTCCAAATGGGTTCACACCGTCTGTGATCTAACGCGTGCGTACGTGTTACCATCTGTCACGCGGTGTGCTCCATCTCTTTATTCTTATTTTCATGAAAATGAATGACAGCCAATATGAGGGGACAATCAAATTATAAAACACAGTATTTATTTTCATGAAAATGAATGACAGCCAATATGAGGGGACAATCATATTATAAAACACAGTATTTGTTCAGACATGGCATGTATGACATACATGTACTTTTTTTTAAATGAAACATTTTCTTTGTTCAACTGTCCCTATCTGAAGTATATAAATCAGACGGTGATAAGTGGGGCAAAGGAAGAAACATAGATTTTCAAAATTAAACATAAGAAGAAATTACAAATTTGGTTTACTTATTTTATAAATAGTTTAATTTTGGTCCATGATATTTTTAAGTTATGATTTTAAATCTTTTTTATTGTGTTTTCTTCAATTATAAATGAATTATAAATTATGTATCATCATTTTTTAATCATAGGAACCAATTTGGAATATTATAATAAAAAAGAATTGAAGTTTGGTGAAGTTTAAAAAATTTGAAAAATTTTCTAAGAAAAATTGGTAATTTTGGGTACTCTACTTTGAGGTAAATCATCTTGAGTTTTAGAACTCCGATTTGAATGATCTTTATATGATTTTAAAAAAGAGATACATAGTTTTAAAACAAGTATATGTTTGCAGAATTTAATAGGGTAAAAAGAGAGACAAATTTGAAAAAAAAAAATTTAGACTTTTATTGAACAAGTAGAACAATTAGTAGACCAAAACATAATTTAAAAAAATCGTAGACCAAAATGGAACTACATATAAAATAAGTGTACCAAATCTGTAATTTTTTCTTAAACTTAATTCTCCACTAAAGTGTTAATATTATGTTACATTCAAGATTACGTCCTTTTAAAATGTTAAGAACTTAAGACTAAATATTTTGGATTTTGGGTTTAATATTTAAAATTTATATTAAAAAGATAATTAAATAGAAATGGATTTGAGCTCTTAAAAAACAGGGATATGCCTATCTTTACTTCAGTCTTGTTTTGGGTGCTTTTCAAAGCACAGTCAAACTAGTTAAGGGAAAACTAATTTCAAAGGGCGTTCAAAGGGAGGCACTAGTATGTGCAAGAATTTCAACAATCCCTTTTCAAGAGCATGCTCTTTGATCCTTTCAGTGTGGAAGACCAGCCACATGGAGATTTTCCAGTTCCCATTTCACAGACAAAAAAGAATGAGGAGTGGGTATATATGAAACCGTGACCAGGTCTACCATTTGAGCACATATAGCAAACTTGGACAATTTTGATCTTCCAAGCCATGACACTAGATGTTAGGTAGGTATCACTATTATAATATGCCACGCATACCCAATTGCTTTATACATAAAATGCAGATCGTTTGCTGAGTCGTGTATCAGTACGTATCTATTGCCTTGCGCGACAATTAATTATGACAATTGCATAGTGTCAATAGGGCACAAAATACGAACTAGTTGAGAAATTGTGCTACCTACACTAATCAATATTTCCCATTCACATGTACATATCAGCAAAAAGAAATTAAGAGAATTCTACTAGTTGGGCAGAAAAAGGCTTTGCAGTGGACACAGATAGCGTGACAAACACATCTTATATATAGCTTGCGTCTGGTTTGGGGTTCATGTTGATATCAAACGTATTCCTAATGACCTAATCAGCTTGATTTTGATTAAAAATGCATTTCCAATATCTATTTTTCATCCGAAATAGAATCTCTATTGATCTTTTTAGTGTTGATCTTGTGCTTATATTCAAAATTATACGTCGTTTTTCAGTTTAAGCACAAGATCAACCTAAAAAAAGATTAGCAAATAATCCAAACTCCTTTCTTCCCCAGCTGCTTATGTGTCAAACTCCACCAACTTGCCAAGATATCAACTTGGCAAGATATGCAGAGCATAAGAGGAATTACACATCCTTGCATGGTTCACTAAATTGGGGATAATTGGATCACAAAATCTTTGTTTAATTTCTTAACAAGGCAGATCAGACAAAAAAATGCATATAAAATGTTATTAACTTGCACCCTACTTCTCGCATATAT
Organism: Dryas drummondii; assembly: GCA_003254865.1. Lineage (NCBI taxonomy): Eukaryota > Viridiplantae > Streptophyta > Magnoliopsida > Rosales > Rosaceae > Dryas > Dryas drummondii. The sequence goes on from QANW01005609.1 coordinate 1,382,508, forward strand.
CACGTGTACCCTAATCACATGAGCCTTTGTGCATCTTGCCATCTTAGTGATGTATATAGCTATTAGCTTGCAATGTATATAATGGCCATGGCAAATTGCTTGGCAATCCCACTCGTGACTCATGAGGTTGATATAAAAGTGGACTTTGAAATCTTAAATATTGCTATTTATTGCGAGTGTCAATGCAATGTGTATCATATGCAACATAAAATAATGACTTTACTTGTTTTCCCAAAAACAAATTAATAATAATGACTTGTTAGATGCCAAATATAGGAATATAGCATATTATAAACTTCAACATATTAAATATGGCTCGTGATCGAGCTTCTATCTTCCATTAATTGTACATCAATATTGAATGGTGATGTAGAAGTTAGAGCATATATGACGAGGAGTTAATACACGTGAATTATCTGTTTTGATAAAATGTAAAAGTTAAGAGAATATATTTAAGTCAAAACCAAATGACGATGAGTAGAGTGACCGAACCAATATCTTATGTATTATTATGCAAGGCTATGATCGAATTAGATTTTATTCTCAACACAACCAATACGATGGTCTAGTATGTGATAAATATGTCAAGCAAGGACGGCCACCGCAATTGAGGACTAGGGGCCATCATTCGGCAGCCTAAGAATATAAGGCATTTCCCAGTTGGACAAGCTACCATATATTTCATGGTGTGCTGCTGCTTGCCTAAACCAAACCCATACATGCCCGTTGACATTTTTTATCATTCACGGGCTCATATATAACTAATACCATTATGATTAACTGAGATTTTCGATGTAAACATCCAAACAAATCTGAAATCTCATCAAATTCCTTATTCATATTTTATTGTGAACCCAGAATGCATGTTAATTTACATGCTATATAATAATGACAAACCAATTACACGTATGAAACGTTAATTTAATCTCTAATTGGACAAAAATTTGTGACTCCTTATTATATTATTAGCAATAATTATAGCCTCTGAGTTGGGCAATTATTGATTACATTCATTTAGTTATAGAAATGAATTGACCCCAGTTTAAGCATACCTCACGCCACTTTCTTTCTTCTTCTTTTCTTTTTTCGGGGAGGGATGTTGGTCAGAAGAATTCCCAAACTAAGAGTGAATGAACTTCAAATTAAAGTTCAAACTCTGCCACTTTGCTAGAGTTATGAGCTAGAAATAAGCAGGTTGTACTGAAGCTAATAGAAATTTCTAAAACTGTGGTGGATTAGAATATTGTAAATTGAAAAATTAAGATGCCTTTTTTTTTTTTTTTAATTCGATCTTGTCAATTGAAAAGATGCTTTTATTTTTTGTTGGGTGTTTTTTTTTTTTTTGGTCTGATTATTTTTTGTTGGTTGAAAATCTATGCCTATTGCATATGACCAATAGTTAAAGAAGAAATCATGTACACCCAAAAAAGAAACTTGGGAAGTAATTAATTAGTCAATTCAATGGCAGATGGCTTCCCATGTTTTGGTTCTACAAACCTTTAATAATTAGATTTGGGTTGTTACTAGATTGGGTTGGAGGGAGAGAAAGATAATACAATAAACAAACAGATCATGTTCCACAACAGTCCAAGAGACTAGTAGTACTCTTCATATTTATTATTTTTCCCTCCTATATATACATGTAGAAACAGGTGTTGCAGCCTTAATTTCAAAGTGCATCACAAGCAGAAAAATATCAAAATAAAAATAAAAATGAAGCAGCATGGCATCATAGTCCTTGCTATGACCTGCATCTCTGTCTTCATCTTTGTGCTCATGATCCTGGTCTCATCTGCTATGGAAGTTGAAGGTGGTTCCAGGCCTCTTGTGCATGATCATAAGCTGTCTTCTAGTATTTCAATCAGTAGCAGCAGGTTGAAGATAGTTCAAGCATATTCTGGTCCCAGTAAGAGAGGAGTTGGCCACACTATTATGCATAATAATCTTTCTCCTGCTCCTACAATATTCAAGAGGTTGACCAAAGCTGAAGCTTATTCTGGTCCTGGTAAAGGTGGGACTGGCCACTAGAGACTCATGACCTTGTTTGTGGTGGATTATAGGAGATTTTAATGCAGATTTTTCTCCAAAAGGCTCCAATTGAGCAAGCCAACATGTTTATTCTCATCATCATAGGAGTTTTTTTTTCCACCTTTTCTGACAATTCAAGTTATTCATTGCTTTGCTCATGAGAAACATCTCACAGTTGTTTGTGCAGAAGTGCATTGTAATTTACTGAAGTGAGATAACACAATTAGTGTATTTAGTATATGTTTTCTTATTCTTTGTTCTCAACTTCTCATAATATCACGTTGGGGAAGGCAAGCATTGTGTTAATATGTTCATGTTTTAAGAGCATTTTTGGGACTAGCCCGCTTCTCATTACTCAAGAGGGAAATTGGTCGGTTCTCTTTTATGTGGAATCCTTTTTTTTTTAGATTGTACCCCTCCAGTTTCTTATGTGAAAGAGGTGCTTGAAGAATGAAACTTCAACTTTCTTCTTTTAATATGTTCATGTTTCAATTAAGTTTTGCTCTCAAAATGAGAGGAGGGGGACATGAAGTGGAAGTTGTATCCGGGAAACAAGAAATGTGATGGCAAAAGTGAGGTTGTAATTGTTGGAAAAAAAAAAAGAAAAAAAAAGTGAAGAATACCGGGAATGTTATATGAAAATTACCACTTCACACTTTTATTTTAGCATATAAATATCTCACATGTTGACTATACTTTGGTCTTTGCAGCTCATGAAGAGACAATATGTCTTTTTTTTTTTTCAATATTTTCTGATACTTTTATTCAACTTATTAATAATACATATGTCTTTATGAATTATGAAAGTTATGGTGATGTTGACTACTTAACTGCTTTGAGTGGACTTGTAACTCTAAAAGGGTAGACTACTTGAATCTTTTCATTGAGATTTCTTTTTCACCTCCTAATATAGAAAAAAAAAAAATATATATATATATATACATAAATAGAGAACAGTTCTAAGCATATAGTGTCATTTGGATCTTGATGATGAAGGAAAAAAGCTACAGCCATTAACCATTTAAAATACAAACGAGTTTGATTTGTGGAAAAAATTGTCCTCTCTATTCTCAAACTTGGAAGAAAATAATAGCAAATCTTAGAGGCGCTGGGCTTAAGAATTTGGGTTGGGCAGTGTAGCGAGTTGCTCCCAATTGGGTTTGGTAGTTGCACCCCGGGCCCGTTAAGGTCAGCTATGCGGCCATTGTGCCAATGATTGTGCAGCTGATGGGAAAAAAAAAATCCTTAAAAACGAACATTTATGGGAAGATAGATGGTAAAGACACGAAATTAATACTTGAACTAAGCAGTTTGCTTGATTTATTGAAACATTTTGCGCCAATTGTGGGAGTGTTTAAAGTGGCAGAACTTGTAAAGTTTAGAGGTTGTGGTTTTTGGAATGCAATAATTGCAGATTTTGAACTAGTAAAGTTTTGAACACTAACTATTTTCGTCCCACAAAAAAAAAAAAACACTAATTATTTGTTTGATTTTTTTTCTTTAGGAATTATTATTTGTTTTAGTTTCAATTATACTATAGTAATTTATAACAATATGGAAGGTGAGATTGCTTCCGGGAATTTCTCACACGTGCAAGTGACTCCTAATCGTAGATGTATGTGGGTCTTTAATGAGATGAATGATTGGAAATCACTTACATGTAATTGGCTCTCAACATTTCTTTATAAATTTTAGCGACCTAATCCACAAGTACTAACGTGCTAAAGATAGTTGCATCGTCCTTAGTGACGGTTAAGTCTTTTAACGATACATAAGTTACACAATCAGGATGGATGACATCAAAAGCTAGTATATTTAATGGGATAAATGATTGGAAATCACTCACTCGCGATTGTCCATAACATTTCTTTATAGTATCTTAGCAACCCAATCCACAAGTACTGGCGTGCTAAAGGTAGCTATGTCGTTCCTAGTGACGGTTAGGTCTCTTGATGATACACAATTTACATAACTGAGACATATGATGTCATAAGCTAGTTATATTTAATGGAATAAATGATTAGAAATCACTCACTCGCAATTTGTCCTTAGCATCTCTTTATAGAATTTTAGTGAAGGACAAGTACTAACATGCTAAAGATAGTTGTGCCTCCTCTGGTGATCGTTAGGTTTGTTAATGATACACAATCAAGACATTTGACATCTTAAGCAAGTTATATTTAATGAGGTAAATTATTAGAAATCACTCATTCGCGATTGCCCTTAACATTTCTTTATAGAATCTTAGTGACTAAACCCACAAGAAAAAACGTGCTAAAGGTAGATGTGTTGCCCATGGTAACGATTAGGTCTGTTAACGATACAAAACTTACATAATCATGACAAATGACGTCAAAAATTTGTTATATTTAATCTTTTAGTCAAAGATAGTTAATGTGTATTAGTATAATAAATTTAAGAGATAATTAGGCTTAGATTCTTTAGAAAAACAATTTTTAGATAGATGCCGGAAATATTTTAAAATTTATAAAAAAATCTTTTTAATTCATAATAATTTATAAGAAAATTATTTTAATTTATAATAAAATCCTTTTAATTTATAAGAAATTTTTTTTAATTCATAATAAAGTCATTTCTTATTTGAAGGGTATTTCCCCTCTTAAGGTGTAAAGTGAGATTTGTAGAGGCTGCATGTTAGGCTCCGCCCAAAATTTCAGAGTTAAAATCTAATATAAAGCCGTCAAAGAAGAAAAATAAAAAAACTTAATTAAAAATTCTAAATCACTACCAATTTTAGTTTAAGAAAAACTCATAAAATGTACTGTACTCTAAGTCTCCCTAAATTCAATAGAGAAGTTTGTCCATAATACAAGTATCATATGACAAACAAATTTAATGGTTTAAAAATTTATACCCTAGATTGGAAACATATTTCCGTCAAAAATAAATGTTAAATATAATAAAATATGTTTATACAGTATCGTAGAACCTTTCTTCGATAGATAGAGATTATCAAGTTGAATTATAATTTTTGTTTAAAAAGAAAAAAAAGAATAGAAACTGGATATATATCTTGAGCAAGAAAGTTGGGTGGTGCCAAAAACGTCAATTTCATTGGGGATTCTCAACAATATATTGCTTGGAATCTTTGAAGCAAAACAAACAATTTGGATAGCTTCAAAAGAAGAAGAGAACGTGGTTTAGTGCCAACCACTCATCTTTGTTTAACCAATTCTTTCTTTTTCCCTGTGTTCTTTTCTTTGCCTTTTTGAGAAGACTTTTTTACTCAATTCGACCAAGTCCAACCAAATACAACAGAACAAATTGTGTGTGCCAAACGTATTGGCTTCCCTCTTTGCTAATGCTCCTTCAGCTTTTCCGCAACTTAAGCATAATATTTGAGTGCGTTCATGTTTACACTGGGTATTCAAAATCTTTGCAAAATTGCATCAAATGTATAAAATTTTAGGCACTTATATTAATTATGCATTTATAGTCAGATCCTCTAAATATAAAAATACTTAGATTCTTGATCCTCTAACTCTATACTTATGGAAATAACACTCCAATGACAAGTTGCAGTAGCTCTTTGTATATTTTAGAAAATAATACCAAACACTAATAATGATGATTATGATAATAATAATTAAAAATGTTTTTGCCATAATAACTATGCTAATCGATTGCTAATAATACAAAAATGTCCCATTAATTCTTGGTATTACATCACTCGTGATAAAAAGGTCAATAACAATTTGTCCTATTAATAGATATTAATCATATTTTCCCAATTAAGTTAAAAACAACATAAACCAGCCTGAAAACCCTTGTTCTTTTTGGTCTGAGAAAACCCTTGTTCTAGTGTCTTATCACTATTAACAAACATAATAGCATTTTTTGAAGGAATATAACCAAATAAGACCAATATGTCAAGTCTTTGTAAGAAGAATAATAAATTTAAAAGGGAATCGTCATTTTTTTTAAAGACAAAAGGGAATCTTTATTAAGTTCATTTCTAAAGGTGTCTTAGAGAAAATAATTTATTTAATGTATTGACTGTTAAAAAGACCATTTATTATTTTTAAAAGTTAACCGACTATGTTATAAAGTCATCAAAAAATTATCGTGTGTCTCGATAATTCAATATGAATGGAAATTTGTTGTGCCACTATATGTGTTTTACTAGTTCAATCGATCAACCATGTTGTTGATTGATCGACCTCCTTATTGATAAAGGTGTCAAACGAGTTGTGTTAGTGTTTAAGTAAGACTAATTCATGCTTTTGTGATGTGCTCCTGCTATTCCATATAGTTAAGATCTAGACTTGCACAACCCATTTATACTCATGTTGTGTTTGTTCCATGCTTTAACAAGTCATCCCACATATCTTTTTTTTCTTTTTATATTTAGAATGAAAAAACTAATCTTATGAGATTTTTTTCTTATAATTAAATATTAATATTTTTTTACTTAAAAAGTTGAATTTCTTTGTTGAAAAGTTATTTAAAAAGGAAAAGAAAAATATTAAATGAGTCGTGCCTAATTCGGACTCATTTTCGTGCTCGTGTTGTGTCATACCTAATAAACTAAAATCTTATGTCGGCTCGACCCATTTACTCGTTCATTGTCGTGCTGTAGTCATTTTAATCGTGTAGTGCCCATGTTGTGCTAGTGCCATGTTAGCCTGTTTGACACTTCTATTTGTCGATCAATTGACGTGCTTCTTTATTTTTACTGGTGTGATTGAGGCTATCACACAATTACACATTGTAACAGTAAATCACAAAATTAAGGTCCATGTGATTACAAATAATTATACTTTTGTGTTGGTATCATTTTATATTATTTTAGAATTTAAACGGTTGAACTTAAAAAAAAAAAAAAAAAAAAAAAAAGAGCAATACTCATTAAAAATAGGCCAACTTATCACCGCATTTTAACCTATTTTTACTTTTGGCATTTAAGAAAAAACCTTAAGTTTAAGGACATGAATTTACAACATTCACGAAAAAATAAAATAAAGTAAACAAAAGAATAAAAGCAAGCAGACAACGAAGTAAACAAAACAAAAATAAAGCTGGTAAACAAAGAAAAAGAGGCAAGAAGCTTGAGTGCAGCAGGGCATATTAGTCAAAATCAAGACACAGAAGAAACAAAGTGCATTCATTTCTGCTGTTGTCGTCTTCGAAAACGCAAGAAAACAGGTCCCCCACCTTCCCCCATAAGTCTATAAGACTATAACCACCCCCACCTCCTTCCTTATTACCTATTTTTTCATACTTATTTACCAATTTACAATCAACCCCTCCCAATTTTGCCATCTCATCGCCAACCACACTCGCGTACTTTAAAACCCAAAAGGCAGGCACCCTGTCTGTCTCAGATAGTCAGATTCCCAATTCCTTTTTGTAGAGAGCGAGTGATCAAAAGCGAAGACAAGGGTGTTCGATTCTCAGCTCACACTTGTTATTCATCGATGAAGCGTGCCTCTTCCGGCGACGATCGTACGACGATGAAGGCCGCAGCTGATCAGAAAATGAAGAAGAAGATAAAGGTTGAAGAAGACGAGGAAGATCAAGAGGAGGTTGTTCAAGTTCAAGGGGGTTCTGGGTTCTCGAATCTGGACGACAATTTGATATTCGAGGTGTTCAAGCATGTGGACGATCGAACGCTGGGGATGGCTTCGTGCGTGAACAAGCAGTGGCATAAAACGGCGCAGGACGAGCGGCTCTGGGAGCTCATCTGCACCAGGCACTGGGCTAACATCGGCTGCGGCAACCAGCAGCTGAGATCTGTGGTCCTCGCTCTCGGTGGCTTTCGCCGTCTCCACTCCCTCTATATCTGGCCTCTCAGAAAGCCCCAATCTTCGTCCTCCTCCGCCTCCTCTTCTTCGGCTTCGGCTTGGGCTCCGCTCAAGCCGATGGCGCTCGGCTCGAAGCCGCACGCGCGTTGGGGAAAAGACGAGGTGAATCTGTCACTCTCACTTCTCTCCATTCGGTTTTACGAGAAGATGAATTACTCTAACAGGGGCAGGTGATGATGATGAGGATGATAATTCCGCTAAATTTATATACATATATATATGTTTCCTAATTTCTCTTGGATTTTATGTTTTAGATTTGGGATTTTAATTTTGTTCCTAATTTGTGTTTTCGTAATTGGATCTGTAATCTGGTTTCTTGTGTAGATTGAAATGGAATTATTGCTGAATGATGTACCGTAATTTTACCATTAGCATCGGTTTGCTTTTCTCATTGATCTATCTATCTATTGGGTTTGCTTGAAAATCGTGTTTGGGGATCTGGGTTTTTGCCGGTGGTTGTGATTGGCGGTAACTAAGGATGCGTTTGGGAATACACCCAAACAGAAGCTAACAAAACCTAAGGGTCCAGACTGTCCAGTTGTAATAAATGTCTGGTTTTAATAATGGTGTTAATTGCAGAGATAAGTGCTTTGTAGATAAAGGGAGATACTCTCCTGGACCGGAGAGGGCCAAATTGTCGTATTTGCAAGTCTCATTTTCTTGGACGTATTGGATAGGGGCCAAACAGGCCTGCCAGCCTGCCATCTTGGCACTTTTGACTGTATTGCATCGTTAAACTTGTTTTTTGGCTCTGTTCTCCCCGAATTTATGCCAGTTACAGACATGGATAGTTGGATGACATTTCCATCTTCCAATGCAAACAACAACATCATGCATCACTTCAAAAGGAAGACCAAATTAGTCATGTACTCATTTATAAGTTTTGTCAATGGATTATATGGAGACCATGTACAATCACTATCTAACGGTGGAAATTCAATCATAGCATACCACCTTTAAAGGTCCATTTCAGAGTCACATTTGTGTCAATATGTTATAGCCTTATATCGGTGTCCAGTATTTCTCGGAACAGAGCCTTTTCCACATTTGCGAAGAAGTTGGGAAGAGCCCTAAACGGTCAAAAGTTTGAAGCTCAAATCAATTGGTGCTTTTCTTTAGTTTTTTTATACCACTTCCGACAATATTAATTAATTTAGGAGAAGTTAGTGCTTTTATAGACATAATATTTCTCAGAATATGAGAAAGCCCTTCCCACACTTGTGAAGAAGTTGGGAAAATCCTTGATCTGGTCAATTGACATGTTATACTTTTGAAGTTCATATCGATTGACAATGATCAAAAGACACGTTTTAAGTTTGAAGCTCAAATTGGTTGATGCTTTTTTTTTTTTTTAGTTTTTTATACCACTTCCAACAATATTAATTGCATTGCGGCATAAATTTGTCGTTTTAGAAGTTAGGATTTAACTTTAAAATTATATTCTAGATACTAAACAATTAATGAGTAGTGATCAGATTTTCAAAAATTTTCTCAACTCTGCACCAGATCGAAACGCTTCCTTCCAAATAGAAACACTACAATCCAAGAGTATATGGCTAAATGTGCTGAAATCATGCGTGAATTTGGTCCTCCCTTGAAATTAATTTTCTCACATTCCCTTCTTTTCCCATTTCCTTTTTTTTTTTTTATTTGATTTCGCATTTGGTCATCTGGTTGGCCCGGTTAGAAAGTGAAAGTCATTCCTTTCAAATGAAAATTTTCCAATTGGACCAAGATTTTCAAGACTTCATTTGATACATTCATGTTTGTGACTTATTTGACTGTTCATTTGAACAATTGAACCAATGTGCTCATTTGGAAAACTAGGCTTATGGCGACTTACCACTTACTGTATATACCAACAAAAGAGAAACATAAATTTGTATATACAACCCGTTATGTATTAAAATGTATTTACTTATGTAATGTAATATATTAAATTTAAATTTTTTGTTGAAAAAATGTATTTTTTTTCTTAACAGGTGAAACGAGTCGTGTTGTGTTCACCTATTATTTTTTTGTGCCGTGTTTCTGTTGACATTTTTTTTCATCTGTTGGCTCACGGGTCGTGTTGTGTTCACCTATTAACTTAACCAGTTGTGTCGTGTTTGGCCGGAATCCGAAAAAACCCGACCCGTTGCTAGGTCTACATTTTTAGATCACTCAATTATAGTTTTTTATCATTTCCCTTGGAAATTCGTATATCAATTACGTGCTCTTATAACACTTATAATTAGTTATAAATTTATAATATGTTACAATTATGTAAAAGAGTTTATATTAAAAGGAAAAAAAAAAGTTTTAAATTGTGCGAACTGGGTTGGGCCGAGATAGACCACACGAGCTAGGTTCAAACTGAAGCACATACATTCTTGATTTGTGGGCTTGGACTCTCTCACCTTTATAGTGCTTGTGCTTTTTGCAATCTTACGTAGGCCATTACGCAGGGCATGTGAAATTGTGAATAGGTCAAGGATGGTGGAATCAAAAGAAAAAAAGGAGGGAGGGATAGAATGATAGATTAATAGTAAAGTTTAATTAGTAACAGCACTTTCTGTGTCTGTCATACAAATTTAATAATTCCATAATTCCACATCTTCGTTTCTTTTCTCTTAATTCTAAAATGACAAAATTAGTCTAAACTTTTTTGGTTTTTCATATCTGAGTCTATCGATTACGTCCTCAATTTCAAGTCCACTTTCGTGTTAATTTGAACAAACCATATATGGATGCACTTTCCCTCTATTTTCCTCCCCAGTCAAATATGAAGAATCTGAATCTCACATGCATGCCTATGCCCACCTTGTTGCACACCATACACACCACTATACATACCACACAAACCTAGTAATCTACACCATCTTCCAAATCAAATATTTCAATTCAAAACTTTGATCTGCACCAACAACCACAAATTAGTCTCATATTCTGATCATCAGAGCATTCACAATTATAGTCCAGATGGCCAAAAGTTTCAAGTCTCTCGGCTCCTTCCTTGTTCTTCTCCTTGTAATTTATGAGCTCTTGGGTTTTGATGACCAACATGTCAGAAGCTCGTCCTCTGAATTTGGGCAGTTCATGGAGCTCCATAAACAAAGACGTGGAGAGTGTGTTTGATGGGTTGCATATTGAAGCAATGAAGAATGAAGGTCCAAGCTCAGGAGGAAAAGATCATGGCTTCACCAATTCTCAAACTCTAGGAGGGATCAAGGTTTCTGGTCCAAGCCATGGCGGGAGTGGAAACTAATTAAGTGGTTAATTAATTATCTGCATCCATTGCCACACCACTAGTGGTTCTTTCCTTCTCTTTTAGCAATTCATGATTCATTTCATAGATTAAGTTGTCTTGTATATATGTAGGTTAATTTTCAAGTGAAATTTTTTTTTTTTTTTAATAATTTGGTCTAGTCTTAGTACAAGACTAGAACTAATTGAATTTTGTTTGTAATATGTAATGTAATGCAACCAATATATATAGCCATGTAATGTAATGCATACTTTCTTCATGATATGATAAAAACAGGTTTCACCAAATACTTAATCACTCTCTAAATCATAATTTGGTCTCCCGCTACAATGCTCTTCAAGAGATAATGTTGTGTAATGAATTAATGATGCTAGTACTACACTAGTACTAATTATTGGAATAGTAAGACCGACCAAATAGCAAAGGATTTGTATATAAATTGGATTCTTCTCACTACTAGTATAGGACTAATGTATTAGGCTGCTTTGCTTCATTCAAGGTTCAAGTTTTAACAGTCAAAATGAAGACCAAAACCTGACCTTCCCTTGCCGGGTTCTTCTTTTTTTTTTTTTTTGGGTTTTAATGTGAACAGTTGAATTGAGTTTAAATCAAAATGTCACATAGAACAAGCCTCTCGATACACAATGGGGTACTTGTTAAAAGGCTAATAACAATAACCCTGTTATGGTTTCCTGAATCTATCTTGCAACATCCATCTTCCAACAACTTGCACTAAATAAAGATGTGGGGTTCATTAGTATTTTTTTTTTTCTTTTAGGAAAATGAAAGGGTCCATTCGTATATTGATGGTCCCCGTAGCACTTGTGTTAGAGTGGGTATTATATATCATAGAAAAATGCTTGCCTTCATATTTGCCCATTTTCATATTCAAATATGAATAATAATATATGCAAGCTTACCGACTAACTATTTTATTTCTCATTTCCAATTAAAAAACAATGTAGACTTGTAGTGATGTGATTTGATATATTTTGTAGTTTTTGCTTGGGCCTTTGAGTCCAAGGAAAACAAACTATACCAGTCTAGCAAATCCTCGCTGGTGCGAGGTCCAGACTTTAAAGCCCAAATCTACCAGAAGGCCCAAAGTGGCAAGCCATCTATCACAACGCAGTTACTTAAGGCTGAGACGGTGTCGTTTAACTGGAGCGCGCTACGGGTGAAATTAACCTCCCAAACAAACAGTAAAACCCCAATTGTCAGTTACTCCGTCCGTCGGGGGTTCTCGTGCATTTCTGTAACTAATGGTCTGTCTATAAAGCAACTCTAAGGAAGAAGAAGAAGAAGAAAGAAGGAGAAGAAAGAAGAAGAAGAAGGAGCACTTTACCGCCATAACCACAAAACCTGTCGCGCGACGCAATCGAAGTTTTGGAGACGATCAGCCAAACAGTGAATGCTGATCAATTATTAAGCAGCAGCATTGCAGCACCCAAACCAAATGGGAGGCTCCAAGACTGAGGTTACTGACTCCTCCGCCACCGAGTCGGACAGCTCTGCCACCAAGACTGATTCCGACATCGACCATGAAAACGATGACGTATCACCTCCTTCCCCTCGTTCAAGCCCCTTTGCCGAAGGAGAGAAGGTCCTCGCTTATCATTCAACTCGAATTTACGAAGCCAAGGTACCCTCTCTCTCTCTCTGCAATTGAGTTCTGTATTATGTTCTTTGCCCTAAGATAACATTAATTTGTAACTTCTTGAGCCCAAGCTTTAGGTGATGCTAGTATATCTGAATGCTAGTCGATTTGAATGTAATAGAGCGTTTGGCTAATTGATCACAGATGAATATTCAGTAAATCTCACTGTTCTTGACGTTTTGTTTGCAAGGTGATCAAAATCCAATTTAAGATGGGTGAATGGAGGTTTTTTGTTCATTACCTTGTAAGTATCAACCACTTCGTATGATTTCAAGTTTTCATAGTCTTTATTTTAGGCATTTCCTCCATTTGTGTGGCTGCATTACTTAGGTGATATAGTTACTCCCTGTAATTGTATCTTGATTGTATACTCTTCTGTCCTGCAGGGCTGGAACAAAAAGTGAGCCCACATTCCTGCTCACATACTTAAGATTCGAGAACGTTTCTGAATTTTGATTTCATATTCGATGAACCAAGCTAGCTGGTGGTTGTTGGAAGCATGGTCTTCTTTTTATTTTTTGGTTATCGTTTCATTTCGCTTCACGTTAAGTGGTCTTTTCATCTTAATTATTGCATGATATCATACTTTCATTTTTATTTTTATTGTTCATTTTTGGCTTTTGAAATATATGTTTATTAACCATGGTATTATGAGACATTACATCATAATGGAATATTTTGATTGGTTGGGAGTTACATCAGAGATGAAGAATTATGCTTAAGCTTCTTAAATTTATTCATATAGTTACAATCTCTTGAATCCTTTGGTTCATTTATCTCTTTAACTTATTTTCCCCCAACAGTTGGGATGAGTGGGTATGCATGGATCGTTTGATGAAACACACGGAAGAGAATGTGCAGAAAAAGAAGCAGCTCTGGATCAAGAAACAGGGAACAGACAAGAATGCAAGGCTAACACGCACGTCACAAACTAAACCAAAAATTTATAATGGTTGGGTTTATAATCCTTATATTCCCTTTTCTTTTCATTCTGAAATCTATACATTGTTCTATCCATATAAGTATGCATTACAATATTTTTTTTCTTCTTTAATTTTATTAGATGTAGTGGCAGAACATGTATCATTTTTATTCATTAAGTTTTGAATGAAGAACAGGAATGGTTAGCCTAATAAAGCACAAATTCTGGCATGTGACCTAAAGCCTAGTATTTATTGGCGAGCTATGAGGTTTAAGGACCATAAGCATTACCCTTTAGAGAGATGGAAAGAAATACTAAGTTAAGGGAATTTGCAAAGTAATATGGTTACCGAATTCTATTCTCTGGAGGAATTTATATCAGACTACATTCATGAAAAGATTTAACATGGATGGTTGAGTATTCCAAGTAAGTTGGTCATTGTTCTAGGGTTGTCCAAGGAATTAGGTTGATAAGAGGTTAGATTCTTGAATATCTATTCTTTATTGTTACTTCCCTTGCTATTTGATATTATATTCATTGCTCTTACTTTTCATATGAAATTATGTGCAGTTGCAAGAGGCAAGAAGCGAAAGAATGACTCTGTCATTAAGGTATGCTCTGATCAAATGTTACCTAAAGCATCCTTAGTATGCCTATCCATGCTTGCCTCTATACAGAAGTTTGTTATATTATTTGTTTGGTCACTATACAGAAGTTTGTTATATTATTTAGATACCAACATGATTATCTCTTCCTTTTGTCATAATAGCTTAAGTTGCAGGTTTTGAATTCTTTTTTTGTTCGTCAAATATTAGGACAGAGGTGCCATACCTATGGAAGATCTTGTGATACAAATTCCACCCACACTAAGGAAACAACTAGTTGATGATTGTGAATTCATTACTCATCTGGGAAAGGTAGATCTAAAACTTGTATTATTTTCTCGTTCCCTTGGCATAATGATTATGTGATCACCAAAAGTCTCAGGCAGGCAGTGTGCATTTCAACTAAAACCATGAACTTGTGGTAGTTTGTACAGGCAGTTTTGATGCATAGTGTACTCATTAATTTCTAAAAGCAATAACATTGTTTTAACTGTCAAATCTCTTGTGGAAAACCATCATACCTCTAATGGCGACATGAGTAAGACACTTGGCCAATTTTGTTGTCTGTCTTAGTTTTGCACCACACATCACACCTCTAATATAAAGTACTATGTAGATTACATACTTGTGCTAATAATAGTACATTGAAAAATTGGAATATTGTCTTTAGACTGTATTATGGAATGGTCAATGGCATTGTTTTAATTATTATTACTTGTTTGGTTATGTTGATGTAGAGATTAATGTTGCATATGGAATCCTACTAAGATGTCTTGAGAATTTACAGTAGGACTAGAGACTTTCTGGCATATAGTTGTCATATGGTGGGATGTGTCGAATTCTGATGCTTCCACTCATTGCATTGTAAATTTCCAAACAAAGATGAATTTATATTCATTCATTATGAATTTCCACTTAGTGTGATACCCATATATTCAGTATAATATCCATTCTTGCAGCTTGTTAAACTTCCACGTACTCCAAATGTGGATGACATAATGAAGAAGTATCTAGATTACAGATCAAAGAAGGATGGTTTGTAAGTTTCCTTCCTGCTTTTTTTAACAACGTTGGTTCCTGTCTCTCTTGGCATCCTATCTTGATTTTACATTTGGATTCTATATAAAACAACGTTGCCATTTGACACCTTTGGTGATGACATATAACTTTCAACTTATGTATCTATTTAGAATCCAATTTTCATATATCCACTTCATTCTTTGTATAATGTTCTTCAAATTTATGCCTTAGCATCTTCATTCTGGTTGGTGGACTTTTCTTAATGTATATCTAGGAAAGCTCCTTCACTTGAAGAAATCTTGAAAGGACTATGTTGTTATTTTGACAAAGCACTGCCAGTGATGCTTCTGTACAAAAATGAGCGTCAGCAGTATGAGAAAGCAATCGTAGATGGTGTCTCTCCTTCATTTGTATATGGTGCTGAGCATCTATTACGCCTCTTCGGTATGAACATACTTTAATTTTATTTTTTGGAAAAGTGTATACCTAAGTAGAATTTTATTTTATTTAATAATAAAAAATAAAAGACGTGTTTTCACCATTTTTGATGTGGTATTCATTTTGTGGTTTCTTCATGCCTATTTACTACTAAATTACTAATGCTGATTGCTTTTCTATCCAATAATGAAATTATGTACATAGTGGTGATACTGCCATTCATCAGAATGTGTGGATGGTTGCCTACTAGGATCCATCATGCTTAATATTGCTTGGGTGCCAGCTATCATAATATTTTCCCTTGCGATGTAATTTTTGTATTTGCAGTTAAGCTACCGGAGTTATTGGTGGATGCTAACATTGAAGAGGAGACCTTGAAAGAGTTACAGCCAAAATTGGTTGACTTGCTCAAGTACTGACTTCTACTTGTTCTTCTAATTAAGTTTTCAATCTATCTATTTTCCATTAAGTAGGCAGGTTCTAATAACCTCACGAGTTGTTTCTTTTTCGACATCATTTTTACCCTGTCATGAAGGTTCCTACAGAAGAATCAGAGTGCATTCTTCCTCTCTACCTACCATGTACCAGAAGATACTGAAACCAGCACCAACAAACAAGATGACTAAGAGGGGGCATACATGCAACAATTTGTACATAATAATACCATTGAACTACAGCTGTTTGATTCCTTGGCACCATTTTGAACTTTTCCTGTGCTCCAAAAGCTGTTGAAGATTAATGTGTTTGTGTTGCAGGTATTACAATCCACCATGTTCATGTAACAAATATTTCCAAAAAAGTTTACAATATGTAACTTCTCTAGTAGGACATGCCTGATGCCTTGTAAAATGTCTACGGAGTCGAGGTTGTACCCTTTTGTTTGAGATCTGACAACCTTGGCTAGCTAATTTACGAAAGGAACAAACGATGACGTTGTAAAATTCTTAATGTGACAGAAAATATATCCGACTAGCTGCATGTCTGTGGGTTGCGATATGCGATTAGGTACTTAATATCCAATGGTTTATTGTCTAAACCAATAAAGTATTACCGATAAATTTGATAATCTTGTTTCTGGGATAGAGAATATTATTCATTTATTCTTATTATTATTATTCAATTCCATCCTATGACAGGATCATTTGTGCAGATAACTTAGTGTGAATTGTGTAATAAACTAATACTGACTGCTGCATGACCTTCAGGCAGGTGTGGTCCTACTGGTACGTAGAAATTGAATAGTCAATGACCTTGTTGTTATGGTCTATTTTAGCACTACACATGCCTCTGTCGACCATGCCCATACTCCGATTCTCTCTTTCAACTCTCATTGGGATTCATTTCATCTCATGGCTACTCTTTTTCTCATTCTTCTTCTCTCTCTGGCCATGAACTCTTCACCTTCATCTTCAACCTCCGACACTCTGAGCAAAGGCTCTTCCCTCTCTGTAGAGAAACCAGAAGATGTTCTAATTTCATCTAATGGTGTTTTCACTGCTGGGTTTCACAGAGTGGGCAACAATTCATATTGCTTCGCAATTTGGTTCACTGAACCATCCGACTATTACCCAAATCGTACCATAGTGTGGATGGCCAATCGGGACCTACCAGTGAATGGGAAACGCTCAAAGCTCTCTCTCCAAAAATCTTGCATTCTCATCTTAACTGACGCTGGTCGTCACAACATCGTATGGGCCACAACCGTCACTTCATTCTCACCGGCCAACTTAACCATCCACAACTCCGGTAATCTGGTTTTACTCGACTCGGAGAATCAAGTTTTATGGAAAAGCTTTCATTTGCCAACTGATACTCTTCTTCCACTCCAACCCTTTACCAGAAATGCAATACTTGTCTCCGCGAGAAGCCAGAGCAACTTCTCCTCTGGTTTCTACAAGCTGAGCTTCAACAACGATAATTATCTGCGTCTCCTTTTTGACGGTCCTGAGATTTCAAGCGTCTATTGGCCCAACCCTTCCCTTGCGGGTTTGGATAATGGCAGGACAACTCACGACAACGATAGAACTGCGATGCTGGATGAGTTGGGCAGTTTCAACTCATCGGATAATTTGACGTTTTTTTCAGCCGATTATGGTGCAAAGTTTCAGAGAAGATTGACGATTGATTTTGACGGTAATGTTCGATTGTATAGTCGGGAAAGGTCAGGAGAGAAATGGGTAGTTTCATGGCAGGCCTTTTCAGACCCATGTATGATTCATGGAACTTGTGGGGCTAACAGTGTCTGTAACTATGATCCTGGGTCTGGTAGAAAATGTTTTTGCGTTCCAGGATATCAGATGAGAAATCACAGGGATTGGTCTTTTGGGTGTCACCCAAAATTCGAACTCTCTCACAGCAAAGGTTTCCTCAAGCTTTCCCAAGTTGAGTTCTATGGTTATGAGTCCCACTTACACCAAAATAAAAGCTATGTGGCCTGCGAGAAAATATGCCGTGAGCTTCATACTTGCAAAGGGTTCCAATACACATTCGAAGATGGTGTTTATAACTGTTACCCCAAGACCCAATTGCGAAGTGGGCGCAGGTATAACTCTCAAGGATACTTTTATCTGAAACTGCCTAAAAGCTACCTCTTCTCTAACTCTGATTCAAAGCCTGTAAAAGAATTTAAGTTTAGTTGTACAAATAGAGTTATTGAACTCGAGAGGAAGTATGTGAGAAACCGTGTTAGTAAGACAGTGAAATTCCTGCTCTGGGTTGCCTGTGGAGTTGGAGGGCTTGAGATCATTTGTTTTCTTTTGGTATTGGGTTTGTTAAGTAGAACCCGGAAAAAGTCCGATGAAGAAATGCAGGGCAACCTTCTTGCTGCAACTGTATTCAAAAGATTTAGCTATGCTGAGCTCAAGAAGGCAACGCAGGGTTTTAGTGAAGAAATTGGAAGAGGGGCAGCAGGAATTGTGTACAAAGGTGTGTTGGCTGATCATCGAGTAGCAGCAATTAAGTTGCTTTATGAAGCAAACGAAGGAGAAGGAGATTTTCTAACAGAAGCTAGCACCATTGGGAGGCTGAACCACATGCACTTGATAGAGATGTGGGGATATTGTTCAGAGGGAAAGCATAGGATTCTTGTTTATGAGTACGTGGAGCATGGATCTTTGGCACAAAATTTATCTTCCAATGCATCGCTTGATTGGGAAAAGAGGTTTCAGATTGCTGTGGGCACTGCAAAGGGCCTAGCTTATCTGCATGAAGAGTGCTTGGAATGGGTTTTACACTGTGATGTTAAACCTCAAAACATACTCTTGGACTCTAATTATCAACCAAAGGTGGCAGATTTTGGCCTTTCCAAGCTAATTAACAGAGGTGAGCTTAAGAATTCAAGCTTTTCGAGGATAAGACGAACCAGAGGTTACATTGCTCCCGAGTGGGTGTACAATCACATCCATCACATCCAAAGTGGATGTGTACAGTTATGGGATTGTTGTGTTGGAAATGGTGACCGGAAAGAACCCGACAATGGGTGTGGATGTTATTGGCGGTGAGCAGAGAAGACTGATCATGTGGGTGAAGGAGAAGATAAATGAAACTACTGCAATTGCATCAAGGATGGGAGAGATCATGGACACCTCGTTTGGAGGTGAATATGATGAGGAAAAGATGGAAATTCTCTTGAGAGTAGCTTTAGATTGCGTAGAGGAAGACAAAGATGCAAGACCTACCATGACACAAGTTGTTGAGATGCTTCTACACAATGGCAAAGAGTATTAGCGTGTGAATTAGCAGTAAATATTTTTCTAGTATAGTTTCTTTAATTGTTGCAGTTGTGTTTCTAGTTTCTACCATGTTTGCTACTATACTCGATACTAGTACTAAATTTTTATTAAACTACAGCTAGATATATTTATGTCTATATAAAGATGTCGACTGGTTTATGTAATATTCTGTAGATTCCTACATCTTTTCCAAGGCCCCAAAAGCGAAAGCTGACTATGTCTCATGTAATGGACATGTTCAAATTTACCACATGTGCGTTCTCTGTATTCAAGACTTTTATTTTTCGATTTTGTACCATGTGTTCAAGATCTAACTTGGCTGAGTATTTGACGATGATTAGGGCGGGAGCTTCGTAATAATATTAGAGGTGGCCCACAACTTGGACATTAGTGATGAAATTAATTTCCTGTAGTTGCTGCCTCCAATTTCCAACGATGACTTCAAAACAAAGCAGAGCCTTATGAATTGAAGATGAAGCCGAGCCTTTATGTTTCTGCAACAGTCCTACATGACTTTGGCATTGACATGGTTGACTTTTACTTTAGTATGGGATGTATGCAGTATTCTTAACCATATATTGGTCTCCCGCCAACCTAATCGGAAATAAAATATCTTTGTGGGGGCTAGGTATGGTCCTACTGCTACGTACCATGAAGATGTTATGGTCTATGTAGTATTTAGCACTGCTGCAACTGCCTCTATTGCGGTACTTCCTTTCAACTCTCAATTGAATTCATTTTATGGCTACTTTGGTTCTCATTCTTCTTCTCTCTCTGGCCATTAGTTTTCCACCTTCATCTTCAACATCGGATACTTTGAATGAAGGCTCATCCCTCTCTGTAGCGAAGCCAGAAGATGTTTTAATTTCTGCTGATGGTGTTTTCACTGCCGGGTTTCACCAAGTGGGTAGCAGTTCATATTGCTTTGCCATATGGTTCACTGAGCCATCCAATTCCAACCACTACGAAAACCGCACCATAGTCTGGATGGCTAACCGTGACCAACCAGTGAATGGGAAACGCTCAAAGCCCTCTCTCCTAAAATCTGGTAATCTCATTTTAACCGATGCTGGTCAATTCAATGTTTGGGCCACAAAAACCAGTTCACTCTCACCTGCCCAGTTACTCCTCAACAACACTGGCAATCTGGTTTTACTTAACTTGGAGCATGAGGTTTTATGGCAAAGCTTTGATTCGCCAACGGACACCCTTCTTCCACTCCAACCACTCACCTGAAACACAATGCTCGTCTCCAAGAGAAGCCAGAGCAACTTCTCCTCTGGTTTCTATAAGCTTTTCTTCGATGACGACAATCTTCTTCGTCTCCTTTTCGATGGCCTTGACATTTCTAGTGTCTATGGTTTGAGCCATGGCTTGTGGGGCAGGCTGCTGGAAGGTCCACGGACAACAGCAGTAGAATTGGTGCTGGATTCCTTGGACAATTTTACTTCGTCCGATAAATTTACACTAATGGCAGCCGATTATGGTGCCAGATTACAGAGAAGATTGACGGTTGATTCTGATGGAAATGTACGAATATGCATAGTCGGGGAAAGCCTGGAGACAGATGGGTTGTTTCGGGGCAAGTCATATCCGATCCATGCAAGATTTATGGCATTTGTGGGGCTAATAGCGTGTGTAGCTATGATCCAAGTATTGGAAGAAGATGCTCTTGCATTCCGGGGTACAAGATGACGAATCATACGGATTGGTATTTTGGTTGTCAACCCGAATTCAATTACTCTTGCAGCAAAGGTGAGTCTAGTTTCTTCAAACTCTCAAAGCTTGAGTTTTTCGGGTATGATTATGGCTACTTCACCAATTACACCTATAGGGAGTGTGAGGATTTATGCTTGAAGCTATGTAATTGCAAAGGGTTCCAATACTCTCGTATCCCGGATAGATCAACATATAGCTGTTACCCCAAGACGGTGTTGTTTAATGGATACAGATCGCCAAGCTTTTTTGGAGACTTGTATTTGAGAGTGCCCAAAACCCATCTGTTATCTTACAAGAAGCCCCAGGAAGAATACAGGTTGAGTTGCTTTGGTAGAGTTGTTGGTTTAGATAGAAACTATGTGAAAAGCCGTGTAAGCGGTTCATTGAAATTCCTGCTATGGTTTGCCTGCGGAGTTGGAGGGTTTGAGATCATTTGTCTCCTTTTGGTTTTGGGTTTGCTAAGTAGAACCAAGAGAAATTCCAATGAGGATATGCAGGGCTACCTTCTTGCCGCGACTGGATTCAAAAGATTTAGCTATGCAGAGCTCAAGAAGGCGACGCGGGGTTTTAATGAAGAAATTGGAAGAGGAGCAGGAGGAATTGTTTACAAAGGTGTGTTGGCTGATGATCGAGTTGCAGCGATTAAGCTGCTTCATGGTGCAAATCAAGGAGAAGCTGAATTTCTAGCAGAAGCTAGCACCATTGGGAGGATGAATCATATGCACTTTATAGAGATGTGGGGGTACTGCTCAGAAGGAAAGCACAGGCTTCTTGTTTATGAGTACATGGAGCATGGATCTTTGGCACAAAATTTATCTTCCAATGTGTTGCTTGATTGGGAAAAGAGGTTTGACATTGCTTTGGGCACTGCAAAGGGCCTTGCTTATCTACATGAGTGCTTGGAATGGGTTTTACAATGTGATGTTAAGCCTCAAAACATACTCTTGGACTCCAATTATCAACCAAAGGTGGCAGATTTTGGTCTCTCCAAGATGTTCAACAGAGGTAGGCTTAAGGATTCAAGCTTTTCCAAAATAAGAGGAACTAGAGGTTACATTGCTCCGGAGTGGGTTTACAATCTGCCAATCACATCCAAAGTGGATGTATAGAGCTATGGGATTGTTGTGTTGGAGATGGTGACCGGAAAGAACCCGACAATGGGTGTGGATGCAATTGATGGTGAGCAGAGAAGACTGATCATGTGGGTGAGGGAGAAGATAAATGGAACTACTGCTATTGCATCAAGGATGGGAGAGATCATAGACCCCTCGTTTGAAGGTGAATATGATGTGAAAAAGATGGAAATTCTGTTGGAAGTTGCTTTACATTGCGTAGAAGAAGACAGAGACGCAAGACCTACTATGAGCCATGTTGTTGAGATGCTTTTGCAGCTTGACAAAGGCAAAGATCATCAAGTAGGAGAAATATATTAGAATTAAGAGAGGTAGAACGGTTCAATCTATTTTATTGTAACTGAAAAAACCGCCAAGATCATTAGGGTTGTTAAGCAGTTATGGATGCCTTTGCACAAGTATAAAGCGTGGATTTCTTTTCTATTTCTTTCTACAAATACACTTGCATGCCAATTAAATGTCTCTTTGTTAAACTTCTGAGTGTTACTTATATTATCCAGGCCCAAAATCCTTGGATTTATTTGACCTTTTTCTGGGTTGAAACAAAACTTCATTAAACAGCCCAAATGTGCCCCAGTACAAACATAGCAGAGAGGCCTATACACATACAATAAGCACAAGCAAAAGAAGGCCTAACAAAATCAAACAGAGAAGCCCAAATCAAAAGATTCTGCCTGAGAGTCCAACTATATTCCAAACAGAAGTTTTGTTCTCTTCTCATACTGACCAACTAGATAAACGGTTCGTTTTTTTTATTTGACTTAATTAGAGATGCACCCAATTTTTAAGCCCAAATCCAATCCTTTTAATATATATTCATTTTTGAATTTGCTACATAGGATTATATATTTTCTGTAGAAAATTTATTTTGTAATTTTCTCTTTTACTTTTTAAGTTGAAAAAAAGTAAATTTTGTTTTTATCAATTAATGTCTTATTTTAAGGTATTGTCATAAAAAAAATTTTGTAATTAATTGTCATTAATTTATGAAGTTAAATATTAAGATTTTCCATTTTTGGTTTTCGTTTTCAAATTTCAAAATAGGTATGATCTTGTCCAATTTAGTGCATTACCATATAGAAGAAACGTCTTTTACTTATTGCAAACATCATTAACCTTCCTTCTCACCTGTTCTCTGAGTTGCAATATTCTAAAATTCAATGGAGGGTGCTATCATTGTAAGATGTCTCAGCCAAAAAACAATCGTTGTTCCACTTTTTTCTCTAGGTACAACTTATTATTTTGCTTTGGTTGTGTTTGTGGTTTCTTCGATCTTCTTCTTTTTCTTTTATTTTCTTTTTCTTTGATCTTCCTTTTCTTTTATTTTTCTTAATCATCAATCTTCGATCTTTTTCTTCTTCTTCCCATCTTTTTCTTTGATATTTTTTTTTAAAAAACATCAAACCCTCCATTATTGTTAGTTTTATTTTTCTTCTACATTTTTCTACTTGCGTAAGAGGTGATGATCGAAATAATTGGTATATATATATATACCTTAAAAAGATGTTGGATTTGGGGGATAGGTATCTTCTTCTTTTTCTTCTTTTGTTTGATGTACCTAAGTTCAATGTATTGGTATTTGTATTTATATATTTTAATGTTATATTTGTATTATGATAGATTTGTTATATTTTTATTAAATATATTTTTTTTGTTTTTTAACCCAAAGTTGAGGCTTATTGTATTTTTTTTTTTAATTTATATTATATGTATATTGGGTGTTTAATTTTTTTGTATTTAAGTATTTATATGTTGATGTGAATTGGTAACAAATGTTTTTTGAATTGGATGCATGAATCATGAAATTTCATCAATAAAAACATTTAAAATTAGAAATAATAAATGCCTCAAATTATGAATTTTTAAATATTATTCAAATTGAAGCAATGACATATTTTGTAAATATTTACAAATTCATGCCTAAACCATTATCTGGCATGGAAAAAAAAAACTCTCACACATATTTATTTATCTGTTAGGCCTACTCTAAAATAGAGTATTGAAAATGGAGTATATCTAAAGGACTTTTTTTATTTTTTTTAGTTACTTTGTTTAACAGAAAGAAGCAAGTCCTTGATGAATGATGCCCAAAACTAAGATATAATAATTCGACTTCTTCAAATGTTGATATCATATTGTCTTTCTTTGAGCATTCTTTTTCATCTGGTCGTTGCAGCCACAGTAGAAAGGGTGATGTTGGGAAGCTTACCGCCATGTTTATGATTAAAAACTATCCAGTTGCATTTTGAATTTTGATTCTATTAAACAAAAAAAAAAACAGAGAACTGGTCTTGGCGTCTGGAAGACCACGGAATTAAGCTACAATGGCAAAGAGGGTACTAAAGATTTGAATAACTGAAATTCTCATACATATCTTATCTGACCCAAGAACCATTATGCATGATATCACAGTTTTGTCTAATTTTAATTAACAGATTGAATAATACAGCTCCGGAACGAGTCCAACACGTACATCGTGACATGCGTTATCATATAATATACATATATGCGTGCTGGCTGACCTTCCTTTTATATATATGTAAACCTCTTTGCTAGCTTCTTTGGTGTCACAATAATTTGGCGATAATTTCACATGCACATGTTTTTTATTTCATTGAGGCCTCTACATGGTGCTTGATTTGATTTCAATTCAATCCAATATGGTTGCTACACTTTTGTTTCTTCACTTGTCACTACTATTTTCTCCATTGGCATCATCATCAACATCATCGAATAGTTTGAGCATAGGCTCATCTCTCTCAGTCGAAAATCCGTGTGAGACATTGTTGTCACCAAATGGCATATTCACCGCCGGCTTTGTTCCCGTTGGCGAAAATGCATATTCCTTCGCCATATGGTTTACCGAGCCATCCCCAACGGACAATCTGACCGTGGTGTGGATGGCTAACCGTGGCCAGCCAGTCAACGGCAAACGTTCCAAACTCTCCCTCCAACGAAATGGTAATCTTATTTTGGTCGATGCTGGACGATACACCATTTGGTCCTCCAATACCGTCTCAAATTCATTAGACGAATTGCGACTGTTTGACTCTGGCAATCTAGTTTTGCTCACTCTAGACGGTGTTGCTTTTGTTTGGATACCAGGAAAATTAAAGAAAGCTGAGAAAACGAAGAGAAAAACTAAGAGAGAATTTGTTGTAATTTGCNTTTGGTCGATGACGATACACCATTTGGTCCTCCAATACCGTCTCAAATTCATTAGACGAATTGCGACTGTTTGACTCTGGCAATCTAGTTAGTTT
>QANW01005609.1:1411545-1488129 GCA_003254865.1 Dryas drummondii
ACTTGAGATCCTGAAAAATTCCTAGCATTCCCATTCCCATAGTTCCTATTATTATTGTAAGGTCTGTTACCATTATAACCATTGCCACCACAGCCTCTGTCATTACCAGTGAACCTTTGTCCAAAAGAGTTGTTTCTGCCCCTTCCTCTGCCCCGATAGGAATTACCTTGCCTTGAATCATTATAACCAATAAAGGAACCACTTCCTGAAAAAGAACCATTTCCATTTCCTCCATTGCTCCCAGCAAAGTAGCCATGAGGGCCAAAATAGGATCCCTGTGCATGAATAGGCACTGGGGCATGTCCAGAAGACTGACCAAAAACATTCTCAGAAAAAGGTTGAGCCCGAGCCATCATAGCAGGAATGGCAGGCATACCCAAGGAAGCTTGATTCAAAGATTTTTCTTCAGCAAGAAGCTGGGAACGAAATTCTTTCATAGAGATAGCCTTCTCTCTAGCCCTGATGACAGTTTTAATGGTATTAAATTCCATTGGCAGGCCATTAAGAGTGAGAATGACTATGTCCTCATCAGTGACATTAACCCCAACAGCTGATAGCTGATCTCTTGCTTCCTTAATCCTTTTCAGATAGGTATCAACAGAATCTGCCCCTTTCTGAATGGTTTGAAGATCAGTTTTCAGCTGCATCACATTAGACCTAGTAACAGAAGAGAACCTCTCCTTCAAGTTATCCCAGACATCTTTAGATAACTTACTCCCAATTACATAAGACAATGCATCTGACGAAATGGTAGCAGTAAGTAAAGACATTATGGCCCGATCATATTTCTTCCATTCTCTATATTCAGGAGTGAGTTCATTGATAATGCCATCAGCATCCGTTATCCTATACTTCAAAGGACATGGCAGTGACCCATCTATAAATCCAAAGAGATCATGACCCTCCAAAACTGATTCAATTTGGAAATTCCAAGTGACATAATTTGAGTCATCCAAACGAACAGTTGCCAAGGTGCAGATATTGGAAAGCAATGACCAAGGTGAAGGTAACGAAGACATTGTTGAAATTTCACAGTAATCCCAAGAAATCACAAGAAGCAACAATTTGTACAAGAATCAAGAAACGAATTCTAATGTTCAAGAATCAAGCAAAGCAAATTATGATGTTCAAGAAACGAAGGACCTGAGAGAATCGAAGAATATGAGATCGAAGAAATTTGACGCAGAAGATTGAAGAAGACGATCGGAGAAGATTGAAGAAGACGATGGAGAAGACAACAATTTGTACAAGAATCAAGAAACGAATTCTGATGTTCAAGAAACAAGCAAAGCAATTTACGATGTTCAAGAAACGAAGAACCTGAGAGGATCGAAGAGTATGAGATCGAAGAAATTTGATGCAGAAGATCGAAGAAGACGATCGGAGAAGACGATCGGAGAAGACGATCAGAGAAGACGATCGGAGAAGACGATCTGAGAAGATGATCGGAGAAGAAGAAATTTGATGCAGAAGATCGACAAAGACGATCGGAGAAGACGAGTCGGAGAAGATGATCAGAGTAACAAGCAGAAGCGTAACGAAGTGGATCAAAGAGGCTCTGATACCATGTTTGGATACCAGGAAAATTAAAGAAAGCTGAGAAAACGAAGAGAAAAACTAAGAGAGAATTTGTTGTAATTTGCTTGAAATAAATTAATGATTACAGTACACGATGAATTTATAACTGAAGCTGCATAACCAACCTTCTAACCAACTCAAACAAACTCTAACCACTGGAACTAACTAGAGACTAACTGACTAATCTAATAGAAATGACAGCTGTAGATTAAGCTGACTAGGCATGCTGACTATGTAATCTTCACAGCTTTGTGGGAAAGCTTTGCTTCACCAACAGACACCCTTTTGCCTCATCAACCACTCACAAGGAACACAAGGCTTGTCTCTTCAAGAAGCCTCACCAACTATTCCTCTGGCTTCTACTCTCTTTTTTTCGACAATGACAACACTCTTCGCCTTCTCTACGATGGCCCTGAGATATCGAGCATTTACTGGCCTGACCCGTGGCTCCTAAGTTTCCAAGCTGGGAGGTCCAGCTACAACAACAGCAGAATTGCAAGGTTTGATAGCTTGGGAAATTTGAGTGCATCCGATGACTTCACCGTTTTGTCAGCGGATTATGGTGAAAAGTTGCAGAGAATTTTGAAGACCGATGTTGATGGCAATGCCCGATTGTACAGTCGAGCAAAGCCGGGAGACAAGTGGGTTATATCGTGGCAAGCCGTTTCGCAACCATGTAAAATTCATGGCATTTGTGGGGCAAATAGTTGGTGCAGCTATGATCCTAGTTTGGGCAGGAAATGTTCATGTGTTCCAGGCTATAAGGTGAGAAATCAATATGATTGGTCTTTTGGGTGTGAACCAGATTTCAATGTCTCCTACTCCTGCAATGGTAGTATTGCTCGTCATCAGTTTGGTTTTATGCTTGTTCCTTGCGTTGAAATCTATGGGTTTGATTTTGGGATATATTATAATTACACCTTAGAAGGTTGCAAAGCTTTGTGCTTGGGATTTTGCAACTGTACAGGGTTCCACTACAAATATGACTTTGGTGTTGGTTTTTATAATTGTTATCCCAAGTCCCAATTGAGAAATGGATACCGTTCGCCTGGTTTTGATGGAGACCTCTACTTGAAACTACCCAAGGCGACCCTTTCTTCTTATAATATTACCTCAGAACAATCCATCAATATGTGCACAGACAAACTTGCAAGACAGTTAGATAGAATATACGAAAAAGGCAACACAAATGGTTCCGTCAAGATTATGCTGAGATTCGCTTCCGGGCTTGGAGGACTTGAGATTGTTTGTGTCTTTGTTGTGTGGTTTTGTGTGAGTCGAGGAAAAGGCGGAGGACGAGAAGATCCAGATTTAGTGACTCAAGGCTACATTCATGCTGCCACTGGATTCAGAAGGTTTAGTTACTCGGAGTTAAGAAAGGCCACAGGAGGTTTTAAACAAGAGATTGGAAGGGGTGGGGGAGGAATTGTATACAAAGGCTTATTGTCTGATCAGCGAGTTGCAGCAATCAAGAAATTGAGTGCTGCAAACCAAGGAGAAGCAGACTTCCTTGCAGAAGTGAGCCTTCTTGGGAAGTTGTACCACATGAATTTGATCGAGATGTGGGGATATTGTGTTGAAGGAAAGCATAGGCTTCTAGTTTATGAGTATATGGAACATGGTTCCTTGGCTGAAAATTTGTCTTCCAATGTGCTTGATTGGAAGAAAAGGTTCGAAATTGCTGTGGGCACAGCAAAAGGCCTGGCTTATTTACATGAAGAATGCCTGGAATGGGTTTTACATTGTGATGTGAAGCCTCAGAACATACTCTTGGACTCTAATTATCAGCCAAAGGTTGCAGATTTTGGCCTGTCCAAGCTATTGAATAGAAGTGATCTTAGCAATTCCAACTTCTCAAGGATAAGAGGAACCAGAGGTTACATGGCTCCAGAGTGGGTTCACAACTTGCCCATCACCTCTAAAGTGGACGTTTACAGTTATGGGATTGTTGTCTTGGAGATGCATGCTCACTGGAAAGAACCCAATAGAAAGTGTTCAAGCTGTAGAAGGTGGAGGGGAGACACAGCAAAAGATGGTTAAATGGGTGAGGGAGAAAATGGATGCAGCAATAGAAAATGCAGTGACCCAAATGGGAGATGAATATGAAAGGGATCAACTGGAAATTCTTGTTAAGGTAGCTCTTCAATGTTTAGAGGAAGACAAAGATGCAAGACCCACCATGAGTCAAGTAGTTGAGATGCTTCTACATCATGAAAACAATTCATTGTTATGGTAGACATGTTTGTTGTGTTGGGAATAAAATTCTCTGGTACAAATAATAATGATGGAAAACATGCATAATATTGATATGTTGGAATAAGCAAGTCAATACTCCATCACGTGGGTTCACATGAGTTGGTGGTTGTCTTCATTAAACAGCCCATAATTAATGTTTTATACTTTGTCATGGTTTCACACTAGTTTGCATAGTTTGTATTGGTGGCCATTTTTCTTCATCTACCCACCCTATATTTTAGCTAGCTGCATCTAGATAGGCTAGATATGATAGCTCTATTTCTATTTATTGTGTTCATTAGACTTTCTACAACTAGCATTAAGTATGATTGTCTGTAAACTCCCTATATAAGGGATGAGTCTATGTGTTTGATTGTAAGCAGTTTTCATTCAATAATAAGAGAAAACATATTTTCTCTATAAACACGTGTTCTCAGTATTTTGTGAGTGTTCATCAGTGAGTGTGTGAGAGGTGGATAAAATTTGTAAACATTTCACTCATATATCTTGGTATTACTTTGTAAAGTATATACCAACATGATAAAGGTAATTAGACGACATTGAGCAATCAGTAATCACAAGTTCACAACAGCACACTATGACTTGCTAGGTTCAGCAAAATCATGCCTACGTTCACGTAAAGTAATATCAGCTTCCCTTATGAGAAAAATGCAAATTTGTACATGAAACTTTGTTCAAGAATTCATTTGTATCTCGAACTCTGTATCCAATAGAATACTTCCTTGTACACTCTCTCCAGAAACCCAAGAAGAACATTCTACAAAGTAGAACCCCTTGCTTGGTTGCAAAGTGGATAGGGATTCCTCATCCTTTTAGAGTCTCTGATAATGGCTAAAATTAGAGTCATAATCAAGCCATACATGAACCAGCCAGATGTATCTTTCGGAAATAACTCCGGCCACTGTCCATGCATTACTCATTTCTCCATGTGCTAACCTTAGAGTTTAGATTTTTGTTGGTATGACGTTTTGTTTGGGCCTGTGTTTTTATATGTTTTTCCGTCTGTATTTTCTGTTTGGGCCAAGTTATTTTGTTCTGGTTTTCCAGCGTTTGTTTGTATTGGGCTGGAAAAAAACATAATAATAAGAATTTATATATCTTCTTCCACTGTTGAACGATTCATTCAACTACATGCTAAATTACCAATATCATGCACATGAAGTTAAAACCAGAACCAACTTACAAGTTCTGACCAAGTCAAGATACATGATATGTAAACGCTATATTAATGTAGATAGACCAAGATCAAAGCTTACGTGGAGAGCTGCATATTATATGAAGATTGCCACAGTATCTGGAAGATTGACGATATAGTATTTGCTCAATGTCAATTATAAAATTTTTAAATTAAAAAAAAAAAAAAAAAAACAGTTAATTTGGATACTATTCAGTAACACCCTTAACCATCGATTATACATGAAAGAGACCCTCAAAGGCAGTTTCCCAATACTTGCCTCCTCAATCCTCTAATTGGCAGTACATACATAGTCATGCATGTGTTTTCTTAGAATTGGCATTATATCATAGTCATGTGTTTTCTTAGAATTGGCAGTATATACATAGTCATGTCTACTTGGAAAATAAGAAGTCAAATTGGCAGTATATACATATTCATAGAAAAAATAGAATATCCTATTTTTTCTACGAAATGTTTTTTTCATTACCAGTAATATTTTATATAACAAAATTCATATACATATTTATCTCTTTCTTCACGTATTAAGTTGCATATATGATAAATGATATAGCTAGACACATAAAGTAACTAGTAATATTTGGAAATTTTGTTTTCCTCGGGTGCTGCCATGCTAAATTGAAAGTCACTTGATAAACAATTTATTTTTTTATAAAGGCTCATTTGATGCATAAAATTAAATTGGATAGGTTAAATGATTAGATTCATTTGTATTTAAGAAAAAAGATGAAAGTGTCTTGTAACTTAGAGAATTCATATGGATTAGCTATAAATGGACACTTATTTCTATTAATTTCACTGTTTTTGTAAAGTTTAATATATGACTATCATGTAAGTTTTTTATTTGTCAATGAATGTCATGTAAATTAATATATAAATAATAGTTAGGAGAAAACATTGGGATAAATAGTATCTTCCACGAAAAAAATGATCTGCCATGAAAGGAAGATGAAGGCAATGAGAAAGAAGCCCACACTTGACAGTTGACACTACATGTCTTCAAAGACTGTTCAACTTAATTATTCGCAAACGTTTAAATTTCACGGAAGTTGCAACCTTCCTTTCCTTTATACATTCCATATGGAATGAAGTTTGCTTGTTTGCGATATCACATTAATTAATGTGGCAATACTTTTGATCATACGAATTTGTAAATCATGGAGCTCCAAATGGGTGCAACCTTTTTTTTACTCGCCCTTGTTTTTCTGACGCTATATTCTTCACTAAAATCCTCAGCATCCAATATTATGAGCATGGGGTCATCTCTCTCGGTGGAAAATCCAGCTCATACCTTAATCTCCCCAAATGGCAGATTTTCCGGTGGCTTGTTTTCAGTGGGTGAAAATGCATATTGCTTTGGCATTTGGTTCACCGAGCCATCACCCATCCAAAACCTCACGGTGGTTTGGATAGCCAACCGTGACCAGCCGGTCAACGGCAGGCACTCCAAGCTCTCCCTCCAAAAGAATGGTAACCTTGTCCTCACTGATGCCGGGCGAGCCACCATTTGGTCCTCCAACACCGTTTCAAATTCACTAGACAAATTGCAACTCTACGACAGTGGCAATCTTGTTCTGCTCAACCGAAACGGTGTCGCTTTGTGGGAAAGTTTTGCTTCACCTACAGACACTCTTTTGCCTCAGCAACCACTTACCAGAAACACAAAGCTTGTCTCCTCGAGAAGCCTCACCAACTATGCCTCTGGCTTCTACTCTCTTTTTTTCGACAACGACAACACTCTTCGCCTTCTCTACGATGGCCAGGAGGATTCAAGCATTTACTGGCCCGACCCATGGATTCTCATTTGGAAAGCTGGAAGGCACATATACAACAACAGCAGAATTGCATTGTTTGATAGCTTGGGCAATTTCAGTGCATCCGATGACCTCACCGTTTTGTTAGCGGATTATGGTGCGAAGTTGCAGAGAATTTTGAAGACCGATGTTGATGGCAATGCCCGATTGTACAGTCGAGCAAAGCCGGGAGACAAGTGGGTTGTTTCGTGGCAAGCCCTTTCGCAACCCTGTAAAATTCATGGCATTTGTGGGGATAATAGTTGGTGCACCCATGTTCCTAGTTTAGGCAGGAAATGTTCATGTGTTCCAGGCTTTAAGGTGAGAAATCAATATGATTGGTCTTTTGGGTGCGAACCAGATTTCAATGTCTCCTACTCCTGCAATTCTACTGTTGCTCGTCATCAGTTTGGTTTTATGCATCTTCCTCGCATTGAATTCTTCGGATATGATTATCGGGTCTATTATAATTACACCTTGGAAGGTTGCAAAACTGTGTGCTTGGAATTGTGCAACTGTACAGGATTCCAGTACAAATATGACTTTGCTGGTGGTGCTTATACTTGTTTGCCCAAGTCCCAACTAAGAAATGGATACCGTTCGCCGAGTTTTGATGGAGACCTCTACTTGAAATTACCCAAGCCGACCCTTTCTTCTTATAAAGTTCCCTCGGAACAATCCGTTAATATGTGCACAGACAAACTTCCAAGACAGTTGAACAGAACATACGGAAAAGGCAATACAAATGGGTCTGTCCAGTTCATGCTGAGATTCGCTTCTGGGCTGGGAGGAATTGAGCTTGTTTGTGTCTTTGTTGTGTGGTTTTGTCTGACTCGAAGAACAGGCCGAGGACAAGAAGATCCAGATTTGGTCACGCAAGGCTACATTCATGCTGCCACTGGATTCAGAAGGTTTAGTTACTCGGAGTTAAAAAAGGCCACGAGAGGTTTTAAACAAGAGATTGGAAGGGGAGGGGGAGGAATTGTATACAAAGGCTTATTGTCTGATAACCGAGTTGCAGCAATCAAGAAACTGAGTGCTGCAAACCCAGGTGAAGCAGAGTTTCTTGCAGAAGTGAGCCTTCTTGGGAAATTGTACCACATGAATTTGATAGAGATGTGGGGATATTGTGTTGAAGGATACCATAGACTTCTAGTTTATGAGTATATGGAACATGGTTCCTTGGCTGAAAATTTGTCTTCCAATGTGCTTGATTGGAAGAAAAAGTTTGAAATTGCTGTGGGCACAGCAAAGGGCCTGGCTTATTTACATGAAGAATGCTTGGAATGGGTTTTACATTGTGATGTGAAGCCTCAGAACATACTCTTGGACTCTAATTATCAGCCAAAGGTTGCAGATTTTGGCCTGTCCAAGCTCTTGAATAGAAGTGAGCATAGCAATTCCAACTTCTCAAGGATAAGAGGAACCAGAGGTTACATGGCTCCAGAGTGGGTTCACAACTTGCCCATCACCTCTAAAGTGGACGTTTACAGTTATGGGATTGTTGTCTTGGAGATGCTCACTGGAAAGAACCCAATAGAAAGTGTTCAAGCTGTAGAAGGTGGAGGACAGCAAAAGATGGTTAAATGGGTGAGGGAGAAAATGAATGCAGCATTAGAAAATGCAGTGACCCAAATGGGAGATGAATATGAAAGGGGTCAACGGGAAATTCTTGTTGAGGTAGCTCTTCAATGTTTAGAGGAAGACAAAGATGCAAGACCAACCATGAGTCAAGTAGTGGAGATGCTTCTACATTATGAAAACAGTTCATTGTAATGGTAACATGTTTGTTGTGTTGGGAGTAAACTTCTCATTGTACAAATAATAATGATGGAAACATAAAATTGATCAAGGTAATTAGACGAAAATGAGCAATCACAACAGCACACTATGACTTGTCAGGTTCAGCAAAATCATGCCTACATTCACATAAAGTACCATCAAACTTTCTTCTGAGAAAAATGTAAATTTGTACATGCAACTTTGTTCAAGAGTTAATTTGTATCCCGAACTCTATATCCAATAGAATACTTCCTTGTACACTCTCTCCAGAAACCCAAGAAGGACATTCCTCTGTGTATTTATATGTTTTTCTGTCTGTATTTTCTGTTTGGGCCATGTTATTTTGTTCTGGTCTTTCTGCGTTTGTTTGTATTGGGCTGGAAAAAAATAAAGAACGGAGGAATGCGCCAAAGCAAACAAGTTGTATAGCATATATAGAGAATAGCATTTATATATCTTTCAACTGTTAAACGATTCAGTCAGCTACATGCTAAATTATCAATATCATGTACATGAAGTTAAAACCAGAACCAACTTACAAGATCTGACCAAGTCAAGATACATGATATGTAAACTCTCTATATTAATGTAGATAGATCTGACCAAGTCAAGATACATGATATGTAAACTCTCTATATTAATGTAGATAGATTAGACCAAGATCAAAATTTACGTAGAGAGCTGCATATTATATGGAGATTACTACAGTATATGAAGATTTTTATAGTCAGAGATAAATAAAGATACGACGAAATATAATATTTATTCAATTTGTATGATGAGTAAAAATTTTATGTAACGTAATTATATATTTCTCTTTGATTATGTAATAAGTTAATGAAAAAGCGAGTAAGACATATAAAATAGTGATTTAGAATGCTAATCGGAAAGTCACATGATATAACATTTTTTTTATTTTTTTTTATGAGTGTAATAGAGAAGCACATGCAATTGAATAATTTTTAATCATATACATGGCAACTGCAATTTGTCCCCAACCACACCATTTCCGCTGCGGCTGCAGCAGCCTATAAAAAACAGTCAAAGGAATACAAAACCTATGACAAACGAGCCCGCGTACCCCTTTTTCTCAAAGAATGTTCAACTTTATATATATTATACAAGAATGGTCAACTTTCATGCAAGTTAATATCAACAAGGTGATAGTGTGATACTCTGCTGACGTGTATTCGGAAGAACTTTGAGGTTCATCAAGTAGTCAATTTTGGTATTTGATCTGAATTGTATATTTTGTATTACTACTTTACTAGGAATATGCATATATAGAAGAACCCAGTGGTCAAAGTCTCCTAATTACAATAAATATCAACTACCAGCTACTGTAATTTTTTCTACTCTAATCCTATAGCCTAGTTGTTCAATGAATGGACTTCATTGACTATTTCTCCGACTCTAATCCAATAGTCTAGTCGTACAATAAATTAATTTGGCATAAATTCAAGTTAAATATATAATTATATATGTTATTTCAACAAAATTTACGAATTTTAAAATATTTCAAATATATACTCGATCTATTAGCTAAATTGAAAAATAGACTTTCGTTCATTGATTCGTTGAGAGATCAATTAAATGTCATTTTGGTTTTTACTGATCGAGATTACTTGGCGACGTGACACCATCCCAGCAAACCTTTCCTGTCATATGAGCGACACGGCGACACTTATTCACCTAATCCCTGACACGGGCCCACAAGCTCATCATCTCTTTTTTGCTCGTCCAATACAGGTGAGAGATTTATATTCGAATTTGGAAAAAAAAAAAAAAAAAGTGATGTTTTTTAGAGACTAAATGATAAGGAGAACATTCGACGAGCGGAAAAGAGATGATGGGTGTGTGGGCTCGTGTCAGGTGGACATGTGTCGCTCATTTGGTGGGAAATGTATGTTGAGTTGACGCCACGTCGCCAATTAATTCTCGTAAGTAAAAGCCAAGCTGGTATTTAACTGATATTTCAACAAATTGATAGACGAGAGTTTATTTTTCAATTTATATAATAAATTAGGTGTATATTTAAAATATTTTAAAATTCATGAATCTCATTAAAATAACATATATAATTATGTGTCTAAATTAAATTTATATCAATTAATTTTATTGACTTCCCAATTAACAAGTTGTCTTCATGTTAACACAAGTTGCAACCTTGCTTTATATGTAAACGTGTTTGCTTCTTTGGGATAGAGATCATATTGATTAATTTGGCAACACTTTGATCATACAAATTTGTGAATCATAGAGCCCAAAACATTGTGCTTTTGATTTAATTTCAATCAAATTCATGGGTGCTACATTTTTGTTCCTTGTTCTTCTTTTATTGGCACTATTATCTCCATTAACATCGTCAACCTCCAATATTTTGAGCATTGGTTCATCTCTCTCAGTGGAAAATCCAGCTGATACCTTAATCTCCCCAAATGGCATTTTTGCCACGGGCTTTTTTCCCGTGGGCGAAAATGCATATTGCTTCGCCATATGGTTCACCGAGCCAATCCCGACCCAAAACCTCACGGTGGTTTGGATGGCCAACCGTGACCAGCCAGTCAACGGCAGGCTGTCCAAGCTCACCCTCCAAAAAAATGGCAACCTTGTCCTCACTGACGCCGGCCGAGACACCATTTGGTCCTCCAACACCGTCTCAAATTCCTCACACAAATTGCAACTCCACGACACTGGCAACCTCGTTCTGCTCAATCCAAACGGTGTCGCTTTTTGGGAGAGCTTTGCATCACCAACAGACACCCTTTTGCCCCAACAACCACTCACCAGAGACACAAAGCTTGTCTCCTCAAGAAGCCTTACCAACTACTCCTCTGGCTTCTACTCTCTTTTCTTCGACAATGACAACACTCTCCGCCTTCTCTACGACGGCCCGGAGGTCTCAAGCATCTACTGGCCCGACCCGTGGCTGCTGAGTTGGGAAGCCGGAAGGTCCATATACAACAACAGTAGAATCGCAAGGCTTGATGGGTTGGGCAATTTTAGCGCATCAGATCGGTTCGTCGTTTTGTCAGCGGATTATGGAGCAGAGTTGCAGAGAATAATCAGGACCGATGTTGATGGTAATATCCGAATGTACAGTCGAGCAAAGCAGGGAGAGAAGTGGGTGGTTTCGTGGCAAGCCATTTCGGAACCATGTAAAATTCATGGCATTTGTGGGGCTAATAGTTTGTGCAGCTATGTCCCAAGTTTCGGTAGGCAATGCTCATGCATTCCAGGGTATGAGAAGGTAAACGAGAATGATTGGTCTTATGGGTGTCGACCAGCTGCTGAGTTCAATCTGTCCTGCAACAGTGATCACCGTCTGTATGATTATATGCATCTTCCTCACGTTGAGTTCTTTGGGTATGATTATGGGGATGGGGTGTATCCTAATTACACATTAGCAAGGTGCAAAAGTTTCTGCTTGGAATTGTGCAACTGTACTGGGTTTCACTACAAATTTGGTGGAGGTCATCACAATTGTTATCCCAAGACCCAATTGCGAAATGGGTACCGTACCCCTGGTTTTGAAGGAGACCTCTACTTGAAGCTACCCAAATCTATACTTTCTTCCTATAAAAGACCAGCACAAGAATCTAATATGTGCTCAGCCAAGCTTGCAATGCAGCTGGACAGAACGTACGAGAAAAGAAACACAAATGGGCCTGTCCAGTTTATGCTCAAATTCGCCTCTGCGCTCGGAGGACTTGAACTTGTTTGTGTATTTGTTGTGTGTTACTTTGTGACTCGAAGAACCGGCAGAGAAACAGAGGATTCAGATTTGGTTACGCAAGGCTACATTCATGCTGCAACTGGATTCAGAAGATTCAGTTACTCTGAGTTGAAAAAGGCCACACGTGGTTTCAAAGAAGAGATTGGAAGAGGTGGAGGAGGAGTTGTGTACAAAGGCTTATTGTCTGATCAAAGAGTTGCAGCAATCAAGCAACTGAATGCTGCAAACCAAGGAGAAGCAGAGTTTCTTGCAGAAGTGAGCCTTCTTGGGAAGCTGTACCACATGAACTTGATAGAGATGTGGGGGTATTGTGTGGAAGATAAGCACAGGCTTCTGGTGTATGAGTATATGGAGCATGGTTCCTTGGCAGAAAGTTTGTCTTCCAATGTGCTTGATTGGAAGAAAAGGTTTGAAATTGCTGTGGGCACAGCTAAAGGCCTTGCTTATTTGCATGAAGAGTGCTTGGAATGGGTTTTACATTGTGATGTGAAGCCTCAAAACATACTCTTGGACTCTAATTATCATCCAAAGGTTGCAGATTTTGGCCTGTCCAAGCTACTAAACAGAAGTGAGCTAAGCAATTCCAGCTTCTCAAGGATAAGAGGAACCAGAGGTTACATGGCTCCAGAGTGGGTTCACAATATGCCCATCACTTCCAAAGTGGATGTTTACAGCTATGGGATTGTTGTCCTGGAAATGCTAACTGGAAAGAGCCCAATGGAAAGTGTTCAAGCTGTAGAAGGTGGAGGGGAGACACAGCAAAAGATGGTGGTTAAATGGGTGGGAGATAAAATGAATGGAGCATCTGAAAATGCAAAGTCCCAGTTGGGAACTGAAATTGAAAAGGGTCAGCTGGAAATTCTAGTTAAAGTGGTTCTTCAATGTTTAGAGAAAGACAAAGATGCAAGACCCACCATGAGTCAAGTAGTAGAGATGCTTGTACACCATGAAAACAACTGATTGCAATGGTGACATGTTCATAACTTCATATACTGGGATGTTAATAATAATAGCATCAGTATGATCTCGATTTTTCTTAGATCAAAATTTGCATTATTAAAGATTGGGATGGTATATTTTTATGTTCTTTCTGTTATAAAAATTTCTGACCACTTTCTCCAAGCCATCATATACATTGAATTGAATATAATCGAAAGTTGCACAAAGAAAACGTAGAAAAATCGCCAGTGTATTGGATATGGACCAATTGGCTTAAAATTGATTAGTACAAAACTTAAAATCAAAATGTTACGATTTGAGGTTGACAAGACTCCATTATCAGCCCCACCCATAACGGTTGCAATCCATGAAATGTCCAATGCAAATCTCTTAACAATATACAGTCGCTAATGCCTTGAATACAATATGTCAACGCTGTGGCCAATTGGACTTGATATCATCCTCCCTGACATTATTATAGTGGTACGCGTACCCAATGGCTGAGAAATTCCTTTGTGATTTTAGTGGTTTTAAATTTCACTTGATGATCTGCCCGCAAAAAATAAAACAAAAAGAAACGAAAAATGTCTCTTGATTTTGTTCATGAACAAGATTGAAAACATGTTGACCAGAGCGGGAGGGTCATTGGTGTAATTAAGCATTGACAACTACGTCTACTTGAGCGGCCACCATTTAAACCATTAGTCTGTGAACTCCAGAACCTCTGTTTCTCTCACCCAAACAAAAACTAGCCTGATTCGAATTTTCTTTCAATCACCTCCGTCCATCAATGTTAACCAACATGGGCTTATTGTCCTATGTCTTTGCAATTTCTGCATTTGATTTTAGAAAAGAAATTGATTCTAAGATTCTCAGATTTCCAAATTTCCACCCAACCAAGTGACCCTCTTTTTATCATTAAACAACAGCCTCATCATCCCCAGCTTCGATCCTCTGTACACTTCACAGCTAATTATAAAACCCAAAAAAAGAAAAAAAGAAAGGACGGAAATTGAATAACAGAGTTTGATTTTGATTTTCTCCATGGCTAGCTTCTTGCTTTTGGGTCGGGGTCATTTTCGATCATCACTAGGACTATGTCACTCTATTTTGGGTGGTGTTGCTACTCGATTTTGCTAATCCCAATACGCTTGACGACAGCGTTTCTAATAGCTTCGGTGTGCATGCACAATCCCTTGTTCTCAATCCCAGACATGTAGATGCTCACTTCCTTTCTGATCATCTCCTGCATCACATCCAAGAACTCTGCGCTGAAGAACTGCTTATCATACCCCAACATCTCACTCTTTTGCTTGCTCTGGCGTGGCACGCCAGCTGCTTCTTGGAGTGGTAACATCTGGGTCGGGCTCACGCCCCTGTTGGATCCGAATCCGGACCCGTGATTATTCGACCCATCACACGAATCGGATCCGGGCAGCGACAGGCTGAGCGAGGTCGGTGGGTCCACCGCCGAAGACGACGCCTCCATCGACGGACCAATGGGTCCAGCTGTCGTCAGGGGCATGAAGACTTGGGGCGGAGGAGGCACACCGGGCAAACTCGAATCGCTCAAATCGGATCCGGACGGGCTACCCGGGTTCATGTACAGACCCGAAACCGATACGGTCGTACCCGCACCAACACTGGCGGATCTTTTCAGAGGCGGAAGTCCGTCGCCATCGGCGGTGAAATCGTCGGACATGGACGAGCATTTCCGCTTGAGCGTGGAGTTCCAGTGGTTCTTGATGGCGTTATCGGTGCGACCATTGAGCAAGCGGGCGATGGTGGCCCACTTGTTGCCGAACCGGGCGTGGGCCCGGATTATGGTGTCGTCCTCTTCGGGACTGAAAGGCCGGTGCTCCACCTCCGGTGAGAGCTGGTTGCACCACCGCAGACGGCAGGACTTGCCGGATCGACCAGGGATCGATTTGCTGATCAGAGACCAGTTTCTCGGCCCGTAGTTCTGCACCAGTTTCTGTAACGCTTCGTCTTCTTCAGGGCTCCACGGGCCCTTTATCCGATCCACGACTTTCTTCGCAGAAGCCATAGCAGGACTTTGAGAACCCCTAATTTTGATTAAAGTTAAAAGATATAATATAAAACTAAGAAAAAATTATAATAATAATAATAATTAGTTTGTAGCTGAGAAATTTTTTTTTTTTTTTTTGTACAGAGAAAGAGAAAGAGAAAGAGGAAAGAGGGAGGGTTTAAAGGAGGTGGTAGAGGCGGAGCCTCACCTTTGTTCTAAGAGGGAGTTACAGGTATGGAAGGGTTATATATACGGCAAAGGGATAGAGGTGACCGGTCATAGCCGGTGTGAGTAACCGGTCTTAGCCGTTGCGATAGTGGGGATTCTTCCAGGCAAGGCAGTTACTAGTATACAGCTGTCAAACGAACACGCGTCGCTTCCTATCTCCTTCAACTTACACGTATAACCCAAATAATAACATTCACCTCCCTCCATTTTTCTTTTTTCTTTTTTGTCTAAAAGAAAGGAAAAATCAAACTGGCTTTTGCCTACTCTACTCTCTAGTCCAGTAGTCCCTATTCTTTTAACTTATTTTACACACACAAGGCTCCTAGATGATGAAAGGTAGGTCCCAAGTTGAATGATTTTGACTAATTTTACTCATCCACGTCCGTCCATTTCAGAAATTAATCTTAATACGTTTTTCTTAATCTGACGTTTAAATTGTTTAATTTAAAAAAATTAATTTCAGCAACTTTTAAGTTTTAACCGAGGGGGGGGGGGGAGAACTGGAGAAGTGAAACTGTAACAGTCAACAGTTGAAGTTTAACAGTACCAAAGGGATGTCCACCACGTCTCTAGAACAGCGGGATTTAAATGTTTTTTTTTTTGGCCAAGAGCGGGATTTAAATGTTGAATGACCGTTTTGGAAGTTAAAACTTAAAAGGGCGGAATTGGGAGGTTATTATAGCTAATTGTTTCAGTTTATGAGGTTAATTACTTTGAACAGAAAATTTAAAAACAACCGTAGGGGTTTAAGATAAGACTGGTGAGACCGTGAGAGAGAGTTGAAAGAGTGATCTTTATCGCCAAAAACAAAATTTTGAAATTGAAAGAGAAATGAAATTAAAAAGAAAAGTGTACGGCTTGTTTGGTTTGGGGTTTGGTTTTAGTTGGGGGGGTTTGATTGATGGGAGCGTATGCGGATGACTTTGACCAAAGCTAGGCTGGCGAGCATTTTGGCGGAGGATATTTTTTTATGATATAAATCTGAAACGGACGCACGGAAGTGCTGAGCTGGCGGAGAAAACGACAAAGTTGAGTAGCAGAATCGGGGGACGAACGGTACTGCAATTCTGTCAGTCCAGGCTGTAAAGCCCAGGCCCACTCGAGTGGTGGGGGAAGTGACCATCTCCCCCAGTAACGGCCTAGCGTCCACCGACACGTGTCGGTCACGCTCCTTCCCACAACCCGAACTGCCAAAACCGACTCCACCGTCTTACCAGCTTAATTTATTGCCTTTCCTTCCCTTCCTCGTTGCTTCGTCATGTCCTTTGAACTCGTTGTTTATGCTTATCTTTGAAATATCAAATTTCAATTAATCAGGTGGAGGTCGTTTTAGGAAAATTCAATTCATACAAACGCGTAACAGCTTAGCATTAATTACAACCAGTCTGGTATGACATATTATTAAGCTATATATATAGTCTGTGACTCTGTTTTGTTTTTCATAATTGCGCGTGAGGGATACGAGGAGAGGGGCACGTGGGAGTGGGTTTGGGAAGAGAAACAGAAAAAACGGAAAAGGAAAGAGAGGAAAGCAACAAAAACAGAAAGCCAAGGAAAAGAGGGTTCGTGTGTG
Source organism: Dryas drummondii (assembly GCA_003254865.1). Taxonomy (NCBI): domain Eukaryota; kingdom Viridiplantae; phylum Streptophyta; class Magnoliopsida; order Rosales; family Rosaceae; genus Dryas; species Dryas drummondii. Next base: position 1,428,655 of record QANW01005609.1, read on the forward strand.
AGTAGTCCTTTATCTTCAACAGTACTACTCCCAACTTCAACATGCAATTCGTTCGTTACGCGGGAAACAGCTGTCTATATGTAACTTACACTGTCACACACACATACACAAGCTCTCTCACGTGCAATACGCACCCATCTCTACTACCGAACCCTGTCCTTTAGCCGTACTCCTCACGTGACCTTCATCTGCCACACGAGTGCACATCACGTGAGGTCCACACCCCCACGTCCCCACGGCCACCATTGGAATTAATAAAATTATAAAAGGTCAAGTGTCCTCACCTGCCCTGCCCAATGTTCTAATGCCTGCCTATTGTTGGAGCCACTAATGCAAAGGGGCTTTCTTAATTAAACGTCGCTCTTTTTATTAATTAGATCTGAATCTAATTCTAATGCATGCGTGTGTTTTTTATATTTTTCATTTTTAATTAGCCAAAGCCTCAATAAGGTGGATCAAAAATAGTGGTTTTTTTAAAAAAAAAAAAATCAAGTTGACATCAACTTATACCTCTTAACTATTTATTACCAAAGTACTTTGGTTTAGTGCCCAGCATATATCTCTAACAATTAATTTATTCTAAACTAAGTAGAGAGAAATTGGTCCATTGTTTCGGGAATTGCATATCGTAGAATGGTCCCAAACTGGCGGGCGGTGGCTATGCATGGATTTCTGCAACGACTATATGCTTCGGATTCTTACAAGCAATACCTTGTTCGTTGGGTTTTCTGTGGGCCAATTCTTGGCCCACCACTACTTTCTTTCCCTTTCCCTTTCTTTTTAAGCCTTCTGGCTGATGACATCTTGGGCCTTTCTAAGCCCAGTACTGTTTTTGTGTTGGTCTTTCATTCATTGGGCTTTGCTTCCTAGAGTGGTACTGAAAAGAAAAAGTGTTTAATTAATTCGATCTTTTCTTGGAGAAATTCTTGAATGTATCTGGTGTTATATATATAAGTTCCTCTCACAATAAGTAAACGGGCTAATTACAAAATAAGTCAATAAAACCCTTCACAATTACATTTTAATTAATGTTTTTTTTTATAATTTCATTTTAGTCACTATTAATAAAAATGAAAAAAAATATGAATTACAATAAATTAGTAAGCATAGATTATTATTCATATTTAGATTTGTATTTGACTACTCCGCAGTAAAACAGCTTAGAGAGCTCAGCCCAAAACCCGGAAGCTAAACCCTAAGCCATAAGCTTTAGAATCCTAATTCTAAACCATAAACCTCATTTATATACTTTATACTTTATACTCTATTTCTATATCCTAAACTAAATCAAGGATAATGTCATAATTTTACGCCTATAAGTAATGAAAAAAAGAGATAGGCAAATTGATATTTTCCAATACACCAAAATACATGACATCATCAAGTGGTTTGGGCTTAGTAACTAAAATGAGCTGGGTCATTGACTAAAATGTAATTTTTCAAAATATACCATCAACTAATATGATATAGGAAATTTTATATTAACCTATTTGTAATATTTAAACTTTTTATAGACTTTTTTGTAATTTTCTATAAGTATTGATCATGTAATTAGTGTGTGAAGGATAAAAGTTAGTGTTACATACACCCATTACAGTGAAGAATTGTTCTTAATTGGGGGAATCTGAGAATTAATGGACAACAAGATTGGAAAAGTGCATACATGTGAAAGAGAATTTGCACATAATTAGTGATAAAATTAAATTGGATCAATTAATTAAAAGGTACTATAAACCTAATTATGTATTAGACAAGCACAAGAAAAAACTTCATGTAATGGGCGTATATACACATTCTTTCACAACATTTTCTCATATACTAATTTTGTAATATTTATTGTGAGAATAATAACGTATACTTACACTTGTTACACATAAGTTTTTTTGAACAAAGATATATTTAGCTCTTCAAATTAGAAAATAAGCATTTAATGATTTATTGTCTATTGAAGATATATAATAAGATTTGATTGCAGAACAAATTAATGGTTCCAGTTGTATTTTTTGGGTAATAGAAGAAAAGGTTTTATTTTTAATAAGGGCAAGGGACTTAACATGACTGAAAAGCCTAGGCCTAGAGAAGCATGAACTCGATCAAGTCCAAGTTGAATCTGAAAACTCTATTTGTGGCTATGACTTGTCTTTCCCTCCTTCTAATTGTCCATTAGGCCAATACTTTCCCTCCTCTCTCCCTTTAAGAAGTCAGCCACAATGATCAAACTGGGTTTCAAGACCAAGGCTTCCCACACAGCCTCAGCACTCTCCCCACTTCTCTTAAACATAGGAGTGGCGTCAAGCTGATGGATTGGCCACCCAAGCTCGTCCCTTAAACGCACAATCTTCTGCGTTTGACGAGCCGCCAAAATGCAAGTGTTTTCCTTAGTCTTGTCAATCCCATACTTGAGCAGCGACTCCAGAGTCTCCTCATCTTCCATATTCCTTTCCGCCCTGAAATATCCATCCATCTCCGGAGCCCCAATTGCCCTTCGGATCCCCCGCTCGTAATCCGCCCCGGGAACAAACATCTCACGAAGCTCCTCAACAAGACCCGCATCCACCATTTGATCCACTCTCTTCGAAACCTGCTTAAACAACACAGGCATTGACACGTAGATCCATATGAAGCAACATTCGTACTTAATCTGGAACTTGTACGTCGGGTTCTCCACCAGGGCCTCGATGTACGAGTTCGATCCACCTGTAATTATCGGAAGCCGTTTTCTTCCGATAATTTCTTCGACAGCATTTTCTACGTGTAGGGCAAATTCATGTACGGTGAACTCGGCCTCGGGGTCCTCGACAACCCCGAGCAAGTGGTGGGGTACGCCACGGCGCTCAGACTCCGTTGCCTTGTTGGTGACGACGTCAAGGCCCTTGTAAACCTGGATTTTGTCGGAGTTGATGATCTCGGCCTTGAACTCAGTGGCTAAGTCCACGGAGAGTTTCGTTTTTCCGGAGCCGGTCGAGCCCATGATGAAAACGACCTTCTGCTTCTTGTCGGAGTTTGGAGCAACGAAAAAGCTTTCCATGGTTGCTTACTAGCTGCGACGTACTGTTCGTCGATCACCAACTGGCCTTAACAAGACAAAAACAAAAGGGTTCATAGAATCTCAGCCCCTCAAACTTTTTTTTTCAAGCCTCTAACTCTCTAACCATTGACTTTTTCATTTGATTGCTAGATTAATTAGGCCTAAATTCAAAAATTAAGCCATCTACGATTTAAATATACCGACAAGTTTTCTTATAATTACAAAGTGTGCGGAGGTAAATTAAATTTAATTCCTAAATGTAAGAGATTAGGTTGACTCCGATAATTGAAGGCAATCTAATCATAATTAATTCAAGGGATCTCTTAATTCTAATTCAATACAGCCTTTCAAATTTGACACAAAAAAAAAAATCATCCCAATTAATTTAAAATTAACAAAATAGTGAAAAAAATTAATATAATTAATAATGAATACAAGAAAAAAGAAAATCTATATATAAGTAAATAAATATATTTCCGAAAACAAAACCATGAAAAAGAAACTCACCATAGATAACACTTTAAAACAAACCATATGTACATAAAGGTAAAAGAAAATTAGTAAATATATAAATAAGATATAGTAGGTGCATAAAAAAATAAAAGAAAAGTATCATAGGTAGGTACGTTATACAGTAGCTCAGTACCTTTGACTCGACCTCTTTGTCCTTACTTTCACCCTCTTATTTTAACTCTCAGTGATAGTTTGGTAAATGAATGGGGGCAACAGAAACACCCAAGCAACAGTATTCATGTAAATATCTTCATTTATATGCGTGTATATGTTAGCTTAAATGGAAAACTTATGAATGGTAAATACAAATTTCGGATCTGGTACCAATACATTGTATGTAGAATTGTTGACTGTAGATTTTCTTGTATATATGATGAATGTGATTAATTATCAAAAAAGAAACATCGACCCCAAAAAAAAAAATGTCTATATAAATTTCCCCAAATAGGTGGTGTACATATGTGAGTACAACGTTGTCTTCTTATTTGGCACGAAACAAATGGAAGCTCTTTAATAGTAAATCCAATTTCTTTGACTGTAGATGATTATTGTTGTCAAATATAGCCACGAGTATTAAGAATGAATCTGATTATAAATCCAAGGTGCTACCAACCCAAAAAAATAAATATATAATTAATTAAGAAAAAAACAAAAACAAAACAGAGGTGCTACCAACCCTTGGAAAATAAAATTTCCTACGTATGTATCTATTTTTCTGCTGTTCACCGTAATCCTTATCTAATGAAGGAAAAAGGAAAAACTTTGCGCAACGTTTAATTAATGCACATAACTTGCACATAAAATTCTCTAGATATTAAATGTTTTCAAGTGTATGCATATAAAAATCTTCACATGTTGAATGTTTTCAACTGGAGGTTGAGATTAGAACCCAAAAACAAAAGTTAAGCCTTTGAGATCAACTTAACGAAGGAGGACCATTTTATATTGATGTATATAATGTAGTCTTAATTTTTTTCAATTGCTCTACACGTGTATGGACAAATTCTATCTGTGAGTTGGATGAAATTGTTACTTGACGACTGATTGAAAACAAAACCTAAGTATATAGTTTTTTATCGGAAAACCTCATTAATTTGTCATTTTGCTATAATTTGGTCATTGATTATTATAGCAAATTAAGCGTTATTGTATTGTAGTTTATGTCATGCTTTCCAACTCTAGTGATTGGATTTGGAGTAAGATTCCTGCCTTCCCCGAAGAATTACTGGACCTCATTAAAATTTAAACCCCATATGATATATATCTTTCTCTTTGCTTTCAAACTGAGACCCACACGATGCTTTTGTTGTTGCTCTTCTCCCTTGTCACTCACGCCTGCTCAGCAGAGCAAGAGATCAAAAGCATATTCATTTTAGCCGGGCAGAGCAACATGGCGGGCCGAGGCGGTGTCGTAAACAACACTCTCACCGGCATTGCCACCTGGGACGGCGTCGTTCCGCCGGAGTGCCGCCCCAACCCCTCCGTCCTCCGCCTCAGCGCGAACCTCACGTGGGTCGAAGCCCGTGAGCCTCTTCACGCCGACATTGATGTGGAAAAGACCAACGGGATCGGACCCGGCATGGCTTTTGCGAATGCGGTGTTGGCCAATGGCTCCACCAAAGGAGTCATTGGGTTGGTCCCATGCGCAATTGGTGGGACCAACATAACCCAGTGGGCGCGCGGGTCATTCCTCTACGACCAGATGATTCGGAGAGCTAAGGCTTCCTTGAAGATCAATGGAGGAACAATTACCGCACTTCTCTGGTATCAGGGTGAGAGTGATACCACTACTAGACAAGACGCTCACTCTTACAAACCCAAATTGGACACTTTTTTTGGGGACGTACGTTTCGATCTGCTTTCCCCTATGCTCCCAATAATCCAGGTACATTTATTTGATTAATTCTTAATTAATTTACTCCTCTTTGTTATCATCTAATTTCTAATATTCATAATTACTTTGGTTTTGGATGTTTTTGTTTGTTCTTGTTGGTGCATCTCCTTATTTGACAAGATTCGATTCGCTATGATCATATGGCATGTCATTTTTTGTTGTCAGGATATGCTATGTCATGTCATTGGTGGTTACTAGTTAGTACTGTTAGGTATGTTTAAATTGACTAGTTGATGAAGTGGGGTATGTGTTATTCGTACTGTATTTATGAAACAAGTAATGTCGTTTGGTGGTACAGAGAGAGAGAGAGAGCAAACGTCGTATTGAAGCAGCAGTCCACCAAATTATCGTTTTGTTCAAGTAAAAGAAAGCAAGTTAAAGCCTTTTTTAATTTTTGCCTGAAATGGGGTAGCAAGTTGAATGATGTGCAAGTCTATTTTGAATGTGTATAGGTGGCTTTGGCATCTGGGGCAGGACCATTCGTAGAGACAATTAGGGAAGCTCAGCTGGGAATTGACCTTCTAAACGTTCGAACGGTTGACGCAAAGGGCCTGCCACTTGAACCCGATGGGTTGCACCTGACTACCCCTTCCCAGGTTCGACTTGGGAAAATGCTGGCTCATACATATCTTCAATTCATGCCCAGCCCCATCAGCAGTCATGCACCTCCTACAAGACTTCCTAATTTTATTTCCCATTTTCTAATTACTCCTCTATTCAAATTAATTTACAATGCCTCCAAGCTAGCTACTCATTTGTTACTTCATCATTCATAGCGTTCAAATCCCTTTTGGTCTTTGGAGTAGAAGACAAGTTACTGCATGTCCTGTGATTATCAAACTGTTAGAGAAGCCCATCTGACAATTGGGCTTTTCTATGTGCGAACCCTTCATGCCAAGGGTTCGGCTCCACACACTTGCACCTCACAACCCAGGCCCAAGTTCAGCTAGGGGGAATATTAATTTTCAATCAACTTCATTTTGACTTTGCAATCATTCTATTGAGCTTTGGTTCTTCTTTATGTTTCCATAATTATGTTGAATCATTGTGTTCTTCTGTCATAACCTTAATTATAACCTATTTTGACTGCTCCAGTGTGAAATATTAGAATAAAACAAGCAGAATGATGTGCAGGTGCTTAGCTCACCTAACAAGCTCAAACGAGCTCCTAGTGTAATGCACGTTAGTTCATCTGTTTGTCTGTTTGGGGAAGAATCCACCTACCATCACCTGATATGTTCAAAAATTTTAATTTTGGCCGTTTTTGTAGTTTTTTTAAATTTTGATTAAGAAGCAATATAACACTAAATATGAATGAAAAATTGATCATCCATGTCTTTTTTGCAATCCAAACAAGCTAGCACATAATAAATGATCGATGAGAGAGATGGATCATAAAATGCATACACGTGATAGGTTCACCAAAAAAAGTGTACCAATTGCAAAGCTCATCAATCCTGTTCAGCCATGAGTTGGAGGGAAACAAGAAACAGTTACAAAACACCTTGGGAAAGTTTTAAAAGGCAGTCAATACAGAAGAATATAAAGAAAGAAAATTAATGATGGCGATTTTTGCACTCCTGTTTTATACACTTTCACTCCTCTCTTTTACTTTTCTTCATTTATTTGCTCAATTATCAAAACATAAAAACAAAGAAAATAATGTAAACATACAAATTAGAGTGTTAGAATTGTCACCCAAAATCAATCATTAGACTTTGTTTAAATGAACACCCACCACCCTACCACTTTAGACATGAAAAGAAAAGAGATATGAATTCATTTCCCTTCAAATTCTGTGTGACCCCTGAAGGAATAAGTACTAGTAAGCAGTAGTGTGAGATAAACCCACATTTCCAATTTTCAATCATGGGCATGTCCAAGTTCTTATTTCTGTTCTCAATATTGTTCATAACCCAATTCAACTTGGGGGCTTCTGATCCCAGCAAGAACATCTTCATCCTAGTAGGCCAGAGCAACATGGCCGGCCGAGGTGGGGTCACTGGCGGCAAATGGGACGGCAATATCCCACCCGAGTCAAAACCAAACCCATCAATCCTCAGACTCAGTGCTCAACTCAGATGGGAAGAAGCACACGAGCCACTCCATGCTGACATTGATGTGGGTAAGACATGTGGGGTTGGGCCAGGGATGGCATTTGCCAATGAGGTCCTCCGAGCCAAAGGCTCGAGAATTGGAGTAGTGCGTCTGGTTCCTTGTGCGGTGGGTGGGACTAGACTCGGTGAGTGGGCACGTGGGACTCGGTTGTATACTGAGTTGGTGAGACGAGCCAGTGAGTCGGTGAGGGAAGGTGGCATTATCCGATCTATTTTGTGGTACCAGGGAGAGAGTGATACTGTGAGGAAAGAAGATGCTGAGGGGTATAAAGGGAATTTGGAGAGGCTTATTATGGACCTACGTTTGGATCTTCGTAGCCCAAATCTTCCTTTTATCCAGGTTTGCTCCTATGTTTGTGTTTTAAGGTATCAAATCAAATCTGTCGATTGTGCAGAAAGTTTAAGTGGTGCGGCGATAAATAATATAGTGCTCTTGTATTTTTAATTTATGTGTTATAATATAAATGTACGAGTAATTAAGTATTTTTTTTTTTAGAGTAATTATGGATTTGAATTGTTATATTATTATGCAGGTGGCATTGGCATCAGGAGAAGGCCAATTTGTAGATATAGTGAGGAAAGGTCAGATGGAAATTAAGTTGGCTAATGTCAAATGTGTTGATGCCAAGGGACTGCGTCTGAAAGAAGATAAGCTCCACCTTACTACCATATCGGAGGTCCACTTGGGGATCAAGTTAGCTAATTCCTTTCTTGCTTCTTATGGGCATCAACTATAATCATGGAAGCCCAAATTTTGAAACTGTGAGAGATGTAATGTACCCGTGTTGGAACTTCTTAAAGTTTCTGGTTCCTAATTTTATAGAAGCATTATTCCCCCTAAAACCTTATTTGTAAGTATAAATTGTTTTACATGAATGTTGTAGTCATGCCTAGTTGAGCCTTTCTGGTCCTGTACATATGGGCTATGTTAAAATCTTGGTTCATCAACGAATGGGCTTGGGTTGCAATTTTCGGCTCAGGCTGCCTATTTCCTTCTCACTTACTTGTTTCGGCTCAGGCTGCCTGGCCCAACAATTTATTGTGATGATTTAGGCCCCCACAAGTGTCATATTATTTCAGATTTAAATTTGGAACATCCTACCATTATTAAAGAGTTTCTACAGTGTGTCATCGGGACATATATCCATACCATAGTAGGTGGCAGATAGCCATTGGCATTAGAAACGAATCGAGTGACATTACGAACATCTTTGGAAATTTGGTCACAATGTCGGTAGGTTGTTCCTCCTCTATTGCTAGACTATCAGACACGTGTCCACCCACTGACAATCGTGGCTATGATGGAAGCAGAAGCAAACAGCTCACATGAAACGTGTCAGTACCTGATTCACCCTCTTCCCAGCTGACTAGACCTCCCCAAAGGAAACAAATATCTACATATACAGAACTGAGGGTAGCATAGATTGCATATTGTCGGTCGCTGCTTCAGAAATATCTTACATCAATTTTGCAACATGAATACTACCAAAGTATAGAATTCAAACGCCAATTTCATTTTTTCTGTCCCATATTTAATTTGTGAGCCTTATTTGGATTAATTGTGGTTTTGGTTTGGTTTTTGGTTGTGTATGGCAGGGAACTGAAGGTCATGTGAAGGAGGAAGGTGTAGAAGAAGTGAAGGTGGAGACAGTAGATTATCGGAAACCAGCAGGGGAAGACCAAGAAGCCAAAAAGGAGAAGGTGGAGGTGGTTCATGAGATTCGCGATGCGGCCAAGTTGGAGACTGGTGGTGGCGCTTGTGCTGGTGCAGCTGCTGCCGTTGCAAATACCCTTCAGTCTGCAAAGGATGCCATTTCTGGCACTGCCAAAGATAAGACCAAAGATAAGACCACAGAATGAGTAATTCACTAGTCTTAGAGGCAGAGCCTATGTTCCTCTCTTTGGTTGGTGTAATTGAATCAAAAGAAATTCATCCAAAATAATCTTAAGAGGCAGAGCCTATTTTCCTCTGTTTGTATGTAACTTATCAACTTCCTTACAGCAGTTGGTGAATTCTGTAATTTGTGTATTGTTTTTGGACTAATTGAACTTGTAGCTTACTGGCCAAGCTTCAATGATACATATATACCAGAGCATTAATTTCTTCACCTCATCCTCTTTAATGTTGTACACCAGATATAGTTAATTAGCAAGCTCATTGATCAGCAGGGAAACAGTTCAACAGGGTGCTTATTTCACTTTTGTTTTTTAATTATTATCTATCCCAGGCTTCCCAGCTCATTTGACTTTCATTTTATAGTAAAAGATAGCTCCTTTGGAAAAAGAAATTAGCTACAAATGATATAGTCGGTAATCATTCAAGTTTATTGTTTTTTTCTATGGTGGATGCTAGGGTAAGCTAGGTATATCACACAGTGCCGGCTCTGAAGGGAAGCACCGAGTGCGACCGCATAGGGGCCACTTTTAAGGGGCCTACAAATTTATATATTATGTATATATTAATACAGGCTTCTTCTGTTGAGATATACCTCAACTTATTTATGTTGAGCTATGACCTGTTGGGGCCCACACGAGTCGTTTTGTGTCGATCCGAACAGTTCAATTTTTACATCTTCATAGATAGATCATCCTTGCAAAAAATTAGCCAAATTGGAAATCATTTGACTATCTAACTTTGATCAAATAAATGAACGAACCAAATATTTTCGATGAAACCGTCCATTTGTTTTATCAAAGTTAGATAGGCAAATGATTTTCGATTTGGCTAATTTTTTGCAAGGATGATCTATNAAAATTATTTGTCTATTTAATTTTGATCAAATAAATAGACGAACCAAATATTTTTTACTAAATTGTCTATTTGTTTTATCAAAATTAGATAGACAAATAATTTTTTATTTGACTAATTTTTTGTAATGATGATCTATCAATGAAGATGATTTTGCGAACGGTTCGGATCGATACAAAACGAATTGTGTGGGCCCCAACAAGGTCATACCTTAATATAAATAAATTGAGATATACATCAATAGAATAAGCTTGTTAATATATATATATTAAAAAAATAGTTGTTGTGGGTTTATTTATAATGTTTTCACTGCAATTAGGTCTTTCTACTTATTGTGTCAGAGCTGTAGTTATTTAGTTTCTTTCTTTGGACTTAGGCCCCCCTTTATACCAAAAAAAAAAAACTAGACTCTTATAAGATATAAAGTTTGAGTTATGCAACCTATTTTTTCTTGATTATTAGTTGAAAGACACCTTTTTATTTCTTTTTATTTCCTTAATTTGTGTTTGGTCAACTTGCTTCTTTTTTCTTTGGCTTCTCACGTGAATCACAAATGAAGCAAGCCAACATCCTAATCAGTGGGTCCTTTTTGTATTTGGGTTTACACCTCTTTCTTTTTTCTTTTTTCATCAAAAGTACATGTCTTCTTTCTGGAAAGTTAAATTCAAAGAGCATGTGTGCTTTGAATTGATAAAGACGGATCTTTGCCTCTCCATATAGTCTTGTGGAAAATTGGTTTTTTTTTTTTTTTGTTCTCTACAGGCTCTTTCAATCTGAAAGAAATTAGAGAGGTCTCAATGAAGCAAGAAAGTAATTAATGTTTGAGTATGTGTTTTTCTCTTTTAATTTTTCTCTTATATTCCTATAAATTATTTTTTTTTCAATTATTTCTTCTTCACGTTCAACTGAAAATTTTTTAATTGATTTTTTATCAATTGTGAATTGTTTTGCAAAAGATTTTGTTAGGGGCCCAATTTAAATTTTGTTCATGGGCCTTTCAAAAGTCAGGGCCGGCCCTGATATTATCACATCACAAATTTGGTCCATTAATTAATAACATGTACTTGAGTACTTCAATTATAAAATAAAAAAATTTGAATCGTAGATTAAAATGTTTTTAAAAAAATTCATCCCCAAATATCATTAGTTTAATACTTGCGAATCAGGTAATTTAATAGAGAATTGTGCATCAATCTAATACTCATACAATACACTATAGACTCTGCAGGTTTTCATAAAGAATCTTTGATATTTACTATCAATGGTACTCCTAATTAAGAAATCATAGGATTCACTTATTTACTAAAAAAAACTGCTTTTATTGTTTCCATGCCCAGTGCCTCTGGCAGTGTTCAATTTAATAGACTCTCTCTCATATGCACAAACTAAAATCTGTGATATTAATTATCAGTGATACTCCTAAGAAATCATAGGGTTCAGTTATCTATTGAAAAAAAATCATACGATTCACTTATTTATTTAAAAGGTCTGCTTTTAAATATTGTTTCCACACTCTTATAAAATAAAGATATGGAAGTGAGTTAATTAGGTTGGGGCAGCATCATGAGATGTATTTTTAAAAAATTTACGTGTCAAATGAATTATGAGATGTATTTATCTATATTAATTTTGTAGTGAAACCTTTTTTAAATCTTTTTTCTTTTGTAATTTAATTAATATTTTGTAGAATTTAAACGAGGTTATATTAGTCTTTTTAAAAATTTATGTAGCAAATATAATTACATAATTGACATGAAAATTCCTTGTCATTAGGCAGCTGCCCTGGAGTAATGTAGCAAATATATGTTTTCTAACTTAATTAAGCGCGCATGCCATGGAGTAATGGACATTGTCGGGCAGCCAAGAGCCATCTCAACTGGACAACTCATGCATTTTCTACTCATGTCTTGTTCTGGCTATAGCATCAAACATGTAAGGCAAGTCACAACTAGCAATCTGACAAACATAAAAGGCAAGTCACAACTAGCAATCTGACAAACATAAAAGGCATAACTTTCACAATTTCTTCCGCACTGTTATGATAAAAGTGGTTCCCGGAATCTATATTTTTTGGCAACTTGTGAGAACAAAATGTTCTTGGTTACCCTACATAAAATTGCGCAATATTTTCCGGAATTGACATCTATTATTTCAACAACTAGTCTTCTTTTTCATTTCATTCATAATGCCTCTACGGAATTAGTACTGGAAACAAAAGAGTCTAGATTCCAAAAGAGGGATGTATGAAAATGCTTTGGCCATTTTTATTTCTTGATTTGCAAATACATGCCAGTCTTACACTACAAATTACACCTAAAGAGCATGCATTAGGAACTTTGACCACCACCAGATACAAGCATCAAGTATCCAGACAAACAAAGCAAATCCAGAAAGAAACACTTCAAATCCTCCCTACTGATCCCAAATACCAACCTCCATGAACCCATCCTCAGTGGCACAAGCCCTAAACATCCCAGTACAGTTAAACCCACAAGCCACTTCCCCTTTACTGGACACAGCTATGAGCCCAGCCTTGCCTTCATCAAGCCTATTCTTGATCACAAAGTCCACAGCGTCCTGTAGGCCCAGGCCCTTGTACTCCATCACAGCCGCAACCTCACGCGCCAGTGTCCCGCGTATGATGGCCTCTCCCTCTCCAGTGCACGACACCCCACACAGGTCACACGCGTAGGTCCCAGCACCAATCAAGGGCGAGTCACCAATGCGGCCAGTCATTTTGTTCATGAGCCCACCAGTTGACGTGGCTGCAGCACATTGTCCCCGGCTGTCCACCACCACGCACCCGACTGTCTCGGGTGCATACACAGTTATGGGGAGGCCGTTCATGTGTAACGGGCTCTCCACACCTGCCCCACAACTCTCGAGGGGGATTCTGTAATCAAACTGATGATACAAGAAAGGGTGTTAGAAATAGCTTTTAAAGTAGAGTAAAACTTACATATAACTATAAAAACGAGTATTTTTTATGAAAATGTTTCATAAAACAAAACCAAAAAAAAAGATTGAACGATGTATACCAAGATGGTGTTGGCCTCCTTAGCCAATTTGAGCATTCCCACATTTTCCTCTGTGATAAAATAATCATTGTCGACGAGCTCAACGCCCTGATAAAATTACACCAAATCCCACTAAGATTGAATAGAAAATAAAATCATAATACTATTATTAAATTGTGTCTGGAGGCGATCAAATAAATTATTATTTAAATGGGCGGGCGTGTGGCACCATAGTAGGCTAGAATCTTTGTACTAGATTCATACACCTGCTGAAAAGGACAGTGGTTTCGTGGAGTCGACAAGAATATTCAACATCTTTACATTTTTTGGGTGATTTAAAAAATATTATTGATGGCAAAACGGTAAATAAACGAACCTGGTTCCGGGCGAAGTCTTCGGCACCGGAGAAGGCGAGGTAGGAATGCGGGGACTTGTCCATGACGAGGCGGGCGAGGGAGATCGGGTTCTTAACGGTGGTCAGGCCCGAAACGGCGCCGCATCGTCTTTTGGGCCCATCCATGATACTGGCTTCCATCTCGACCCTCCCTTCTTCGTTGAGGGCAGATCCACGGCCCGAATTGAACAGAGGATCGGTTTCCAATTCCCGAACCTGTTTTAGAGAAATAATGGTCAGAAATTTGCTTCACTCTCGGAGATGTCAGAGTCCAGCAATCAGCATGCATGATGCAGCTCCAGTTCAGCATAACAAATAAACTAAGACATAACGGAAAACACGTACGGGAACCGAAAAGGAATGTTTTTTGGAATCATGAAACGCGTGAATGTTTGTTTTCCGAGAAAATGCAGAGAATAACGATATTCGGAGAATGAGAAATTAATTAACAGAGGACAGAGAGATGGATCGATTGATTGACGTACGACAAGTTCGACGACGTCGATGGCAGGGAGATTTGAGCGAAGAGCAGAGATTCCGAGATTGAGGCAGCGAGTGAGGAGTTGTTTGGCTTGCTCTTGACGCTCGAGGGGGAGATTCGGGTCGACACCAGCGCCGCCGTGAACCGCAATAGCCCACCCGCCCATTCTCTCTCTAATCTATCTCTCTCTTTGGTGTCTCTTACAGGACTTGCTGTGTGTCTGAGGGTCTTGTGGCTACGAGAATGAGTAGGGGTTGGCGTTATATAGGCGCTGGCGAGCTTAGCGGACTCCAAATGGCATTGATGTCGGATCTTAAAAATTAATTAAATTGGGTTCGCGATTCCCTGTTTGGTCCAAAAATAAAGTTTATAAATTAAAAAAAAAAAAAAAAAAAAAGGGATTCCCTGAAAATGCAAATGCATCGCATTTTGTGTCTCCCGTGCCCACTTGTTGCGGGAGGTTTATTTAGGGTCAGTCCAGTAGAGACACACGAGTCTCCAAATAAACGTCGTTTCGTGTTTAACTTTTTAGACCCCCTCTTTTTACGGTCAAGCTCGTTTGTGGGTTGTTCTTGCCTTTTCTTGTCAACTTAGTCTCAGTACGCACTAAAAGATTTATTGTGTGAGAGTGTAATATTATGTTGTTTAACATCAACCGACACATATAATATGTGTACAATAATTAAAGTTAAGAATTTAAGACAATAATAATTACACATACTATTACCACACCGTCACATTGCAAATGCATTGTAGGTTTTGCACTTTTGCATGATCCATTTATCTATTTTATGCTTAATATATGGTAAACGAAATGTATTGTTAGGTTATTATTCACTTTTCTGTACTCTTCGACCTTCATGCCACACCTAATTTTATTAACATTTCTGCTAACTAGATTCGAGGACAATTTTTATATTTTCAAATTTTTTTCTTTCGTTCCCTAAAAAAGATTGTGTCGTACTTGATACTTCAACTCCACCTTTCTGTAAATGCACAGACCGAATCTGGTTGGAGCAGGTTATATAAGGCAGTCTAGTCATGAACAACTCAACACCTGCAGGTCATTTGATAACTTAGAATTATTAAAATCACATGAGCAATTTAAATTATACACTAAAATATATTTGCTCCGAAACTCGTGCAAATAAATACAAAGACTCCTTCCCAAATTCGCAACTACATTGAATAGGGGATAATAATTTAATATTTATAGTTAAACACCTCGTTTGGCTAAAGTATTTTGTTGCTTTTAGCCTCTTGATTCTTCTCTTTCTTTATTTGAAGGGAATCCCTTGAATTCTTTTGTCGAATCATTGAAGTTTTATATAGGAATGGCAATTACTATTAGCTTAATTAATGCCAATCCCTCACAAGTCACAAGACTCACAACCATCTATGGCCACTAGCATTAGATTTTTTTCCCTTTTTTTTTTAGTAGGTTTCGGTCGACCCTGTTTGAGAAACAAAACTTCATTTTCTACTACTGCCTTGCCTTCTTGAGATATTTTCATGTTGATAATATATATAAAAGCCCTGATGCATGGTGGCCATTGGTGGGTGGTGGCATCCTCGAACCTCGTTCAGCTTTCATGTGACTTCTTTCTTTGCAGTACGTTTCTTAATTAAAGTAAGGTTAGGTGTGGCGGGCCTTCCGGCGGCCCAAAAATTAAATTCAAGATGATGGGTCCCAAGGATGCTACTAGATTTTGATATATGTATACATATTTCAATCTCATGATCTACATCCACGTACATGTCCACGTACGTATATTACGATTATCATCATATATAATGAGACGATAGGTTTGATGATAAATTGTTTGGCTAATTTTGCTTAGGCTGATGGCAGACTGAGGATTAACCTCTCAGATATACATCAAGCCCATTCAAATGTCAAACCCTTCACCTGGCCTTCTAATATTCAACAAAAATACTAATAAGAATTCACAAATGATATACGTAAATCAATTGGTAATATTCCCACATGCATAAAATACAACCACATATGTGCTCAGTGCTAGGCTGCTAGCTAGCTCTAAAATAAGATTAATTTTGATGTCTGCTATAAAATTCATTAATGGTGATAAAGACACATGACAAGCACTCCCAAAGTTGGGGGACGAGACATGCCACGTGAGCAACACATTTAGTTTATGTATGTACATTGTACCCACTTACCCACGTCCACTTTGTTAAGTGTGTCCTTTTCAATCCTCCATGGGATGCAGTGTACATATTCACCGCTCCCTTTAATTCCTAGCTATATATTCCACTTTTTTAATACTTTCCTGGCTGTTTCGCACGGAACCCAATTAATCACTTTAAAACAAACTAATACTAGCATTCAAAATCACTTAAAGTGGAATGTTATTCACGTTTTTTATCTACTTTCTCTTTTATTATTGTATATACATATGAATCAGTTTCAAATATATCATCAAGTTATTTTGCGGGATCAAAAAAAATATATATATAATGGTAATTAACTTCTCCAAACTCCTCCATTTAGGGAATTGCTATTAACTTCTCCAAACTCCTCCAATTGGGAATTTCGTGCTCACACAATAGTCATGATTTGATGTTTACTCGCTAGCTTATATGCGTCGGTGTACCGTAACTAATTAAGATTATCTTCTTCTTTTTTCATGCCCTCACATTCGTTTAGATGATAGGGAAATTCTGAAATATTCATACTCTTTATTTAATTTCCTTTTATTCCTTGTTATAAATTATTGTATTTTATTAGAATACAAAAACATCCATTTTGTAGATAAATTATTGTGTGTGACTGCAACAACATGTGAAATAATGACGTGGTGTTACAAATCTACTTAAATTGTAACACACGTACAATAATTAATGTACTTGCATCTCACTGTCAGAAATTAACGTACACTTAACTTCATGCAAGTAGGGAAAATAAATTAATTTGTGCTAATCAAATTGTACGTTTGCCTCCATAAAATTCAAGCCATACATGCATTTGCCCTCTCATTCACCTTACCAATCACTAAATTTGAGTGTTGGGAACCACATGTTATTGTACTGGTGCTTGTGTATTTTCCACCATTGAAGTGTGAATGTACAATATGAGTCATTTCTTGCTAGCTAGCTTGACCTCACTTACTTACGTCATTGTCTGATAATGATACTCATATTTGGACATGGCAAGGTTTTGGCCATCTCAAAGAAGAGTGGTTGCAAAAACACTCACACACACAAAGAAAAATTATAAAGGAACTTAGTGCATGCATCGTGCTTATAAATCATTTAAATATAGCTAGGCAGCCTAGGCAAGGGAAGTAATATATATTTGTAAATTTTTACGTATGTAAGCAGAGGATCAAAAGAAAATGGCAGTGTCATAGTCACTGACGCATACTAATGGTGAAGAAATATGGACCACTACAAAACAGTAATAATAAAAGGAATTTATTACCAACAATTTGGAAAAGATTTAGGTCATGAGTCTCATGACTTGAATTCTAGTACATTAAGTTATTGTATATAATAGTTGAGAGGGACAATGAGTAAGTAATACCAACATCAAGTGGTTGTAAACTTGTAATACTAATGGAGGATGATGCAGAACGAATTTCCAAACACCTGCATGCGATTTGCAAACCAAACAGGCAGTAGAGGCGGTATAAAGTATAAACATAAACATAATAATTTGACCCAAAAGAAAAAACTTGAACATAAACATAAAAACATTTTATTAGGTCGAGGCAGTGGTACGACGGAATCTGGTAAGATACTCTCTTCCTACATCGCTTTCTGGGCCGGGCCCCCAATAGGCCAGGGGCCCAGGGCATTGTGCTGTGCGCTCCAAAGGATTCGCATCACATGTTCTGTCTTATTGTCAGTTGAGTATCTCCCAACTTTCCGCTAGTTGATTGTCAAAAAGACCCCCTCAGCTCACAAAGTTGCTTTGGCCTCCCCACCCCAGTAAAATTTTAATCTACTGCTTAATTTAATTCATTTGCTTCGCTTCAATTTACTTAATTTAATCATTAAAAGTGGTTTTCGTCTTAATTTTTGACCCCTATAGGCGGCTATAGCGCATTGGATCTTGATTTTTCATTCTTTTCCCTTTTGTCGGCAAATAAAGTTTCTTTTCCTTTTTATCTTTTTTTGTAGAAAATCTGTGATTAGTGAGATTTTTAACAGGCAGTAAGGGAATACAAAGAGGTAGTCGACATTCAACACTTTTTTTTTAAAAGGAAAATAGTAAAATACTATGGTGCCATCTAAAGATTCGCTGATTCGGATGCTCTACTTAATTTTCAATATTAATCGTGTCAAAAGTGTATGAGTAAAAGGGTTGTAAATTCATAACATTTTTTTATTGGATAAAATCAAATATAAACCTTTAAATTTGTAGTACGCGATTGGCCAAAACATGAGTTTTTTCTTGCCTTCCCAAAGTAAGGTTTATTTTCATCATTTCTTCCTTCATTGTTATGGTACGTAATACCTTCAAATCGCATGAAAATCTTATTCCGAGAAATGAAAATGAAATATTGTTAGAAGAAACAAACTTCAGTCAACAAACGTAGCATGTCTTATCACATTGTGATAAACATGGGGATGATTATTGCCACAGTGGCAGAGCCACAATGAGGGCATTGGGTTCATATGACTCTAATAGTTAGGTTGTTTCACTCTTACAATTTTGTGTCTGACCCCGTTATTCTTTTGGACAAAAAAAATTAGATCATATTTTTTATGAATATTAAAAGATTAGTTTCTTATTTAAATATATACAGTGTGTTACTTTACTTTTTATGTGTTCTTTTGGCTATTGGCTTGTTGTGTTTATTTCTTTGGATTAATTTAATTAGTTTCATATTTGATTATTTATTTTATGTCTGCTAAATAAATGAAGATGACACAAAATTGCAAATATCTTTTTTGTAATTATAGTTGGCTCTCACAACAATTATAATTAAGAGGCTAAGATAAGTAGATACAACAATTGGAAAATTTTCTATTGGAAGGAAAAAATTTTATATTGTTATCATGCCCCCATTATGATTAATTCTAACTATGCCACTAATTATTGGTACTTGGTTTTGTTTCCTAAACCCTAGGAAATAGTAAAAAGGAGATTCAAAAACATAGGCACTTAGTTTGGCTATCCAAATATCTACAAAGGAACCAATAGTTAATCAAATAGATGGTTCTCATGCACTATTTATAAGGTCCAATGTATTTGTCCCAATGTGCGTGGTTGGTGGCATGCTTCACCACCATCACACAAGGATACGACACAAGGACAATAACAGGTGCTTTAATTTTTGATATCCTATCAGGCTATCGATCAATGTTCAATAATAAATACAAAACATGCACTGTGTGCTCAAGCGGCTATCATCAGACTATGAGTGTTCCAAATTCTTCACAATGCCTGCTTGCTATAGCTAGTGGGGGCGACCAGCCAAAATAACCAAATCCACATATCTGCGAATAAAGGACTTAGTGATAGATTTCATCGACAACACTCCAAATTTCTTACTGCCTTTTTCAAGATCTCTCAGAAGAAAATGAGAGGTTGAAGAAGATAGAACAGAGCTCGGGACCAAAATGGAAAGAGATGGAGCAGGCAACTAATTAAAGCAACACCTTACACTATACTCAACGAACAAGTTGCTCTAGCTTGTCGACCTTTGCCATCCACAAGAGGCAAATAAAACCTCCAAGTCTAAACAATCTAGTAAATTTTTTGTTTTATCTGCCCTGCCATATTTATACATTATCTTATTTGTTAGAAATTAATCAATTATCGTGGCCCAAAAAAAAAAAATTAATCAATTATGTACATATTTGAATATTTTATGCAATCCCATTTCTATGTGGTGACCAATTGCCTTTATCTGTGAGCTTTAAAAAAAAAAAAAAAAAAAAAAAAAAAAAAAAAAAAAACAAAGTTCAGTACGTCAGTGTTTTGGCATACACATTATTGACCACATAAACATTACACAGCCAGGGATTGCTATCGATAATGTATTAATGTTAATGTGATCCAACTCAAGTTCTGACCCAAATATAGTAAAAACGAACATAATCACGTGTCTAGTTGGTGTCCAACTCTCTCGTAGGTTCCGATATGCTCAACTGGGCTCGTTTATCTGGGCCTTGGATTCGAGTGAGCTTTTGGTTGGTGTAGTTCAAGCCTTTATGGTTTCTGACTTCTTTATTTTTTTTTGGGTCAAAATGGTTTCTGACTTCTGACGTTCCAACTTTCGAACCAAACTTCCTTGAAAGCCCAAGGCCAGACTGTAATGAATTGGAGTAAATCTCAACATGCGATTCTTTATTGACCAAGTAGCTATATCAAAGTTCCTTGCCTTATTCTTGATTGTTTGCATTTAAATATGTGGGCCTCAGTTCAATTCTTTAGGGCTCAATCTTTAGGATCTTCCTATTCTTATCCATTGGGCAATTCTGTGTGCGACCCGTGATTGGTGAATTAATAACAAACATTCTATATAGTTTCTGATGAAAAACAGAGCTAATTAGCTAAATGCGCTGTGTGGTTAATTACGTAGGTTAACTATAACATGTTTAAGCTTTAATGATATTTTAAATTTGTTTATGTCCAAGTCACAGTTCTAATTGGATCTTACTGACGTATATATTCATGAGTCATCCGTAGTTGCATAATTTCACAAGCACCATAATTTATTCATACAAGACCAAGAAAAAAGTGCATGTGAAGGAAAACAAAATAAAACACTCAGTTTCAATTCTGTATTTCTGTACGTTTACTGTACGTACACTAGTAATATGCTATATACTTTTGTTAAAAAAAAAAAAAAAAAGAAGTTTCGGGGTCAGATTATACTTACTTTCACCCCCAATAGTCTTACTTTCACCTTTAAAAAAAAAAAAGTAAGATACTCAATTACGCATAAAGTACTAAGGCATGGCATAGCAGAGTACCAATTTAAAAGCTTATGAATTGGGGCATTCAGACTAGCAGAAAAAGAAATAGAATTAAAACCTACCAATGAATTATGAAACAGGTTTGCAATGGACCACTGTTGCTGCCCTGGCTACTAGTTAGTCAGAGTAGTATAGTCCATCAGAATCATATGGACCACTTGTACGGTTGTGGCATGCATGGTTTGGCCAACCCAAAAGTAATGACCTTGTTTTAACATATTATTGTAGCCTCCTCCACCTTCATAAAACAAATTTAGATGATGAATTGATGGTGATGAACCAACTGCAGTGCAGGGTTGTCTTCACTTGTTAAAGTCTCAGACTCTGAACAATGTATAGTACGTTTGGCATTTCATGAGATAGTGACGCATACTGTATCTATCAGACAGAAGCAGGCCTAGCCCAGCCCACCAAAGCCCATTGGATACCCATCCTGTTGATGTACGTGTATGTGAAGGACGACTTATCATCAACTGTTCTCTCTCTCTCTCTCTCTCTCTCTCTCTCTCTCTCTCTCTCTCTCTCTCTCTGCAACCACACTGCAACAATGCAACAAACAAAACCTGGAATAAACAGCATTCAAAAATATCCAAAATTTAAGCCACTCACGCGTCCAATGTGCATCATCTTCTGCATACATGCCAACTTATTCATGAATTTCAATGTCCCATCTTTTCTCTCCACTCTGTCTCCAATCTTCTTCTGCATAATGGGTCCACTCCAACTGCATATGTATGATTTCTCATTTACTATGCTTTACTAATAGTAATGGACCTATATAAAACTGTCTCCTAGACATTTCGGACCCAATTACACTTTGCGCCGCATCTAATCTATATTAGGGTGTGTTTGAATCAAGTACAGTATATGCTTTCAATAATTCTATAAACATAATTGACAAATTCATTCAATAATTCTAAACATAATTGGGAGGAATTCTTATATTGAATACTTCCTCCCATATAAATTTGATGATGTCTGAATAATTTTGACTTTGATTTAAACTACTTGACCATAGGACTCAATAATCATTCTATAGCGATGACCTTTGTTTTAGAAAAAGTGAAAAACCAGCCCTACCTCTAAATTAATTAATGATCAACAACCTACACTGTGCTTGTGCTTGGATACGACACTAGGCTGATACAACAATAAAACGATTTATAGAGCTTTATTACTTTATGACTTATGGTTTACTTGACTTTTCAATTTATTTCTCTCATTCTAGTATTTTTATCTAAAAGTCTATTCAGGTGCAAATGTTCGCATCCAGCTTTGATTGTTCGGTAACCATTGCCAAGCACTTGGTAGTGCAAAATTTTTTGGTACCGAGCACTCGGAATTGGTTTATCTACATTTATGTTATTGTTTAGCTTTGGGATTTTGGGTGCAGCTAAACCCTAACATAACGTTTTCACAAATGTCATTTTATACTCTAGTAGGGGATGAGGTGAACTCATCGGCTTATACCCTCAAAACCAGGTGAAGGAAGCTGCTTGCAACGCTGGCCTGATTTAAAAAATCTTCGCCAAGCTCTCAAAGAAGCTACCGAGCACTCAGTGACACGTTTGCATGTTCGCTTGTCCACACCTAATTGAATATGTTTTTCCTATATGATTTTATGTGTCGCATATAACATAATGTTTAATAAAATACTCGATCTAACATATCATAGGTAAACATTAATATTTTTATAAAAATATTAGCCAAGTGAAAGTGTAGTTAATAAAATATGCCGCATCTACTTACTACATTACTTAAGATATGTCTTATGGCTCGGATAGAACAGCATAAACATGAGGAATTAGAGAATTAATGTGAATTGATAAAAGGGGTGAGCTTTGCAGAGTTGAAAGAGATGCAGCATATCCATAAAAGATGTGAAGATGTTAAGCTGGAACCCATTGTTGGCTCTCTGTGGTCTTGATCAACAATCCATATCTTATCATTGTCTTTCTCTCTTTTTCTTTTTAGGTTGAAATAGGCTACAGTCTATGCCCAAAAGCAAACAAAGTGCTTGCAACAACAAAGACATCTCAAACAAAATCAAAAGATATTGTTCCCCGATTTCAGCATTCCCCACCTTTCACCTTTTCTTGCTTTTTCTAGCCATGTTCTTTGGTGGCCATCTAGCTAATTCTATCTACAATCTCTCCCTAATCCTTCTGCTATGCTATGCCTCCTTTTTGTTGATAATGCGGCTTAATTCTACTTCCTTTTTGGCTCCCCTTTTCTTTAATCCCACCTTTCATCCATTGCTTACCCACCTCAAGGTCGCAAAGCCTCAACCCAATTGAACCCAACAAAATCCAAGTGTTAAAATATGTTCATATGTCATATATGTTTGTACCATGGAATAGAATTTTCTGTAAAATTAAAGATCCATCATAAATTTTGGCATACATATCATATTATGATCATGTGACAATATAAGCTCCACTTCAAACACGAAAAGGAAATAATAGTACATAAGTCATGAGGGTGACACTTGCGTCCAATCTATAGACTATATACAATATAGTCCCCGTTACCAAATACACACCAGCAGTAGACTGCAATCTGCATATACGTGTAGTGTATATGAGATGGTTAATATATATGAAGGGAAATTTGAGGCAAACCAACTTCTTATTTTATATTACTCCCGACAATCGCGGTGCATTAGAATATTAGCAGATTCAAGTATTATTTAAGTGAGCTAAGACAGAACTCAGAAGTAGGAAGCATTTCATTTTTTTTCCATAAAAGGGAAGCAGTAGAAAAGCACATGCAGTGGCTCTTGTGGGTGTCTCTTGTGAGCTACCAAATGGTCCAAATACCAACGACTACATATGAATTTGAGATCTATAGGTCCAATTCTTTAACTACAAGTTGCAGCATTCTAATGAAAAAAATTAGATAAAATTGGGTTATGATTCATAAAAGATTAAGAAGTTGATATTAATTCAATTGAAACAATCGTAGAAACTCATAATTAAAACAATGATCAACCATCAATAGTTTAACTGATTTCTAATTAGAACTGGGGCACCGCTAGCTAGGGTCACAAAACTTAAACTATATTCATTTAGTAAACGAATTTGATGAATAAATTTGTTGATCATAGCATTATTGTTAAAAAAAGATGGGATAATATCTACCAAATTTCTCAATGATCAGTTGATCACACTATTTTAGTTTTTATCTTCTTTTACATAATTAAAATAATGATCAAACGAACAATAGTTTAAATGATTTCTAGTAAAACACGGGCACCGCTAGCTAGAATCACAAATCTTAAACTATGTTCATTTTGTACACAAATTCGATGAATAAATTTATTTATCCTAACATTATTGTTAAAAAAAAAAAAAATGGGCTAATATCTACCAAATCTTTCAATGATCAAACTATTTTAGTTTTTATCTTGTGAGGGTCCAGTGTAAGAATTGCTTCCTAATTCAAATAATTCTCATAAGGCTCATCATCTGAACAAGAGGGTAATCTTATATTAAAGTAGGCCATTAATTTTCTTTCCAAATTAGAGGCATGGGCATTTCATAGATGCAGTACCAAGGTCTTTCTCTATATTATTTGTAGCTCTGGTTGACTTAACCCTGTTTGGTGGGTTTTACTACATAACCCTTCTATAATTATAAGAAAATGAACTTTGGAAATATTGAATGGTCCTATACTCCTAATATAGATGTGTATATATATATATTGCATATAGCCATATAGGTAAGACAGAGAGAAGCGTATGCATTGAAAAATGAAAATGAGGATGGACGGTGTTACAGATTGGGACCATTGGGTGGTGGGTTACACCTGTTGGTCCTCCTGTTCCAGTCATTAGGGCAAATTTCAAACCCAAAGTCATACAAGATTTAGCTCTTTCATCGAGGTCAAACCTCTAAGTAATAGTCACAATATTTAGAACACCTAAAATGACAGTGGCCGACAACATGTTCCTATAAGCACATGCATACAAACCCCTTTCTTAGTCGGTCTTGTTGAATGTTGATCTCCTCCCCCCCCCCCCCCCCCCCCCCCCATTTTAATTCTTCGAGAAAAATCAGACTACAAATATGTGATTTCATGTGTTAACAATGCAAAACTTTAGTGCATTTTTTGGACTACTGGTTTATCACTACCTGCCAACCAAAGGTCCAAAACCAATATTACATTGCAACTTGCAAGTGTATCTTTGATTTTATAGAAATTAATAATGATAAGTAGCAATGAGAACTTTGATCATGTGGAGGAAACTGCGTAGATAGATATTATTGTTTTCTTTTTGTTGTTTTCTTTAAAAAGGGCCATGCAAGATTGCAGGGATATATAAAAATACTGCCTGCTGCTACTGCAAGTACTCAATTCATTCATTGCTATTGTTGTTGATGTTCTTAAAACTTTACTCCGGATAAAATGCCAATCATCTCTGCTTCCCAATCCCATAATACCCATTTGAACTCAGATCCTAAGGAACAACAGTCCAAATTAAGATGATCCTCCGGGAAATTGGATTAGGATGAAAACACAGAGATGGTAAGCAATTTAACAAATCACATACAAGGAACATAATTAAGGTATTATTAGACATCCGAGACTGAGACTATTTTTTGGGTCCTTAATCAAAAAAAAAAAAAAAAAAAAAAAGAAAGATGGGTAGTGGAACCAATTGAGGAACTAGCGAGGGATGATGGTGAGAATATGATCTGCTGCTGCTGCTGCTGCTGCTGCTGTAGCATTGGTCGTGTGGTCCCGAGCCCTGCTTTTCTTGGACAGAGGCTCCGGCGAGGATGAGACTGATGATGCCACAGCCCACGAGTCATTTGAGCTCTCGGAGCTGAATGACACGTCCATTACCCCATTTGGGCTGCCAGGGATTGAACCAAACTTGCGCTTCTTGGATTGATTTCCATGGCCTCCTAATGACAACTCCAACACCAGCTTACAGCAATCATCCACCTTGTCCTGTTTAATTTTAACAAAAATCCGAGGACTTTAATCAACATTGCACATTCAAAGTGGGAAAGATCAGTACTTTAAGATTCAATTGTCGATGGTTTGAAGTTTGGATTAAGGAAAAGCATTAGAACAAACCTTGTCAATTCCGAGAATACCCAAGAGCTGGTTTTGGTATTCGACTTGAAGACAGGGTTCAATGTTATTGACAACGTGCAGCATTGTAGCAGTGGCCATTACAGATGGAAGAAAAGACATGAACCTAGAATCTGCAGTTTAAAGGCCAAGAAAGAATCAATATTTTGTAAGGCAAAATCTTAAAGATTTCAACTTTTTCTTTGTTTGTTGATGTTATTGTACAAAGAGGTTAATCCGATTTGGGTGATGGGGGTTACCTGAAATGAGATTGAGAAGGATGACCTCACACCTCTTGAGGAATTCCCAGCAGAGATGGTCTTTTAAACCAAGCCTCCTTGTGATGTAATCAATGAATGAAATTGGGGTCACAGGGTTCATCTTCCATTGGAGCGTGGAGAGCACCAAAAGCTCCATTCTCTTAATCGTTTTTGCTTCAAACACATACTTACTCTCCTCCACCTAAAAATGAAGAAACCCAATTGATCAGTGAGCAAATCAGGACACAGAGGCACCAAATTACAAGCATTAATTAATCAAACAAGATTGGACAACCAAAACACACATACTTGGAGGTCGAGCAATAGGGGCACTTGGGTCTCCTCCACTTTGGCAGCAAGAGAGAAACAAGCCACAGCAGCGAGCTGGGTCATCCATGGTTTCTCAATCTGAAACTGGAGGCTGAAGAAGAACCTGTCAAGGTAGTCCACGGCAAGAAGGGCAGTGAGAGCAGAGAAGGAGTAGTAGGCATTGACTCTGAGCATCCACTCCACGGCCTCTTTACGAGCCCCAGCCAAAGAAGAGTTAGTTTGGAGGGTCTTTTGGAGCTCATTTTGTTGTTTCTCTTTGGATAACAGAGAGATTAGCTCCTCATCGTCCCAGAACAGGTCTTGCTCTAGCAAGATTGGAGGAGGCTTTATTGGTTTGTATAATGAAATATTGCTGTAATTATAACTATCTTCTACTACTTCCTCTTGGAAATAGTCCAGTGCTGTCACTTGCTCCTCCAAATGCTCTTCTGAGCAATAAAGAGCGTCCAAATGGAATGTTGGGTTTTGTTGTTCTTCACTTGATTCTTGATGATGATCACGATGATGGTGGTGATGATGATGTTGATCCATCTTCTTCTGAGAAGAAGAGGTTTGGTTCTGGGTTCATTACTTCATAATTATAGGCCGGAGGCTTATAGGATCGATATGATCAAGAAGAAAAGAGAGGGCTTCAAATCACTATGGCGCTCTCTCTCTCTCTCTCTCTCTGGTGAAAGAGCAGTGTGCCTAAGGGAGTGAGACCAGAGCCCCAAAGATGCGTTTTATTTGCGGGTTTTCTTCTGACAACAAAAAAAAAAATGTGCGTTTTTTATTGGGAGCTCGCGTGCATAAAACCACAGGGGACCTCACCTCATGTATGGGCCATGCAGCACTACAAGTTGACACGTGACCCATTTTGTACCTTCTATACTTCCATTTCGGTCCCACCGAATTCTGGCCCCACTCATCACCCAAACCCAATCCCACATCTGATCTAGGTCATCGGATCCTATCAACCGTCAGATCGAGCACCATGTTATCAAACGGATATATTTGTAGAAAGATGAATAAAGAATGTTCAGAGTTGGTTCTGAGTTCTGAGTGATATTATATGTTGAGAGTTCTCAAATTGAGTAATGTTATTTAGAATAAATTAATTGATTAAAAGAGGAACCAAGTCTTCTTAAATGACACTTCATTTAGTCCCTCTCATTAATTAATTAATTTGATCAAAATAGCATTACTCTTCTCAAATTAAGTATAATCTTATAAATCTTATATACTTATATATCAAGCTTTTTTTATTAAGAGATCTCTTAAATCTATCACGAGGTTTATTAAATATTGTATTTCAACAATTCGAATCGTTTATTTTGTAAGTATCTATTTTAAGATCATTTATAAAAAAAAAATTAAACAAAAAAAAAATTAT
Organism: Dryas drummondii; assembly: GCA_003254865.1. Taxonomy (NCBI): domain Eukaryota; kingdom Viridiplantae; phylum Streptophyta; class Magnoliopsida; order Rosales; family Rosaceae; genus Dryas; species Dryas drummondii. The sequence continues at coordinate 1,456,843 of QANW01005609.1, forward strand.
TAAAATATATACTTTTAATCGAATAAATAAATGAACAAAATATTTTCAATAAACATTTAAAATGGTGACCATTAAATCAATGATCAAATAGTTTTTTATTTACTTAATTTTTTGCAAAAACAATATTTTAATAGAGACAAAAAAATAATAAATAATTCAAATTATCAAAATACAATGTAAAATAAACTATATAAAAGATCTTTTAAATAAACTTATTTATATATTATGTTATACATAAAATATTGAGTCCCATTTTTATTGTTTATCTCAAACCCCGAAATCTCAAGACCGAGTCTGAATATTTTGTGATTGTAGAGGGTATGAGTGGCCATGACAGTAGAGAATCTTCTCTCAGCCCGCATTTATGTTATTTTGGGGTTTTATATTTTGTATTTATTGTAAACAAGGAAAAATCTTAAGACTTATTTTAAGGGTGAGTCAGTGAGTGAATTGGCGCGCGCGCGCGGGAGCGACTTCCACAATGCCAAAGACTTCGCGCGAAAAATTAAACCGCTGAATTTTTATTCGGATGCGGTGGAGATAATTGAATCGGTACACAGAAACAAACGCCAAAAAGTAAAAGAAAATCTTGCTTTTTTCCAACCAAAATTTAAAATATTTTACTTTAATAAAAAAAGGAGCTGGCAATTTTTGGTTTTATAGGGTTATTTTTATAGATTGCACATAGAATTGCATCTATGTTTTAATATTATATTCGGTTTTCAGATCGTTGTGATATAGTTTATATAAAATGTATGGTACGTGATATATTTTGTGCATGGTTCCAGAAAGTTGTCCAAGAATTAGTGTCAGACTACAACGGTTATTAGATGATGCTCATCTCATCTATAATTCTATATATGACACAAAATCATAGAGATGAGCATCCAATGAACGCCTAGAAACTTTGGGATCTGGATTTTTCTTTGTTTTTTTCTATTCTGTTTGTTTGCATTTGATTTATAATTTTAATTGTTATTTTTATAATGTGTGTAAATAAAACAAGAAATGATTTTTAACATTTTTTGTGTGCATACAAACAAGGTCATATTTATCAATTTAAAACTCATAAATGTATAATACATAATTAAAATTAAAATAAGCAAAAATAAGTATAATGGCCGGATAATTTAAATTCATAACTATAGTTTTGCTTGGTGTTCAAAATTGAATTAGATACGGTAGCTAACTACATTTAATGAGTATTGAAGGATGGATGATGTTTTTTAACTTAAAGGAATAAAATGGATTATTCATAAGTTATCCTCACTAATCTCATCCTTTTTGTGGGAATTGTAAGAGAGAAGTTTTAGATATCAACATTTTAGGATTAATTCATTTTCTTCTTTTTAAGTTATAAGTACGATTCTTTTTTAAATATACATTGATCAAATTCAACAAGGACCTGTGACCCAAATAGCATTAAAATGAAATGGAAAAATGTTAGGACCTATTTCCCACTATTGTTGTAAGAATTTTTTAAAAAGAAAAAAAATGTGTATTATTAAACTATGAACTGGATTACGTTAATTACAACAAATGGCTATATCATAAAATTACAACGACATGAATAAAAAAAATTAGTGAAATGACTATTTAAGAATGTTTTTTTTTTTTTACTTTAATCGTTAAATATCTTACGTGATCAAGATATAGTTGGGTTATACAATAGTTTTGAGCAATCCTAACCTTACAAGCCGATTTTAACATGATATTATAGCTAGGGTACCAACTATATATTGATTTTTTGTCGTGTTGTAGAGAACTATATATTGAATTTAATGAGATGTAATCTATCCTTAAAGAATTGATGTTCACTATCTTTAAGGAATTGGGAAGATCACTATTTGAGCTGATACACTTATAATGTAATCTTCTAATTAAACTAGCTACATCTTTGTAACACTTCTGTATAGGTTAATAATGAACCTTTTTATCATTGATTAAATATGATTTATTTTTTAAAAAAGAAAAAAATCATAATAGAGGTTTTGGTTTGATTGGTTAATTATGGTAAAAGTAAAAGTTGAACTTTATACAGATAATTTTAAGCTTTAGCCCAGAGCAGAAGTAAAGGCATCCGTGAGGCATTCTTTTCTTTCTTTTTATTTTACACTTTCAATTTTGAGAATCATGTTCGTTGCAGGCTTATTACTATCTTATTTGAGAGATACCCCAGTGTAAATCGTGGGTAGAGCATACCTTTAATTTTGAGGTTTACTTGTAATTCCTCAGCCTCTAACACTTTACAAATTTCTTTATCAAGCCCTTGAAGGGTTCATAAGAATCATAACGAAAAGCAAGGAAAAGGGTATGCATAAACACAATGCGAAACTCAACACAGGTTTACATAACCTATAAACAATAACAACTAAACAGAAATGAATTCTTTTGCATGTAAGTCTAAGAAATCCAATCCATAAAAAAGTTGAAAGAAGTATTAAAAGACTTGGATTATCCTGGGTTCAATTTATTTTTACGGTGCATTCTTTAAGTTTTGAGAGATAAAAAAGTGTAGTATAAATGTATAATAGAAGAGTATTTCTTGGAAGTATACACTTTCCAGCGGAATTTACTATCCCACCAGGACAACTCAATTCCTCTATTGTACGAAAAGTGGTCTCTTCTCTCTCTCTGCACGGCACTCAGAGTCAGCCATTATGTTACAACAGCGTCAATTACAGACGAGAGAGAGAAAGAGAGAGAGGGAGAGAGTGTGTGTGTGTCTATGTCTATGTCTTCAAGTTTCCCAGAGTTGTTTCTCTCCTACTCCTCTGTTCCATGCCATGCACGAAAAAATAAAAAAAGGGTATTGCTGTCTACGGCGCAAGTTCAGTACTGTACGTGTAGCCTAACAGCAGGGACGCGTGGAGGGCTTCTTAGTCAGACACTGAGATGTTGCTTTCCTTCTTTTTTTTCTTTTCTTTTCTCTTCTCTTCTTTTCTTCTTCTCCTTCTTATTATAGCCCTATAGGCTATAGGTACATTCTCCAAGAAATGCAGCTACAGAGCCAAACAAGGTATTGAGGGGACAAAAAAGTGTTGTGGGTGAGGGAGTAGGTGAGTGTTGGTGGTTGTTGTGGCGGTGATTGTGGTGGTGAGTGGTGACGGTGGTGGTTTCAAGTCCACCCACCACTAAACTCAAACTAGAACTGAAAAAAGGTTGGAACTGTTTTACTGTTAGAAAGCCTTTCAAAGCAATCTCCTTTACTTTTACCTTTTACTTTTGGTATGATCATTGGCAATTTTTCTTTTTATTTGTTTTCTCAGATAAACAATAACACATCTTTCATCATTCTGGTCAAAGTCAGATATACCCACTCTCGGAAGATTCAGAAAGTGGTTCAATTTCCTTACACTTCAGTCACAGCAATGGAAAGCAAAACCCTTTATTGGAACTCATCAAACCATCCTCATAGTCTACAGCTGATAAGACCAGCACAAGAATCACAACCCTTGAAGAAGATCGATATCTGTAAAGATCTTCAAGCCCATGTGTTGCAGCAAGAGAAAACCCATCACGGTATATGGGCTGTAGAGTGAGGGCCACATGGATCTTCTTCCAGCTATGGGCACTCTCTCGAAAGGTGGGGCCCACCCCAGAATAGTCTGAAGCTAATGATAAATGATCATGTTTGTCCCATAATTATGGCACCACCCTACAGAAGTTGCTTGCTCATATTGATTGTAACTACTACAATTAGAGAGGCTTGTAAACCTCGTGGCCAAAAAAAGAGAGAGAGGGTTGTAAACCTGTAACATTATGATGGGGGAGAGTTGACCTTTGATTACCCAATAGGCAACATGAGCAACTTTTCTTAATCTCCATACACCATATAGATGCATTGAATAATCAGATAACAGTAGCTTTCCAATTAACAGTGCGGATTACAAATAACTACACATATGACATAACATGAACGATTTATATTGATTGATTACCCAATAGTTTCTACAGTGATTAACCTCCCTTCAAACCACGAACAATATGCAGCAGCTATTATGTTAAACAAGTAAGGATAAGGAACAAATGAAAAAACAAGTAGTTCAATCAATCCCATTCAAAGAGCAGCTATCGAACACCTTGTCTCCACTATAAGAAAATATGAACAAATGAACTGAACTACTTGGGCAAATTAATCAATGTCCCTTACATAAATCTGCCACTGAATAATACATAAGGTAAAGAGTACAGGGACATTCACAATCCCAAATCAATAATATGCTTCGGCAGAAGGAAACCCATATCGAATGCTTGCTTAAAACCCCAAATTCAGATACTTTCTTTGAGCACGGCAGCAAAGAAGCTTTCAAGGTTTATTTATTTATTTTTTGGACAGAAGATTCAAGGTTTATTTGCTGTTATTCACTCCTTGTTAATAGAACCTTTTTTTTTAATTAAGCAGTTCCCACTAAGCCCTAGTACGTCACAGATCACATCAAAAGAGGGGGAGACAGCTGGATTACCATATTACCATATAAAAGCAGCTGGTTACCAATTTACCATCTTTCTCTTGTTCAAAATTTAATGCAAAGTAAAGCTTCTGGGTGCGGAAACATTAAAGTTGAGAATATTCTAACAATTAGACCACAAAGTATTCGACCAAAAAATAAAAGAACACGCCTAGAAAAACAAGCCACATTGCACCAATATCATTATAGTAGTACCCATTTGTGGTCATTTTCCTTTCCATATCTCGCACAAAATTGAAGAGTAATGACTTGACTTGTTGTGCCTTCTTGTTTTATGCTTGCTCACTTAATTAAATCCTTAATTGTTCTATGGCATGTTTTATTCGACATTTCCAATGTCAGCTAATCAGCCGTTAACTGATGGAGAACCGCTAAACCCCATTGGCCTAGCAATTGTTCTATGGCATGAATCTTCTTGTTTTGTTAGTTTTCTTAAATTTTAAGGAGAAATCAATCTACTTTTTCTAGTGTGTATTAGAAATATACTAAAATGTGTTGAGTAAAAAATTAATTTTTCAATTTCGGATACGCATGTGAAGAGTGAGATGTCAGTGAGTTATTTGGGTGAGAGTTGAATTGTTCAAAGAGAAATGATGTTTGTGCCTTCAAAACTAACCACAATTCTGCAGGCATTTCAGAGTTGGCCAGTGCCACTTTGCCACCGCTCGTTTTGAGATGCAAAAAGCCCAGTACCAGTCTACACAGCGGGCCCATCTCAGCTTGACTCTTTTGACTCACAGACTCACAGTAGCACTCTCAAGTCTCAACCACTCAATATAAAAAGTATGAGAATGGGACCACGTAAGTAAATAACTTCAACTAATCAGACATCTTACTGCCAGAAAATCAAAATTTTCAATTTTCAATTCTTCACTCTTTATATTAACTAAACTGATCAATACCGAAGTCCTCTTGGGTGGTCCAAGCAACTCCGATCTATGAAGCACTGCCATGATGGTATGTGAACATTTCCGCACGTTCCAAACACACACACATACTCCTATCATCAACATTTGTTACAGACTCACAATGCTATGTAATGACTATCACCTTGAACATCTTCGGACTGATGGCCTGTATTGGCACAACTTCTGAATGGCAGACATTACGAGTTGTATATTTTCTTCCATCTAAATTCTCTAATTAAGCTACAATGATTGACAAATTTTATAACCAATGTCAGAGAAAGCCAGGTTGTTATATAATAAGCTTCGAGGAGACTTATAGGTACTGAGTTAAGTAGTTCAACAATCATATAAAATTCTCAAAAGCATGTCCTAGGACTAACAGAAAACACCAAAAGTCATATCAAATTAGGAAAAAATTTCAAACCCAACAAAAGGAGATGCAAGTCAACAAAGTGAAGTTCACTTCAATCATTTTCTTCATCCTCGTTCTTAAACAAACATTTGGGTGTGCGTCAAGGATAATCTACTACATTGACATTTTGTAGATCTAGGCTATATGTGGGTCACTGAAAGCCTTGAGACCAATAGACATTCCCTTTGAACAAGTAAAATTCAAATATCATATCATGGCGGTCTCTAATTACCATAGCAAAATTAAACTCCAATACAACCATTAGGAGTGATACGCGAGATGCTAGACACGAGACGCGAGTTACTACCACGTTTAAAATGTTCTCGAATGAATCTTTCTGCATAGGATGGGTACTTATCTTGGATATATGCTCGAAGACACTTCTGGTAGGAGAAGTCTATCCATACACCATCAGTTCTTATGACAAATAGGCACCTCGAGTGTATAAATTGGGGATGCCGATCGACCTTCAGCAAGAGAAGTTAGACAGACATTGGTTAATTCTCATAGACAAACACAACAACAATACACATCAAAAAAATAAAGATGATCATATACGGGAAGGACAAATACCAGATGAGCTGCCTTAGCTGTCTGTATATTACTGATAATAATTGGAAGTTATTATACAATGACAACCAATAGTCATTTTCAGTTCTGTCCAAATTAAGTGATACTTCATAATCAGACTGTAGGGGAGAGGTTAGAGGGAGAGAGAGAGTGGGTGTGTGTGTGTTCCATGTCACAGAAATAGTGATAGAAGAAGGTTTTATCCACTGCTCTACATAATACTTATTTTTTTACTATGATAATGTTATTTGGTTACATCTTGTCCTCATCCAAGGTTTTGGCTATGTAAATGTAACAAAGCTTAATTGCTTATGAAAGCCAATTCTACAAGAGACCCTTCCTTGTCCATAAGTTGGTGACACCAATTTCTTGTTAAATGTCTTGGTTAACACAAAAAATGGATTGACAAAATAAGGAGGCATGACCATATAGCACTTGATTGGTTAGGGAAGAAAATTCTGATTGGAAACTGATGCTTAAAGCTGCAATGGTAACAACACTGGCAAAGAGTTTTGGTTGAAGAATAAGTTTCCTTGGTGTTTGTCAAGATAATAGTATTCATTTCATTTTAAGTTGGGTTTTATTTAGTTCGAGGTGTTAAGGGTATTTTGATAGTTCTGTAATTACTGGAAATGACTTCTATTTGCACCAATTTTTCTATTCATTACACTCACCTCCTAAAAAATATGTCATGACCAGTGCAATGGTTGTTAAGGGAGGAAGAGTTGACAGGGAGAGAAGAGGAGAATGAGAGAAGGAAATAGAAAAAAATAAATCAAACATTGAATCAATAAGGGTAAAATTGGGTAGATCATAATCTTTTTAGGTGTAATGAGTAAGAGGTTGGGTGTGATAGAATTACCTGAGCTACACCCTGTTTTAAATTATTTGCCTTCTCAAGTCAGTTCCTTTTTCTCCCTAATTAAAACCCTATAATCCCACAATCTTTAGGCTTCCCTTAACTCCTTAAAACAACCCAAATTTTAAAAAATAACCTGCTTCCAGAATTTCAACAAGCAACCCTTTCGAAGATCCATCCACAAGTTTTAGCCTTCAAGATTCAATCTAATTCAGTTGAATCACCTCAAAATTAACAAACCCCAAACCCCTCTTTATATGATTCCAAGCCTTCAAATCCATAATTCATTGACTCAAAGCCCCATCATATAAGCATCAGTAGACTAGTTCCTTAAAGCATCCTACTTCAAGGCAGGCACACATTGCACACACACCAGTGGGTTCCAAACAATCTTTGACACTACAATAAAATAAACAAATTGGTACTGACTACAATTTTACAAGAGACCTTCCTTGTTCATAGGGAGGTCAAGGTGCCACCAATTTCCTATATTTCTTTTAAAATTGACCCAAAAATTGGATCGGTGCATCAACATTAACAGTAGACCTAATTAACTAGTGTCTGAAAGCAAAAAAGAGGCATTCACAGATGGTTGCAACCACCATTGGTGGCTTCCAAACCATACTTGACACTAGAGCAAACATATTGGCAATGACTAAACTAACTAAGATTACACAAATTAAAGTAGGAATTTTATATGCTCTTGAAGTGGACTAAACACTAATGCTAGAATTCTCCACAAGCAAAAGCAATACACAGAGCTTAGAGTTAGAAATAGACAATTCCCAATCCAATTAAAATGATAGTCAAACTCCAACAAAGAGCAAACAATCTATGACTGTGTATTGCAGAGTATGCATCATCTCACCATGATAGAATCGATTCCGCAGCCAATTTTATCTTGGGAATTTGGATGATAAGCAAGAAGTCTTTCCACGACAACTTTCTCATCTTCAGTTGATAGAGTCTCACCATCCATATACCTGAAAACACCAACAACAAAATCAGGTGGAGAGAGAGAGAGAGAGAGAGAGAGAGAGAGAGAGAGAGGTGCGAGCTACCTCATAAGTCATACCTGTCAGAATGGAGAATCTCTTTGGCGAGCAAAACGACGGGCTCGATGTCGTTCAGTATCTCCCGTTCCTTATCCTTCCATTTGCAGTCGTCAGGGTCGTCCCACCTCGGGTACTTGGGCGGCTCCTTCACGCTCAGCACTCCGCTTAGCGTGGGGTTGTTCTCAGAGGATACGCCCTCCGGCTCCGCCCGAGTCGACTCGCTCGCGGCGGTGCAGCACGCCCTGGCACCCGGCGCCAGAAGCGCAACGCCGAGGGGTTGTGGGGGGTGGAGTCGGTGACGGAGGAACGATATGCCTCTGAGGAGCATAGGATTAAGTCTCATAGTGGCCATTTTCTCATAATCTCATTTCATGCTTTGAATGGCGGCAGTGCATCGAGGATCATGGTAGTGACTCTACAGGCCCATGGCGGTGGACTTTTAGTCAAATTCTCATCTTTCTTTGCTTCTTCCTGTTTTTTGCTCTTTTTTATCTACAGGCCCATATGCCATTAACTTCAAAGCTGATTAGTCAGGCCCAATTTCTCATAGTGGGCAACCGAGGCCTATCTATTATCAATCACGTCTTTCAACTTCTCTTGTCTTGGTGCGCAGCGTCTTTTGTTTGATTTGTCAACCCAAAATGAAGAAAATTCAAATTTGCGGCCCATTCTGCCTGGAATTTTGGATTGGAGACTCAAAATCATGTGAACTTCAAAGTTTGATTTGATTAAAAAAAAAAATAATTCGAAATTTTAAAATGATAGAACGGCCTTTTAAACTTGAAAGAATAAAAGTTACTGATCATTTGATTTAGTGCTAGCGTTCAATCCTTTTTTATTGGAGAAAATTTTAAATTTAAATTTTATGAATACCAATTATTGATAATAATAATAATAAAACTTAAAATTAAAAGAAAAACCTTGATTTCTTTCAAATAAGATATTGTCTATTGATAAGTCATGAGTCAGGCATGACATTTTTTTATTTTTGGCCACTGAGTGAGGCATGACATTTAAATGGTAGTATGTGAAGAGTCAAGCAAGGGTCGGCCCTTTTGTACATTAAAATTAAATTTTGCACACTAATTCTTGCAATAAACATAAAAAAATTTTAATAGTTTGTACAATCTTTGAACAAAGAGTAAATAAAACAATAGGATCTTTAGACATACAAGCTTTAAACAAAAAATAATAAAATTTGTCAAACATAATAGCTCATTAATCATCTCCAAAAAAAGGTAGATATGCATCCTACAAAGTTCATTTTGCTATTCAATTTGAGCAACTCTATTATGCAAAGTCCTTGAAGTAACTATGTCAAAAACAAAAAACAGCTATGCATCCCTGCAAAACAATGCAGCATTGCCAAAATTCAATGAAAGTGATTTTTTCTAGTATTTTTAGAAGCAAAATCATCAATGAACAGCATATTAAACAAAATTAACAAACAAACACACAAGCACAAGCACATAAACAGTGAAAATACGTTCAGATTTCATAATACAGACTTAGAAATTGCTTCCAATTGAAGACTTTAGTTAGCTCAGTAGACTTAGAATTTTCCTCTAATCTACGAAAATCAATAATTGACAAAAAAAGACAACAAAATTACAGTTAATATACAAAATCTAAGATGATATTGAAAGAAATTGAGTAAGATTTGAGAACTAGAAGAATCATACCTTTCAAATTTCTTCTTTACATTTGAGCCTTAATTTGAGAAGTTGGATTTTTGAGTTAAGAGAAAACTAAGAGAAGGACAACTAAATAGAGAAGATAAAACTAAAGAAATAAGAGAGAATAGAAGAGTAAGACGTGAGAGAAGAGATTGAGAGAGAGACAATGCGTGCGTGAAGGGCTGAAAATGGATTACTGCATTCTAGTTTCTAACATTAAAAATTAAGATTGTTAGTATTAATGTATTATTTTATTTTATTTTCTAATGTTCAAATCTGAAAAGCAACATTTTTTTTTTGTCTAAGGGTAAAGCAACGATTCCTTTCCCATTTTCCAATTTTTTAGGATAATTTTCTTTTCTTTTCTATTTTAAAAATTAATATATATTATTTAAAATATTATATATATAAATTTTTTGTTCCCCTTAAAAATAGGCCTTGGGCCGTCGCACTTGGTGGCCCATGCTCAGCGGGCCTGGGTCAACCATTGTTCACGAAAATATTTATATATATTGTTTGGTCATTTAAACTCTAAAAGTAAATACCGTCCGTCTAAAAAAATTAAAATAATATTGATAGTAATATACTAGCTAAACAATTTTTGATTATCTTATTTTAAAATATGGACGGTTTTGATTATTGAAATTTATTGTTAGATAGTTAGGTGAATGGAAAAATTAAGGGTGGGTTTGAAAACCGCCCTAACAACCAAACCGAAAGTCAGTTGTTGACCAAAAACCAATAATTGTATGTTGGCAATTAAATATTCTTAAGAAAAATACTATTTGTTCAAACACTTTTTCCTAATTTGTTTTTTTTCAACTTAAATATCATTCATATAATAATTTTTTCATAAATACATTCGATTTTATACGAAATAAACAAAAAAATTAAAAAGAAAAAATAATTTATGTTGGATAAATTGATGCCACATAAGTTAGGAAGTGAAAGTTGTAAAAAAAAAAAAATTAATAATTAGCATTTTCCTACCCTTAATTAACTTTATTGAACAAATTATGATAATTTCAGTATTTTATAGTGTAAAGCAAAAGATACCTCTAGTCAAAGAGAAGAAGAAAGATACTGGGTATTTGATTAAGAATATATTACATGTTAGCTTTAATTTTATTATGAGCATCATTAAATTGTGATCATTGATTCATTATGAAATCGTAGTAGTGCAGCTAGTGCTGGGATGACTCTTTCTCTTCTTTTTTTTTTTTTTCCCATATTTTAAAATTCCATTATCATTGATCATTTTTGAGAGCGGGGAGAGCGTTTGAATTGAATTCATTAACACAGCATAGACGACTCCCCTGAATTGTCGCTATCTCCCACTAACTTTAAATACCTTTTTTTTAAGATAATTCACTCATTTTAATATTGAATAGTTTAACTTTAATTGACCATTTCCATTTCTACGACTCCGACTGGACCAATAAACATTAAACAGGCTGAAATTAAAATCAGGATGAAGGTGCCCACAAGTGTTAAAAACGAGCAATAGGAAAGACTCCACGATAATGACATTATAACGCCCGTTTTTGATTCGTTAAGGAACTTTTATAGGAGACATAAGGGAGTTGAATCCCTCTTATTTTCAATGTGGGAATGTGAAACCACATTTCATCAAGACAACTCCCTTGACTTCTTCTATAAAAAGAGCTCACACTTGTCTATTAAATCTTGATTGCACATTTCCAAGCTTTCAAATGTGGATCATCCCCACATTGAAGTGTGTGTGTTTTTGTTAGTGTTATAAGCCCAACAAAACCCAGAAAGCCCAAGAGGGAAAGAGAAAGAGAGAGAAACTGAGAAGGAAAGAAGATAAGAGAGAAAGAGGAAGAAAAAGAAGATAAGAGAGAAAGAGGAAGAAGAAGGTAAATTTCAACCTTCTTGGATGCTCTGTTTTTGTTAGAATTTAAAGTTAGTTTTGATTATTGGTTTTGGTGAGGTTTATATATTGATTAAAGAGGTTTATAGGATCACTAACACCATAGGAATTGAAGAAGAGTTAAAGGAAATTTTGGGTGGGGTGTAGTGATCAAATTTCATTTTTGGGGTTTATGAACTTCAATTCATTTGGTTGTGCTTTCTTTCATTTTAATTAAAGTACAAATTATATTTCATCATTTCTTAGTCATAGGAACTAATTTGGAGTCTTAGAATTAAATAGAATTGATGTTGGGTGAAGTTTGAAAAATTTGAAAAATTTTATATAAAAATGGGCAGTTTTAAGTACTCTACTTTGGAGCCAATTATATCAAGTTATATAGCTCTAATTTAAGTAATATTAGCGAGTTCACTACACACACTAGGATTAGAGAATGAGCGATTTTTTAATCATTATTTAATTGTGAGTTTTTATTATTTTTATGACGGGAGAAGGCTCGGAGGACGACCATGAGACACGTGACAAATTCTAAAAGCAGACTGAGCTTATATTCAAGGTAGGGAGATCTGAGAAACTTTTGACTGTAAATTGATTCTATTGAATCTTTGTTAGAAAAAATTTTATATGTGTGCTACATGAATTATATGAATTATGCGAATTGTTTGAAGTATATGAAATTAGTTTATTAATTATATAATAGTTATATTAATTAATATTACAACTATATGAATGTGACATTTATTTGAAAGTAAAGCGTGATTCATTAAGAATGAAAGTTACGGTGGTGAGTAGAGATTGAGAATTAAATTTAAATTCTTAGTGTGCGTAGGGAGTGAAGCCCTTTTAGCAGAGACTGATAAAATGATATATTTTCCTAAGGCGCATTGGGACCTTCGGCAGAGACCAAAGTTAGGATGTGTTGCAATTTAATATTCAAGGGATTAAATTGAGGAAGTGCGTCATAACATTTTTGCATTAATTATACTATTACATTATATATGTCTATATTATTTGTTAAATGTTGTATGTTTTTCACTGAGCTTCAGTTTAATCAATTCTACATAATAAGGTCGTACGTCCTTACTGAACGGTTAGTGATTACCCTCTTATAGACTTTGCAGGTGCAAAAACCAAAGATCTAATCCGGTAGGAGGACTAGTGACATGTATTGGGAATAAGTGTGAACCGAGTTAGAAATTAAGTTTGATTTTGAAATTGTGAAGGATGTAATGTACAAAATGACAACTTATTTTATATATTAAGCTCGAATTCTGTTTGTGGTACAATAATAGTATAAAGTTTATTTCTATTTATTTATTTATTTTCCTTAGTCACATTCTGATTAAGGGGTTAATTATATAATTACAGTATGATTCACATCTTAATCCAAGATTTATTCTTAATCCCGAATTGAAGCCTAACAAACTCAACCTACTAAAAACATATAACCTTAATGTATAGTCCATTATTATATTGACAATTTGAGACACAAATAGTATTTGATAAATGAAAACACACACACACACACACAACAATATGACTTTCCCTTTAATACTTGTGCCTTCATAAATGTTTCAACGTAATTCTACAAAAATACTTTATTTAAGAAAGTGGGAAAAAAAATCATACATTCTTCATTAGTATCAATTAAAATACGTTTGAGGGATCAACATCTTACTCTTATTTGTCTTTAATACTAACACAATTGGTTTAGCTTCATCTCAAAGTCACATAATAGTAAACCGCTAAGTGTCATGTTAAATTTGTATAGTTGAACTTTCTCCATCCTTATTCCTCAACCCTAATAAATATGTAGTCACTAAAGTTTAGTTGTCAAATGGGCCGGTAAATTTAAGTTGAACCCATCGTGCTTTTGTGTCGTGTTCGAGCCGACTTATATAGTTAAGACCTAAGCCCGGCACGGCCCACGGCCCGCGGGCCATTTGTGCTTGTCCCGTACCTTAAACGAGCCAGCCCACGGACCTTTTTTTATTTTTATTTTTTTTAGTGGTGAAATTAATCTTATGATATTTTTTCTTATTTATAATTAAATATTAACAATATTTTTTATGAAAATTGAATATTTTTGTTGAAAAGTTCTCTAAAAATGAAAAAAACAATGTTAAAATAGTCGTGCCTAATTCGTGCTCGTGCTCGTGCCGTGCCGTGCCTGATGGGCTAAAAACTTCGGTCCGACCCGGCCCATTTAATGATGCCGTGCCTATTTTAATCATGTTGTGTCGTGTCGTGTCGTGCTCGGGCCGGTCTGACCCGTTTAACACCTCTACACTAAACCATACCCGTAAGAGGTAACACATCCAGAGGTTTTTATTGCATCTAAGTAACAAAGCTCAAGAGTATTATTAATGGTTAGCTTTGGTACTATTTCTCTCGTTGCTACCATCTACCAACTCCGTCCTCTTTTATAAGAATTTGTAATCATAACTTTCTTTTACTTTTTTTTTTCCTTATATATCCACCACACCGTTTTAGGGCCCGTTTGACACTATTTTTATAATTGTTAAAAATACTTTCAAATTAATAAAAACAATTTTGGTAACGTTTGACAAAAATAAATAGAAGTGGTTCTGAATTATGAAAGCGCTTTTAAAAATTATTTTTAGAAGCACTTTCAAGTGTTTTTGCATGAACAATTTAAAAGTTTTATAAAAATTTATATATACTTCTTAACATCTAGATGTTTTTATTGCATATGTGTAACAGAGCTTAAGAGTATTATTAATGGTTAGCTTTGGTACTATTTTTCCCGTTACTATCATCTACCAACTCCGTCCTCTTTTATAAGAATTTGTAATCATAAATTTCTTTTACTTTTTTTTTTCTTATATATCCACCCCCCCTCCCTCCCGGTTTTGTGAGTTTAACATTGCACACTAGACTACTAGAAGAATAACTAACCATAAATTGTATGATAAAGGTTTTGTGAGTTTAACAGTGGACACTAGACTACTAGAAGAATAACTAACCATAAATTGTATGATAAAGAAATTTCAACTAACCATAATTTATGGACCTTGTATGTTGGCAATTAAATATTCTTAAGGAAAATGCTAGAGAAATTTTAATTAATAAACTCTTTTAATATCCCACAAATTATTTTGACCCCTAGCTGTAAATTTATCTTTTCTGACCCTTTTGCATTTGAAATATCCATAATACTCTCTATATAAAACCCTTTTTTGTTTTTTCTTCCCCAACCAACCAACCACCCTCCTTCCCTCCCTCCCTCCCTCCCTCCCTTCCTTTCTCCCCAGCCAACCACTG
Organism: Dryas drummondii; assembly: GCA_003254865.1. Lineage (NCBI taxonomy): Eukaryota > Viridiplantae > Streptophyta > Magnoliopsida > Rosales > Rosaceae > Dryas > Dryas drummondii. The sequence goes on from QANW01005609.1 coordinate 1,471,974, forward strand.
CCCCATCATATCCTCGCCACTTTTCGTCCTAGCCATCAACGCCCTCATCCCTCACCATTGTAGCAAACTCAGTAGATGCAACAAACCCAACAGATGCAGCAACAAATCCAGCAAAATTCAATGAAAAAAAAAAACCCACGTCATCCAGCAATATCCTCTAAATGAGTTTTTTTAAAATGAGATTTTCTCTAAAAACCCCAGATCTAGTTGAATTTTTGATCGCCATATGGTCAAATTTGTGGTCTCCACATGGCTATAGCACATTTTACCATGTGGCGACCATAAATTCGATCATGTGGTGACAAAAAATTCAACCAGATCTGGCTATAGCACATTTCACCAGATCTGGGTTTTCAAATTTTTTATTTATTTATTTATCTTTTTCAGATTTGGGTTGGGAGAGAAGATGATGGGTCGCTGGCCAGTGCCCACCACCATCCTCCACCTCCTTCACCGACATCTCATCTTTGTCTCTCTTTCTCTGTCTATCCCCTTCCCTCTCAACCCATTTAGAGAAAAACCCAAATTTGGGTTTTCAAATTTTGTTTTGTTTTGTTTTTTTAATTTGGTTTTAGAGATAAGGGGATAAAGATAAAAAGAGGAAATGATGGGCATTGGCCGGTGATGGAGGTCACTCTCCATAGTTGCTGTGGCCTTTAGGAAGAAGATAGAGGAAGGTTTGACTACTTCAGTAACTCGCCTCGCCATATGGTCGCCAGGAGGACTGTCTAGTCGCCACAGTGTATTTGTATAAGAGTATTTTAGTCTAAAAAAAAAAAAAAGCAAAAGGGTCATAAAAGTAAGATTTGGGGCTAGGGGGTCAAAATAGTTCATGTGATATTAAAATGGATTAAAATGGGTTATTGATTAAAATTTCTCAAAATTCTATTTGTTCAAACACTTTTTCCCAATTATTATTATTATTATTATTATTTTAACTTATATGTCATTCATACAATAATTTTTTTATACATACATTAAATTTTATATGGAAAAAAATATATATAATTATGTCGAATGAATCGATGCCACATAAGTTAGGAAGTGAAAGTTGAAAAAAAATGTTTAAACAATTAGCATTTTCTTATCATTGATTAACTTTATTGAACAAATTATGATAATTTCAGCATTTTATATAGTAAATCAAAAGATACCTCTAGACTAGAGGCTCTAGTCNAGTTTAACATTGCACACTAGACTACTAGAAGAATAACTAACCATAAATTGTATGATAAAGGTTTTGTGAGTTTAACAGTGGACACTAGACTACTAGAAGAATAACTAACCATAAATTGTATGATAAAGAAATTTCAACTAACCATAATTTATGGACCTTGTATGTTGGCAATTAAATATTCTTAAGGAAAATGCTAGAGAAATTTTAATTAATAAACTCTTTTAATATCCCACAAATTATTTTGACCCCTAGCTGTAAATTTATCTTTTCTGACCCTTTTGCATTTGAAATATCCATAATACTCTCTATATAAAACCCTTTTTTGTTTTTTCTTCCCCAACCAACCAACCACCCTCCTTCCCTCCCTCCCTCCCTCCAAAAGGGTCATAAAAGTAAGATTTGGGGCTAGGGGGTCAAAATAGTTCATGTGATATTAAAATGGATTAAAATGGGTTATTGATTAAAATTTCTCAAAATTCTATTTGTTCAAACACTTTTTCCCAATTATTATTATTATTATTATTATTTTAACTTATATGTCATTCATACAATAATTTTTTTATACATACATTAAATTTTATATGGAAAAAAATATATATAATTATGTCGAATGAATCGATGCCACATAAGTTAGGAAGTGAAAGTTGAAAAAAAATGTTTAAACAATTAGCATTTTCTTATCATTGATTAACTTTATTGAACAAATTATGATAATTTCAGCATTTTATATAGTAAATCAAAAGATACCTCTAGACTAGAGGCTCTAGTCAAAGAGGAGAAGAAAGATACATCTTGTTTTAAGGAAAATCAAGTATTTTAAATTATAAAAAATTTTCAATGGGGCTATTTGATTAAGAATATATTACATGTTACTATGTTTGCTTTAATTTTATTCTGATCATCATTAAATTGTTATCATTATGAAATCATAGTAGTGCAGCTAGTGCTGGGATGACTCTTTTTTTTTTTTTNATTGCAGCGGGTTCGGTGGATCAGTGCTGAGCCCGGTGGTTTCGTTCAATAAGTACCCACTGAACAATTCTATTTTATTCAGCGGGTACCTATCGAACGAAACCACCGGGTTCGACACTGGTTCACCGAACCTGCTGCAATTTTTTATTTATTATTTATATTTTTGGCTGTCTGCTTAGGTGAGAGGAGAGAGAGAGAGAGAGAGAGAGAGAGAGAGAGAGAGAGAGAGAGAGAGAGAGAGAGAGANAGAGAGAGAGAGATGGGAAGAATGTGGTGGTGACTGTTTTGGCTGTCTGCAGGTGGTGGCTGTTTGTAGGTGGTGCATGCGGGGAGGAGGGATTGGGAGGTGGCAAGGAGAGAGGAGTCGGAGAGGAAGGGAGGGCTCGGGGGGAGGTGGTTGGGATGGGGGGAAGAAGAAGAAGAGAAAGGGTGGGGGATAGGCTTCGACGGTGAAGAAGAAAAAAAAAAAAAAANGAAAAAAAAAAAGATGGAGATGAAGTAGATATGGGAATGTGGTGTGTATGGGGGGAGATGGGGATGAGGTGTGTGGGTGAGGGGAGAGCTAAATAGTCTTTTTCTTAGAGAGAGAGAGAGAGAGAGAGAGAGATGCAAATAGCAGTCCTTTTACTAATATGTGAGAGTGGAGAGCGTTTGAATTGAATTCATTAACACATCGTAGACGGGCAGACGACTCCCCAGAATTGTCGCTATCTCCCACTAATTTTATTTTTTATTTTTTTGGCTAAGTATCTCCCACTAACTTTAAATACCTCTTTTTTAAGATTAATTTACTAATTTTAATATTGAATAGTTTTAACTTTAATTGACCATTTCCATTTCAACGACTCCGACTGGACCAATAAACAGGCTGAAATTAAAATCAGGATGAAGGGACCCACAAGTGTTAAAAACGAGCAATAGGAAAGAGTCCACGATAATCAAATGAAAACGCCCGCTTTTGATTTTTACTCCCCAAGTGGGAGATGACTAATTGACTATTCCATTTCCCAAACACCAAAAAAGTTGACAGAAAAAGCCAAATGACAATCGGATTTCAAGACCGCCCCTGAAACAATTTGGGACGAAGAGAGAGGTTGCGACTGGCTCAAAAACTCAAAAGTAGCACCACTCCTCTACGGCGTTCTCCACGATTAACAACGCTGAGGTGGCGAAGCTCTACCGTTAATTTCCGTGTGGTTCGTGGATGGGCCAGTCAGCTTCGGCGGCAGCAATTCCAAGCCGCCCCGAAAACAACCACAGTCGTCGGCCCAAGTCCAAGTCCTCGGCGCTGATCTCCCCGATGCTCTCCGACGAATCCGATGAGATCATCGACGAGTTATCCGACTACATCTCCGATCTTCCAGACGAGTGCCTGGCCTGCATTTTTCAGTCCCTCGGCTCCGGCGACCGGAAACAGTGCTCTCTGGTCTGTCGCCGGTGGCTGAGGATCGAGGGACAGAGCCGTCACCGTCTCTCCCTCAACGCCCGATCAGATCTCCTCCCTCTCATCCCTTTCCTCTTCTCCCGCTTCGACGCAGTCAACAAACTCGCCCTCAAATGCGACCGCAGATCCGTCAGCATCGGCGACGAGGCGCTCATACTCATCTCGCTGCGGTGCCGGAACCTCACGCGCCTGAAGCTCCGCGCGTGCCGCGGGTTAACCGACGTTGGCATCTCGGCTTTTGCCAAAAACTGCAAGGGCTTGAAGAAGCTGTCGTGCGCATCGTGTACGTTCGGAGCCAAGGGAATGAACGCGGTGCTCAACAATTGCTCGGCTCTGGAGGAGTTATCGGTGAAGCGGCTCCACGGAATCACCGACGGGGCGGCAGCCGAGCCGATTGGGCCCGGCGTCGCCGCCTCGTCGCTCAAAACAATCTGCCTCAAAGAACTTTACAACGGACAATGTTTCGGGCCGCTTATTACCGGCGCGAAGAAACTGCGGACTCTGAAGCTTTTCCGGTGCTCTGGGGATTGGGATAAGCTTCTCCAAGTTATCGCGGAGCGAGTCACGTCCATGGTTGAGATCCATCTGGAAAAGCTTCAGGTTAGCGATATAGGCCTTGCCGCAATCTCCAATTGCTTGGATCTGGAAATTTTACACCTTGTCAAGACCCCTGAATGCACCAATGTGGGGTTGGTCTCCGTCGCCGAACGCTGCAAGCTCTTGCGTAAGCTCCACATCGACGGATGGAAGGCGAACCGGGTCGGCGACGAGGGCTTGGTTGCGGTGGCCAAGAGTTGCCCCAACCTGCAAGAATTGGTTCTCATCGGCGTGAATCCGACGAAAGTGAGCTTGGAGACTTTGGCCTCCAACTGCCCGAATCTAGAGCGGTTGGCATTGTGCGGAAGCGATACCGTTGGTGATGCTGAGATTTTGTGCATTGCCGAGAAATGTGTGGCGTTGAAGAAGCTTTGCATTAAGAGCTGCCCTGTGTCCGACGTCGGGCTCGAAGCGCTTGCCAATGGGTGCCCCAACATGGTGAAAGTGAAGGTGAAGAAGTGCAGAGGAGTAACCCTAGAGGGTGCGGATTCGTTGAGGACAAGTAGGCCTTCATTGGCTGTGAATTTAGATACCGGCGAACCCCTCCCAGACGCCAGTGCCAGTGATGGCGGGGTACACGACAACAATGCCATCATCGAATACCATCCACCACCACCACCATTTCCTGATATTGCGTCCAGCAGCAGTGGCAGTGCGGGACGACCAACAACGACGTCGTTTAAGTCAAGGTTAGGCATTTTAACTGGGAGGAGTTTTGTGGCTTGCACTCTGAGAAGGTGGGTAAGTCGGAGTAGTTAGTTTATTGAACCAAACAGAAGCTAAGCTGCTAGACTTTTTTTATTCAAAAAAAGAAACTCCAGGAACTCTGCTCCTTGCTCGTTTTTTTTTTGCTGTATTGTTTTGATTCTGACTTTTATGTACTTAATTTATGCTGTGTGCTGTTCATTGCCTTTTGTCAATTCAATTTCACCACTTCTTTTTCATTTGTTTTTGGGTTTCTTTGCTGCTCAAGCTTCTTCTTTTAACGCCATTTTTAACATGTCCCATGTGTAATACAGTACTAGTTAGTACACCATCAAAACTGACGTGCATCTTTTATCTCTCAATGCTTCCTCGTCATAAGATAAAACTGGGTATGGAGATGTTAACTGTGGCAATTCCAATCAGGAGTTGAAGTGCAAGTCAGGGTCGATTCTTTTGAAGCTTTTCTTGTATTTGTAGAAAATATGAAAGGACAATTCCTATGTGGCTTGTATGAATGGGATTCTCTGATTTTTGTATTACTCAAAACTCTGTAAAATATGGTTATTGATTACTGTGGTGATGCTCCACCAAATTATATTTACTATGATTATAAGGTTTGCAGTATGATTTAGATTAACCGGAGCTGGATATTTGAACTCCAGCTCATCTAAAATCATATAAAGATTATGGCGATTCTGCTGTTTGTTGGAAGTATTGAACTCCTGGTGTGCCAATGATATATTAATCCAACCAGCCTCCTCTGATACATGCACACACACGCAAGTTGAATAGCCAACATGTGTTGAGAATTGTTCTATGGTTGAGATGTGTGACAAGGTGGTTTTTTAATGTTGGTGGTGGTCTTGAACTTGCTGAGAATGGCATGTCACACCACATCTGCTGTTATGCTGGCCAAGAACAATATTTTCACTGGATCCTGTTATTCTGCTAATGGCTTGACACTATTTCTTTTACTCGTTTAAGAACTGATTTTCGACTAATTATGGGATGCCTCCGAAAGGTTTCTCGACATGTCACACAGCCTGTGGTTGCCAGTGTGATATGTGAAAAAGAAGGAAAAAGAAGAAAAAGAAACATTATTCTAAAAAGAATCCAAGATGCTAAATCATTTATTCATTTATATTTTGAGGACGCAAATTTTGTGTCAATTATAGGTTTCAATGTGTTAAGCTGGGAAAAATAGATCCTAAAGAAGCGCTTCTTATGGGAAATTTCACGTTTAAGGACAAACATAAAATAACTGCGGTTATTGCTATGCTAAGGCCTAACATGGCGAACACCTAAGATGACAGTGCAGTGGTGAAATTCAGTCCAGTTCTTCCAAAAGCCTGCAACAAACAAGGTTTGAGTTCCAACAGTGTCTCAAATTGCGTAGGAGAAACAAAAACATGATAAAACATTATTTGCTTGTTCTAGACAAGAGGTTGAACCACAGGCAACAAATACTGCACCATGCTTAGACACCAAGGCTTCATCTCATATCAACACAAAACCATAAAGAAATCTGGTCGAAAAAATGTTGTTGAACAACAAAAGTAAAAAAGAAATCTTGTCTAAAGTATTTGCAAACAAACAAGCATGGTGACATGTAAAGATTAAAGTGACAATGATAAAAGGAGAAACTACATGTTAACTTTTTGAAAAAGGAAAAAGAAAAGGTGAATCTACCATAATTTCCCTTAATCTTCATTGTCTGCCAAACAAACAAAAACATCCAAAGTTCAAATAAAAAGACTATCAAATAGATGAATAATGTTATCTCCTTGAGTAGAGTTTAATGTCCTGGTTGCAAATAGATGAATAATGTTATCTCCTTGGCTACCGTATACTGTCCTGGTTGCAAGACCTGTAGAAACATATATTAAGCTAAGCTTGAAAGATTAATGTAATTGGAGGAAATGATCAAATCTTTTCCTTAAGCATTAATTAGTGTCTTTTGCCAACTCCCCTGCTGGAACTGTTGGTATCTTTAAATGAAGCAAAACTACATTTAACTTGGGCATCTTTCTTCTACTTCGTTTTCTTCTCCTTCTCAGCACTTGGCTTTGGCTTTTGGTATAGAATTATCTGACTCAGGATGGTAAGATTTGTTGCAATACCAATTACAGAGCCCAACAAAACTTACAATTAAGAATTAAGGAAAACAAATGAATGAATACATGTACAAACATCAAACTGGCAGGAAAAAAAAAAAAACACTTAAAATAATGGAGTTTTCTATGTGCTGATTCAAAAGAGCTTATAGTATGTATGTTTGGGTTACAACAATATATAGTGGATGGCATCATTACACTTATTTCAAAATCTTTTTTGATGATTCAAACACTAGAAAATATTCATCTACCATGGGGAATAAAATTGTGAGTCATTTTGGGGGGGGGTGTAGAAAATTAGCAGTTAGAAGGTGCTGTTTGAAAGCAATCACAATGGGTGAACCTGAGAACTCACCTCTTCTACAGAATGGGGGAACATAAGCACAATTTTTTTGCTTAATTAAAAACATTTGGAATGATAAAGTTACCACTTCAAAAGTGGGCCACTTAAAGCCATAACCTTCTCAAAATCTACATGCGTTACCTATGTTGTTCAGACATCTTATTATAGTAATTCAATAAAAATGCAACTTAAGCAACAGCCAAGAGATAAGGATACCACTTTTTGGTGCTTGTTCTTGGATGCTTGTGAAAACTCTCACTGCAAAAGGAAGTTTAGAAATTGATGAGTCTGCCAAATGCTACACTACAGCCTATAAACTCTTCTAGCATGTTTAACTTACCCATCGAACCTCCAAAATTCATTAAATTTGTTAAGAAGCTGAGCTCTCCCGTACTTTTATTCTGCCCAAGAAATAGTTAATCAACATCAGAAAAGTTGCTAAAAAAGGTGTCAATACTCAATGTAACTGAAGATCGATATGCAGAAGATTAAATGGATTGGTGTTTCCAGAGATATAATGCAAACTCAGAACTAACTCTTTAGACAAGCATTGAAACTACCCTCAACTCCTCAGATTCATAAAGAGAATTCAAGAAACCTATTTAAGTTTAACATTTTAACCACACATAGCACCAAATTTACATATCCATTTGGGCAAAATGGTCGATGGTCAAAGGATAGGTGATGATGGTTGGAATAAGTTAAAAGGCACAGCAAAACGATTAATATACAATTGATGTATAAGAGTATCTGCACCTGCTGCCTCACTAGGGCAGCATTATTTTATCTCATTAGACAACAATATGCAGATGTATAAGGAAAGAATTTGGGTTCTCTGATTATCCGTTTTAAATATAAGGCATGTATTACAAATTCAAGGGTTCTCTTGTATTTGTAATACTAGTCTCAGATGACAAATTTAAAAGTCTAGTAATACCAAGACAAGTTAGATCCATAAGGAAAAGCCAAAAAGGCACTCAGCAGACTACTTGTGTGCTAGTACTTCCAGACCCCCTCTAATGCAGTATTGGAACTTATTAAATCCCTAGAAATTTAAAAAAGAAGATATGGAGTTAAAAGACTTCTTGAAAATTAACAGTAACAACATCCAGTTTAAAAACAAAACAGGCCCATCATGTTTTAACTTACATTAAAGTTCGCCCATATCTGTGGGATCTTCGCACAGAGAAAAATTGCATGCTGGGATGCCTGTAACAGATTGTTCCCACATTAGTAAAGCTATGAATAAAGAACCGTATAGATCAGAAAAAACAACATAATATTCACATGTATGTAAAATAGATGACTGCAAAAAATGAATACAAGCAATAGCAGGGAGGAGAAGTGCATCTACTGCCAATAATTTATAAGCTGGACAGTGAAAGAGGCTACTCACATATAGAGCTTCAAAGAGAACAGGATCAATTTTACCAGCTAATATGGTTGGTGCTACAGCACAGTATCTGGAAAACCGTCATATTAAGGAAGAAGTTGACCACATTTCTCAATCTTACAGAATGATGATTAAAACAATAAAACATAAAAACAAAAACAGATTGCCAAGATTTGAACTGATTCTCAAGCAAGAAGGATACAGTAACGCCCTGATCCATGTTTTCATACCCAATGGTTGGGAGTAATAGTAGATAATGGCAATTAATATTATAGCTGTAAAAGACAAGCATAAGAGGAAATGTGTTAGATCCTTTGTGATTGTCATAATTAGATCTTCCTAATGCTTCAAAATTGCATGCGACAAGACCAACAAGTTTACCAACAGATAATAAACGGGGTTTTACAGCTCTTTGTGTGACAATCATGATACTTATTATAAATTTATAATAAATCAGCCACAACTATTTGTTTGTCACACAACTCAAAGTTCCTGAAATGGGCCAATCACAAAAGGCCAATCTGAAACATTTACATCTGTTTGTCTGAGAAGAAAACAATTCATTCTACTGTCAAAATCGTGCTTTTGTTTGTCTACTTCCACCCTCACATCTCGAAGAAGCATTTCCTCAGAATATGCTAGATTGACCGAAAATTAAAAGAGCCTTCGACATACCTTGGATCAAAAGAAAGGCCAGCTCCCCATAAGCTGAGAATGGAAGCCCTTTATGAAGACAATATGCCAGAGCAATGGTGTAACCAATTACCTCAAGCTCAAAAGCTACAATACTAAGACCTCTGACACTTCCATTTTGCAAAATTTTTAATATCTACAATTGAAGAACAAAAGCATCATATCATGTACAATGTCGAAGTAAATACAAATGATTACAGAACGGGGTACAACTTGTTTTATTACAAGGACAAAAATAAGGAGATGACCACTCAGTTTTTTAATTATTAAGAACTTGATAATCACTTTGAATTCAAAGAGGAAGATTATTTTCCTTCCAACACTAACAAGGAATTGGAGTACTAAAGCTGCAAGCTTTGGACTCAAACTATTGATTAAACACAAGTTCACAGCCTTGTGACTTAATGGGTCAGGAAAAGAAAAAAAAATCTACGAAACTTACATATCTAGATTCTTTCCTGGAAAAATGGATTCTGGGTTTCGTTTTGAACCTAACAATTCAAACCCTTTCCAAAAATCTCCATCGTCTGAAGGCAAGCTAGCAACCCAAACTCGAGCATGCAAACAATAACTAAAACAGCCCAAATTGAGAGCATAAAACCCTGTTTAACGCATAATTGGTGGCACCCATATCATAGATCTATCATGGGTCAGCTTGTGTTTTTATAGAATGCAATAATTTCAACAAAGACCGCGAATCAAAACACAAGGCGATGGCTTTCAAATTAACAAAGATAGAGAAAGCAAAAGGAAAAGGGTAAAGAGAGAATAAGAAAGAACGTGCCTGAGGGAGTTTGACAGTGGTGGAAGCGGCGACGATGACGTAGCCGAGGAGCTTGGAAATAAGGGGCAGCAAGCAATCTTTCTCAGGAAACTGGCCTTGGCTAAGCGCCCCCAACGCACAGCCGAAATCGATTCCTAGCAATTTCATCTCTTCTGTGTCTATGGATCCTTATTCCTATGACCCAGGTTTGTTTTTGTGAGTGACTCAGTTTGTGAAAGCAGGTCTCCTCGTACCAACAATTAACCAAGGAAGTTTTTCAGTCAATGACTTTGAAGCTTCGGTGCTTCCTTTTATCACTTACCAGACTACGGGCACTTCAGTATAGCTAGTTAACTACCAAGTACCAACGCGCGTACATGTTATCTAATGTAACCGGGTGGATTGTAATTTCTCAATTTTTCAAATATGACTTAAACTTTGACCAACGTGTCAATTCAAAATGTGTATTATAAATTGTATCAATATGTTCTTTAACTTTAATTTTGAAGCCAATTCTCCCCTTCCATTAGTATAATTACATTTTTTGTCCAAAAATTGGTCACGTGCGTGAAGTAGTTTGAATTATATGTTCTTATATTATCAGTAGAATGATGAATTTATTCATGAAAAAGTGATTATGTGCGTGACATGTCATCACTTTTGAACGAAAGTGGCATATTGGCATCAAAAGTAAGGTTGATGAGGCAGATTGGTTCAACTTATACTTCATATTATGAATTGACACAAGAGTCAAATTTTAAGTTATTTTAAAAAAAATTTCCCAAAAAAAAAAAAAAACTTATAATAGATTTTTACTTGATCTCTATATTGACATGGCACGGTAGGCAATAAATATTTCACCTACACAGTAATCAATTATGTATTGTTTTGAGTTTCAAATAGGTTAATGAGCTTGAACAATCATATGTTTATTAAGGAATTTGAATATGACACATTCTCAAATAATAGTACAATAACAAAATTAACAATTCAAGAAAATCACAATTCAATATTAGTGTACAGTCCTCAAAATCTCAAATCAGCAAAGAGAGAGTGAGGACAAATGTCAGCAAAGCCAAAGACTTAGACATTTAATTCAAAGCTTCATGTTAGCTTTCTGTTGTGTAACCTCCATTGCACATTGTTTGTGGCTTTGAAATTCCCCAATACTTAATTTGACAAAATGCATAGGGGCCATGCATTATCAGTATATCCATGTGGCTTAGGGTAAGTATAGATTGTAGATTCAGACATATGAACAATAATTGAACTAGTATTGTTATGAGGCCGGAGTACTCATTTCAGATGGTCCTTTGACACAGACAGTATGCAGCACAAACTACTGTGATGAATGATGAACATGAGCATCAATATATATTTATAATCTATCACCAATGGGATGCTGTTTCTTCTGTGCTACTCTCTCTTTTTTTTTTTTTTGGCTGGTAGTTTTGTGAATGTGGTTGGTGTGTGATACTGATACCTAGGGCAGAGGGCAGAGGCAGAGATCACACAAACTGGGTTGGTGGGTGAAATGGAAGTGTCCACTGTCAAAGAGTAGGTAGTGCAAGGCAACAACAGAAATTTGGAAGGTTAAAAGTAAAACCAAGAGCATTTCCAAAGCTTCGGAACTAACTAGATCATAAGCTGTTGTAATTAATTTGAGTTTGGTTAACGGTACTCTCTATAGAACTTTATGTAGACTCAAAATTATAGACGTACTTCACAATCACATGTTTTATTGGTACTTGTGAGTGTTCACAATAGAAACAGCAAGAGCTAGTAATTTAATGCATTAAGTGTACACATTGACATTACAATGAGTTAAGCCTATGTTAAAGTCGATTAAAGATGGAGGTGAAAAAAGTGCATAGCAAATAGCATGCAATTGTAGATGGGGAGGGGCCCATTGTATGGACAAAGTTTGGTGCAATTTATAGTGAAGAAAGTGCGCAAAGCCACAGTCAGTATTTTGAGGACCACTGCAAGAAAAAGGCAAACCATACGGTGATGTTAGCTGCCAGAGACAGTATGATGAACTGTTAGACCAAATGTACACACAGTGTGTGATCCATCTAGTACATTATTTAAGTGCTTTATTGCTGAATCGTAAATATTGAGGTCCCCACCTTGAAACAACCTCACAGGGCCACTGCACTGTGGGGATTGGTTGGAGTGACTCCAAGTCCCAGCACTTCATGTCTGCGAGTGAACATTGCGAGGTCCAAGTTTCCTCTTTTTCTCTTAATTGTGATGGAAACAGGACTAGTACAGAGCTAACTGCTAGCTCAAAAATCTGTTTCTTTGTTTCTCTGTTTCTCTATGTGTGAGTGTGTGACAATGGAAAGTGGACTTCCCATGCTTAATTGTCTGTTGCAGCACACACTGAGAAGCCTGTGTTCATGTTCATCAGATTCTTCTTCCAATTCTCCCAAGTGGGTGTACGCAGTCTTCTGGCGGATCTTGCCTCGGAACTATCCTCCTCCAAAGTAAGAGTCCATGTTACAAGTGACAGATGATGATCAGTATTTCATTCTATTCTCATGCAAAGCTAATAATGCTGTTAGTTTTATAAGTCACATTGCTTTGTTGCAGGTGGGATTATGGAGGCACTGCTCTTGATCGCTCCAAAGGAAACGAAAGGAACTGGTAAAGTTGACAAAGAATTGTGACAAAGCTCCATATTTTTCTCATTCTGATGATGACTTTTAAGTGAATTTTGGTTTCAGGATTCTTGTTTGGGAAGATGGGTTCTGTGATTTCTATGAATGTGAGCAAGCAGGAAGTGGGTACATTAAAGGGAGGTTTGGAGCTGACATCTTCTTCAAAATGTCCCATGAGGTCTATAATTATGGAGAAGGGTAAGAATTTGCCTTCTAATATCTTCGGTTGGCATTAGTGACTGGGATGATTAATTTGCATTATATGGGGTGCAGATTAGTGGGGAAAATAGCAGCAGATAATAGTCATAAATGGGTGTTCAGAGATACACCAAATGAAGCTGATCCTAGCTTCATTTCCTCTTGGAATGTATCCATTGAACTTGTAAGCCAATTCAATACAGTATTCTTCTTACATAATAAATTCAAGCTTAAAGTTCTTGTTTTTCTTAATCCTCATTTTCCCTTAACTATTCTTATGTACAGCAGCCAAGGGCCTGGGAGTTTCAATTCAAATCAGGCATACAGGTTGTTACTTTCAAAATCTTCCTTATAACCATCCAGTCATCCACCAATTCATTGAGGCTTATCTTGTCCTTTTTCTTTCTTTTTTCAACTTGTACAGACTATTGCAATCATTTCTGTAAGAGAAGGCATAATTCAACTCGGCTCTTTTGACAAGGTCTTTATCTCTCTCTCCTTTACTTTTTCTTTTAAACTTTCAGCAATGTCTCAATTGATGACTGATGGGTTTTTCAGATATTGGAAGATCTCAATCTGGTAATCAACATACAGAGGAAATTCAGCTACCTCCAGAGCATACCAGGTGTTTTTGCCATGCAAAGACCATACCTACCTATCCAACACCCCTACATCCTCAAACCAAATACCCAGATGATTGGAAGCCATGAAACAGCTTTATCAGTCTATGACAAGCACCAGTTGACTGGGGTCAAGAGATTGTTCAATGAAATGGCTGATGATTCCCAGATCAAGTCCATCAACTTGGACTGGAACATCCCACAAAATGGGATGGTAGGATCACCCACTTGGCCAATTCCATCTCTTTTGCCTTCCATTTCATGCAGCCTTGGAGCTCTTCTATCAAAGCTACCTTCAGCGATCCCATCCTATGATAATGCCATTGAAGCTCCAGACACAGCTAGGCTTATGAACAACAGCAGCATCAACAACAATAGTGCAGAGCAGATGCTGAAGGTTAGTGGGGGAGTTATGAAGATAGAGTCATCCTGTCATTTAGATTTAGCTCAAGAAGATAGTTCCATAAACCATAATCTTGGTTTGGAAAATGGAGGAGCTGTAGACTTGGGATTTGGATCTGTAAGGGAGGGAGAGACTTAGAGTGCTCTAAATCTTAATTAATTAGGACAATACATATATATATATTGTGTGTGTAATTACTCTTCCATGTCATAATGTTTGTAACATGAGAACATATCTTATTTTCTCTTAATTTGGTTATAATCATTGGGAATTCAGAATCAGACAATATATGATAGCAGATTGCGAATCAGAATAAAAAAAAAAGTATGATTCAACTGCAGCTTGATTAAGTACCTTAAAAGTTGCTAAGTCCGAATCATGTGGGTATTATCTCCAGTTGCACTGATTGAGAGTTGGGGACCTAGGGGTACTAGCAGAGTGGGGTAGGACTATTGTTGTGGTCTATCCCTATCCCATTGGGGAGTGGTCTTCCAATATGTGCAATGGTCCCCAAAACCCAAATTGAAGATGAAAAATGACAAGAGAATGTTGTTGAGTTGGATCAAGATGTGGGTTGCATGCGACATATGGTATCCACCACCTCCCGGCAAAATGGATGGCCTCAATCTTGAGATTTTTCTTTTATCTTTGTTGGGTGAATGTGATCCTAAGAAAACAAGTTGTGTTGTGCGGTGTGAAAGTAAGACATGCCGGTTTTATTTGGCTATGAAACTTGTCGTTTGGAAATGGACATAAAAGCCTCGACAGGTTTGGGCCCATTTGAGTTGGCAAATTTCAATTCCGACCCATTTTTGTTGATGAATTGCTCACCAAACAAAAAGCGAATGGCTTCTTTTCATCAAATGGGACAAGTGGGTATATTACAGTTGAAGTTAGCAACCAGAAGAAGGTCCACAACCCACTCATGCAATCTCAAAAATATGAACAACCAATCAACATCTTGAATTGAGTTGGCCGTCAATCGTCAATTAATGTGTGTTAGCTTCAATCAATTAGTAGAATTCTACTTGAATGAAATAAAAATTGATGGAAAATGATCTAAAAGTTGATGGAAGCAGTAGCAGTTTTAATGCTATAATGAGGATTTAAATGTTCTGAGATGAATGGATTGTTGAATGTGAACTCAATTAGCCTATTTTGAAAAAGTGGAGTAGATGTAGGAGTTGGTACCATGAGTCTAACTTGGAGACCATTGGATAGAAGCATGGCATTTTCATCATTTATCAACATGAAAATGTTAAAGTCAGTAGCATATTAATGTCAGTAGTTATAACACCATGTTTTGGAGATCACCTACCTCTCCCTCTAAAGTTTTATTTCAGCCACTTTTTCCCACTGGAAGCTTCTTTCTTTTTCTTTTTGTTTATTTTCTATTTTTTTCTGATAAAACCCCCTGAAAGTTTTTTGTATTTTATTTTTTGACCATGGACCCCCTGAAAGTTTCTAATTCAAAGAGTAGGAACATTTTTAGTAGTGTAGGAGTGTGCCAGGGACATGGAACAAAACTCTGAGCCAAATTAAGCCTGAGCCACACTTGGGCCCCCTAGGCTATAATCATACTTGTGTTCCCAGGCCTAAATCCCTAGCCCAGAAACATACTAGGCTTTAGCCCACCCGTTATTCTAAGTCCCACCAACTTAGCCCACCCATATTCTAAGTAGTAAGCCCAATGCTCCGACCCTAACCCAACCCCATTGCTCCTACTCTTACTTTGGCTATTTATTTCAAAGTTCTGACAACAACAAAAAAAAAAAATTTCAAAGTTCACACTCTCATGCCAGAACACAAGATGCTTCACCCTCACACCTCTGATAGATTTATGTGTTTTGGTCTATTTCATAATGCTTTGTTGGGTACATGTTCTTGCATTTTTTTATAGTGTTCTGTTTCTGATAATTTCGAGTTTTGATTTCTTATTAATTCAGTTTATGAAAGTAAACCATAGTATAGCAAAACAAGTATTAAATTGCAAATGAACCCATACTTGATTTTTGAAGGGAGAGCTGCTATTTGCACACCCTTAAATTTCTTTTTGCACACCCTGTCAAAA